>JAIUZE010000203.1:0-410791 GCA_022085475.1 Heliosperma pusillum | reverse complement strand
CGAGTAACTCGGAATAGTTACCTTAGCTAGACAAGTCAATTAGCACCAAAATAAGAAGTATAAACCAAGAAACCCTCCTACTAATCTTCACCCAAAATATACGAGTCTCCAAACTCGTCTTCAAAATCTTCCCATATAAGAAATGACAAGAAAACATTATTAGAACTTAAACTTGATTTTCCATAAATTAAATGTTGAAAACGATTTTGACGGAATTGAAAATAAACCGTACTAGAAGATGGAGAGCGAAGAGGAGATTCTAGAAATATAAGTTAGGACGGATTAATTAAGAAATGATAGATTTATGAGGATTTTGGCTCAAGAACGATGAAGAACGGATGAGAGAACGCTCAAGAACACTCAAAGAACGATTTTTTAAAGAAAGTGATAATTGATCGTTATTTGATTTGATATGAAAAAATGAAAAGTGTACGTGAGTAGTGGAGTGGCGGAGCGTGTTGGTTCATCGTAATTATAGGACAAAACAAAAATGGAGCATAGTCGGTTTTGAAATTGTTGGTGTTACGTATTTGACTCAGCGTTATTAATTATTTACTGAGTTAATACGATATAAATATAATTAGACCGATCAAGTTAATTAAATTAAATATCAGATCATTAGGTTATATTAATCAAAGAAATGAAAATCAGCAAGCCACCTATTAGAGCGGCTCAGGAGAGCCGCATGTGGCTTTTGATGTATCGGAGTCAGTTTTGCCATAAACGATTTTGCGTAATTCGTTAACTGGGATCGATATAAGTTGATCAATATCTAGATATATTATTAAGTTTAATCAATAATTAAAATATCTAATTGTGAGTGGAAAGCGATGACACGCGCGTGTGAATCATGCCAAAGTCGAGTTTCGATTTTGTTTCGCGCTTTACGATGAGTCGGGAATAGTTAAATGACGTTCGGTTAAAACCGTAAACGTTATTCTTTAAATTCCGAATAAATTCAAAATAATTATAGTAAATTATGATAAATCTTAATAAATCTAAATAAAAATAAAGCAAAAATATTATTTTTTTAAATAAAATTTCGGTCTTCAAACTTTCAGTCGAATGTCGGGAAAAGTCAACGAAAGTCAAGTCGACTTAAAAGTCGAGAAAAGTCAAAGATGACGTAAAAGTCAAGAAAAGTTTATGACGACTTAAAAGTCAAGAAAAGTCAATGACGACTTTAAAAAGTCAAGAAAAGGTCAAAGACGACTTAAAAGTCAAGAAAAGTCAAAGATGACTAAAAACGGGATTTTCATGAAATCTCTCAGAAATTCCACATACGAACTCGGAATTTTAAAATACGACTCGAAACAATAAATTCTATTTTAAAAACTTAACCTTGCTGAAAAGTATCCTTAAGAAATTTTACTAGAAAAATTGGGTACTTTTCGGGTTGTTACAGTCTATGATTGTAATACTCCGTATTTTAGTGTGGTACTCGGTCGAGTAGGTGGTACTCGACCGAGTGGACCATTCCGTGTATATCCGTCGTTTCAATTTGTTGGGATTAGAAATAAGATTAGTATATATATAATTTTAAGCTTTTACTAGTCATTTTACAAACCCTAAAATATTTCTAAAACTTCTTCTCATATGTTCCTCCATCTTTCTAATTATCTAAGAGATAAAGTGAAGGTGTGTACTTCTCGTGATTTAGGACTTTCATTCCCGCGATCGATCTCGTTCTTTCATTGTAAATTATTTATATACCCTTTTATCATTAACCATATTTTAGAGTCTTAGATTATCTTGTATGAGCCGTGCATCATCACTATTGATTAGGGTTAGTGATGTGACGGTTTTATACCGTCTTTACCTACCCAATTATTAGTTACTTTAGCCTTGATATATGCTATTTAAAGTTATTTTAGCTCATTAATGCATTTGGGTAGTAGTTGCATTGCTTGGATGTGTTTCTACCCAATTTCGATTTAATGTGTAGGTGACATGTTCGAGAATCGCATTCCGAGTTTTGGAAGTGACTTGGACAATTTTACACTTATGTCTTGGACTAAATTCATGCCAAATAATGATTGAATAAGAGTTAAAAGATTGTGGATTAAAGACAAGTCAAGACCCAAAGATGAAGGTCAAAGCGCGGAAACAAGTGAAAAAGAGGATGCGTCACACAAGAAAGCCGCTAGGCGCGGCAAAAGTAGATGTTCCACTAGCCGCGTGGCGCGGCAAAAAGCCGCGGGGCGCGGCTCAGCATTGGATTCCGACGACTCTTCTAATTCTTCTTTTATTCGGCAATTATGCTCACATTTTATAAGGCTTTAACAGGCTTTATGAAGATACTCTTTGAAGACCTATATAAGAAGATGGTATTGATCAAATTACACATATCTTCTTCCAGCTTTTTAATCATCATAATACATAAAAAATATTTTCAATTTCTAGTTTGTTTTAGTTATTTTGTATGAAAGGCTAAGTTCTACATCTTGTAACAAGTTCTTGAAGCCAAGTTAGTTTGAATTGTAAGACTCTTATTCTATTTTTATTTCATTATTAGAGTATCAAATTTAGTTTGCATTATTGTTGGTTTGTTAATTATGCACCTAGAATGATCAACTAGTTGTCATTAGTTAATTAACCATTGCTAGATTAGATGAATGAATCTTTTGTTTGTTTATCTATTCAATTGTAGCAATTATAATTCATCAATTCGTATGCTTTTCATCATCGTTGAGTTATAAAAAACTAAATTTGTATGAACCAAAGTGAAGCAACGCTTGTTTTCTTTATTCGTTTATCTTTGCTAAATTCCATCGCTTTAATCTACAATCTCGATACAATTGAGCGCTTGACTAAGTTGACGATATTTTAAGGAATATTTGTCTACGCTTGTAACTAATAATCATTCATAAGTGGAATTAGAAGTCAACAACTTCATAGCAAAGTATTCAATATTGAAATAGAGTAGAAGAGTCAATGATCAATTCATAACTTATTGGTGGAAATTACTTGGTCCAAGAATCATTCTCGTATTTGTTCTACATTTTCAATTATTTATATTGTCTTGATATTTCATTTGATTCTTGTTTTAGTAGACTTAGAATATCAACATATCAAACCCCCCAAACTGGTTACCTTAGAACTAGTTGCATAAACTCACAATAAACAAACACCTTCCTTGTGGGATCGACCCCTACTTACACTTACTACTAGTTTGAGTTTGTAGTGGATAAAAAAACTAATTTGGAGACTCACGACAAGTCTAGCCAAATTTTGGCGCTGTTGCCGGGGAAGGCAATTGGTTTTTGTGTGTTTGTGTAATATTTCTTGTAAATATTCTTTTAATTAAGGGTCTTGTGTCTTTTAGTTTAGAAAATGTTTTTCTATTTCCACCAACAAGAGCATGAATTAATTCATCACTGCTTTGAAAGGCTAGAAGAGTATTTGCTAGAACACCCATATCTAGGCAAGAGTCAAGAATTTTGGATTGGGGTTTATTATAATTTCAACCAAGAGACTCAAATAGATTTGCAAGTACAATGTGAGGGTGGATTCTTTTATTCAAGACACGAAGAAAAATGGGATATTCTTGATCTTTTGATGGAGAATTCCCGACAATTAGAAATGACCACTTCTACTCTGATTCTCGAACATTGTTTTGACACCTCACCGAGCCTGGAACTTAGTCCAAGTGATATTGTGAATAATAATGATTACCCTATGTCTCTTATTCTTGATGCGAGTGCTCAAATTTATATTGCGGGAGAGAGTAATGACTTTGATTTGTTCACTTTGTCTTATAGTCAACCCAAAGTAGATTTTAACTTACCCCCGCAATTTGATGACGAAGTCTTGGATGATGACTTCGGTGATATCTTATGGGATTTGGATGACACTTTTTATTGGAGTGGGGAAAAGAGCAACTTGGTTAAGATAACCCAATTTTATAAAGACACATACTATGACTTTTTGATTGTTTTCGAAATATCTAAAAGACATGATGAGTATGTTGTACATGATTATATGATTATGAGTCGTGTAAGGTTTCTTTTTATTATAATTTGTTATAATGTCTTAACCACCTCTTTTTCTATCTTGTATGATCTTCTCCAAAGAGCATTGACATGTTCCGCTCTTAATTGAATGATATTTTCTTATTGAAGGGGTAGTGCTGTGTGACCCCATACTTGTTTCTTAAGCTTGAACATGCGTCGTGCGGGACGTTAAATTAGCGCTAATAAGAGGCAACCCGGTTTTAATTTTTTAATGTGTGCATTTGATTTTGAATAAAGTAGTTTGAGTCCACCAATTGATGTTAAATGGATGATGATGAGAGCGCATTTGCAAGCTAAGTTTGGATGCTCTCTTTTGCTCGGTAATTTCTATACCCTCCCTTTTATTTTTCTCCCATCCCTTATTTTGTCATTGAGGACAATGTCATGTTTAAGTGTGGGGGAAGGGTTTTAGCACATTGTGTTGCTCTATAGTTGCATTTTAGTTACATTTAGTCATGTAGTTGCATTTTAGTAAAAACAACATGGTGGATTTACCTCACTTGTTCATGAATTTAGTTGATATTTTCTAGTTTAAAAATGTAGTTCACATATTTGAACTAGGTGTTTTAACACTTGCATGGTTAATACATGCGCCTATTTTGACAAATTAAGTTCAACTTTGAGTTCACCTTGGACTCCTAGTGGTGTGAACATGCACTTGATGGTCATAATCGTCACAAACAAAAATGTAGTTTGATCAACACATCCTCCATTGTTCCCAAAAAACAAAACAAAACAAAATTTCACAAATAAAGTGGATTGTTCTCATGTTGTAAAGTGGGTATGGGAATCTATGTTTCCAAGAGCCACGTTATTTTTGATCTATGATTAAAAAACGTTGTGTTCAAGTACAAAAAAAAATGTCTATCAAGTTAAAATACATATATTTTACATGTTGACATCCCATGCTTGTTGTCATTCTTGGTAAGGACCGAGTCCCGTGGTGAGCTAAAGGATGACGAGTAAGGAGCTCAATTTCTTGTTGTCGCCTAGAGTTTGGATCCAAAGGACCGAGTCCGGAGGTGGAACAAAAGGTGATTTTAGCAGATTGAGATTGCATTGACACATCTATCAAATAAATGGATTCCTAACGTTTCCAAGTGTAATCAACTGTTTCAAATACCCAAAATGAAGTATATTGTGCTCAAAAGAACAAATTTACCCAAATAAATTTCTCCATGTTGATTGATCAAAGTTTAAGTGATGGTTGTGGCAGGTTTTAATGTTTACTAACCCATTAGGCTTGACAAGGCACTCTTTATTGAACTTGATTCTTTGTAGAGTTGGCTTAATGTCCCATGCATTTGTTACGGTTTCCTAAACCTTTCATTTGAACTTGCATTTCTCTATTAGAACTTGTTAACTTGTGATTGAAAGTGTGAGTATTTTCTTAGTCTAGTTGAGCTTACTCGAGGGCAAGTAAGATCTAAGTGTGGAAGAATTTGAAGTGACGGTTTTATACCGTCTTTACCTACCCAATTCTTAGTTACTTTAGCCTTGATATATGTTATTTAAAGTTATTTTAGCTCATTAATGCATTTGGGAAGTAGTTGCATTGTTTGGATGTGTTTCTACGCAATTTCGGTTTAATGTGTAGGTGACATGTTCGAGAATCGCATTCCGAGTTTGGGAAGTGACTTGGACAATTTTACACTTATGTCTTGGACTAAATTCATCCCAAATAGTGGTTGAATAAGAGTTAAAAGATTGTGGATTAAAGACAAGTCATGGCCCAAAGATGAAGGTCAAAGCGCGGAAACAACTGAAGAAGAGGATGCGTCACACAAGAAAGCCCCTAGGCGCGGCAAAAATAAGTTGTTCCACTAGCCGCGTGGCGCGGCAAAATGCCGTGGGGCGCGGCTCAGCATTGGATTCCGACGACTCTTCTAATTCTTCTTTAATTCGGCAATTATGCACACATTTTATGAGGCTTTAATAGGCTTTATGAAGATGCTCTTTGAAGACCTATATAAGAAGATGGTATTGATCAAATTACAAATATCTTCTTCCATCCTTTAATCATCATAATACATAGAAAATACGTTCAATTTCTAGTTTGTTTTAGTTGTTTTGTATGGAAGGCTAAGTTCTACATCTTGGAACAAGTTCTTGAAGCCAAGTTAGTTTGAATTGTAATAATATTATTCTATTTCTATTTATTTATTAGACTATCAAATTTAGTTTGCATTATTGTTGGTTTGTTAATTATGCACCTAGAATGATCAACTAGTTGTCATTAGTTAATTAACCATTGCTAGATTAGATGAATGAATCTTTTGTTTGTTTATCTATTCCATTGTAGCAGTTATAATTCATCAATTCGTATGCTTTTCATCATTGTTGAGTTATAAAAGACTAAATTTGTATGAACCAAAGTGAAGCAACGCTTGTTTTCTTTATTCGTTTATCTTTGCTAAATTTCATCGCTTTAATCTACAATCTCGATACAATTGAGCGCTTGACTAAGTTGACGATATTGTAAGGAATATTTGTCTACGCTTGTAACTAATAATTATTCATAAGTGGTTTTAGAAGTCAACAACTTCATAGCAAAATATTCAATATTGAAATAGAGTAGAAGAGTCAATGATCAATTCATAACTTATTGGTGGAAATTATTTGGTCCAAGAATCATTCCGTATTTGTTCTACATTTTCAATTATTTATATTGTCTTGATATTTCATTTGATTCTTGTTTTAGTAGAGTTAGAATATCAACATATCAAACCTCCCAAACTGGTTACCTTAGAACTAGTTGCATAAACTCACAATAAACAAACACCGTCCTTGTGGGATCGACCCCTACTTACACTTGCTACTATTTTGAGTTTGTAGTGGATAAAAATACTAATTTGGAGACTCACGACAAATCTAGCCAGTTAGAATGATTTGATTGTTATAGCAGTTTACAGATTCGTTGGGTCATCTTGTTCAATTATTATCGTTGTCTTAAATACCTTATCTTCAAAAATTTTAAAAAGAGACTAACGTTTATTTCAAGACTAATTTCTTCCTGCGACATTTTGTAGCCTACCTCCCTATAGTGTGTCCTGTGTGATTTATTTATGACATCTATCCAGAATAACGCGAATCTACTAATGTCATAAGAAAAGCTTCTAAAAGTTAATTTATATGTGTAATTTATTCTAGGTCTTTTTCACACTTTATCCTTGAAGAGTATAGATGATTATAGACATTGAAAATTCTCAAAAAAGATGTTTTAAACCTGTTTTATGAATCGTTACATTTTATGCGACGAATTTGTCAGTTGTAATAAATTTGTCTTTTAAGTCATGATAAGTTGGTAATTTAGAAATATGCGTACTAATAAGAGTTGGAGATAAGAGTCTTAGGGTACTAAAATTGCTGGCCTTTCATCGATTTTATTTTCCTGAAATTAGTTTTGCATTATATAGCCAGGGTGTCCTATGTTGAAAAGTAAGGGAAAGTCGAGTTTGGTTCTTAAGTTAGGATTATGATATAGGTCATGATGATTATTGTTATGGGATGTTGATGTTCAGTGCTGCGGTCTGGCATCGTAGGTGGAACGACGTTCAGATCTGCAGTCTGGCGGTGACAGGGATGATAGCTTCGGCGGGAACTCAGTTACTAGAGTTTGGAGATGTTACCGGTTACTAGCGACTGGCGACTGGTTACTTAGCTACCTTCAGATGATTATTATTTGTTTATTTGTTTATGTATTGATTAATGTATGATGGTACTGACCCCGTTTATGTTTTCAAAATTGTTGTGATTCATTGGGATCGGTGAGCAGGAGTCTAGCAGGTATATCGTTGAGCATGCCTGGGATATATGGGGGGATTTCGTTGATGATGAGTCTAACTTCTGTTGTGTCTTTAAACATTAGACTTTCAGTAGTTTGAGTATTTGGATTGAGACTTTGTTTAGTTTTGGTTTAAGACAATGTATTCATTTTAAAGTTGATTTTTAATAAATGTCGTGGCATTATTATCTATTTGATATTATCTATCTTGGGCAACCGAGATGGTAGCGTCCTTGTTTACAAAGGAAGACCTTCGTAAGGCTCTTTGGTAGATAGGGGTGTTACAAAGTGTGTTGGAGCCAGTGTCCTCCACAGTTAGTGCAATAACATAAATAAATCTCTGTAGGTTCACAGGGTATACTTTGTGTAATAATCAGTTGATTAACATTTATCAATAACGGTTGGCTTGCTAGATAAGTTTGACGTTATTGTCATACAGATGGCGGTGATCAACTGGTCCCTAAAAGTCACACCTAAAGGATGTGTTTGAGAGATGTGATTATTTGAGAAAATAATCATATTGATGCCCTATTATATGACTAAAAGGTTAGTCAGTGTATTTGACTAAAAGGTTAGTCAATGTGATGATGAGACGATTATTTAATAATGATTAAATAAAGTTAGCTGAGACGAATTAACTGTAATTCGTAAATTGAATATAAAATGTTATATTTAATTGTTGTATATATAATGTAAGCTAATTAAACATAAACCGTTATAATTAATTGGCAAATTATAAATATACGGATATTTATAATTAATGATGTATTATAATGTCGGTCCATGTAAAAACGACGATTATAATATATTACATTATATTGGAAGCTAACATGATCAAAAACGAAAGTATCCAGATACACTCGGTTTTTAGTCAATGGGTAGTTATTTTGAGGAGACAAAAATCTCCCCATAAAACCCTAGTAGGAGTGTCGTGAGAATGGGAAGAAAAAGGGAAGCAGGAGAAAATTCTAAACCTAATTCTATTCTCACTAGTGCCTCCATCACACAAAAACACAAAAACTAAAAGTTAACAGTAACTTTTGATTCTTTTCTAGCAAATACAAGGGCATTTCTCGATCAATCTTGGGTGAGACAATTAGGAGGATATCTACTTTGATATCTGTTCTTAGGCCGAATTTGCGAGGACTAAAGGTTATTCCTAATCCTTTTGATTTTATGCAATTTTGTTTATGACCCGTTAATCATATAAATCGTAATTTCATTATAATCCTGTAAGATTAAAGGGATGTATACAGATTTATTCTCACAAAGTGGTATAAGAGCGACGATTTTGGAACCTAAAACCAATGAACCAATGAATTTAGGGTGTCTAATTTAAATGAACCCAGGTAAAAGTTGTTTGGTGCTAACGCAAATATTTGGGAGACGTCCTAAAATCGCAATTTTGCCTTTACAACTTCTAGTCGGCCCCTACGGGGTGCGATAAACGTTTCGCATACTCATGACTCTAAACCTCACGGTAGGATGACGATAATATAATACGGTCCTAGTCTAAACCTGGCAAGACCCTCGGGATGCAAGTTTCCCGATTTAAAATGCGATAAATATTTCGCATCCAAGACTCGGACGATAGAGTAGATGCCGAGTACCCTTAATTCTGCAGAACGTCACGAAAGAGAGGAAAGAGATCAAGCATCCAAAACCAGCCTATAGGCACGGAAAAGGAGGTTAAGATAACACGAGCAAGTACGCTAGATGCAATGACACCACCTCGCACAAATACAACATTTGAATGCCGGATTGATCAACGCTAAGCGTTCGCCTCCCAACAACGTCGTTATATTCCCACTAACATATGCACATGCACAAAAGAATGTACACTCATCGCTCCGAAATGAACTCCAAATAGTATAAGGGTACAAACGGGAAACTCAACCGACTCAAGTTAAACATTACTCAAATGATTGAAACATCCAAAACCGTCACTAAACATATGAATAAGGCATGTGAGATACGATATAACTCATACATGAATATTCTACAACATTTCATATGATTATATTCTAGACAAACCGTAAATATATCGCATATAAATCACATGTGAGAAAAGAAGAAGAAAATGAACACAAGGGGTGCCCAGCCGGGTGGGTGACCGGCGGCAGGCCACCGGTTGGGCCCAATGGTAACTCACAAAACTTAAGAAAATATACAAGGACCTCCCAGCCAGCCGGCTGACTGGCGGCCGGTCCACTGCCTGGGAAACATGCAATTAGTCAAAAGTCGTACAAAACATAGAGGGATCTCACATCCGGGGGGCCGACCGGTGGCCGGTCTACTGGCTAGAACACCCTTCATACATCAAAAATTAACAATTTCATAAGAGACTCCCAGTCGGCCGGTTGACCGGCGGTTGGTCCACCGGGTGGGACTCACTACATACTAAAATTCCACAACAACAATCAGGGGTTCCAAGCCGAGTGGGTAAATGGCGGCCGGCCCACCGGCTGGGACCCACGACTCTCTTTTTTCAGCATCAAACACATTTCAAAACAAACAATACTCGACTAACTTGCTATATTGACTCAAATCTGTCAACATACATTATCTCAAACATCATGTGGGTAACAACCATGGAAAATAAACATTAGGGAAGTAATTAACCCAACTTTAATGATATTTAACACATAATGAACTTCAAAGAGGATGTATTTACTACTAATTCACAAACATCAAACAACTTCTAGTAATTGAGTCATAATAATACATTCAACATTCAAGATGCGTAATTTCATGACAATTAATAACAAAGAACCTATCTTTATCATTAAACACTACTATAACACATAAAGAACACATAAATGTTATCTCGAGTAACCCGGCAACATTACCTTGGCTCGGCTACCCTTCAAGGTCTTCTTCAACAAGAAAATAATTCTTCTCAGGTTCTTCTAAGTCTCCACCTATAATTACAATACAAAAAGATGAGAATTTCTTACCTTAGAGAAAGACAGGCGAATTGAATAGATGAGAAAGTTGACACCTTTCTTACCTAGATAGATAGAGAATGAAGAGAGGAGGAGATTGGTCTAAAAACTAATGAATTTGTCTGAGAAGTGACGGAGATATGAGAGTTTGAATTTTTGAGAGAATGGAGGTTTTACAGTTGCTGAGGAAGGAGATGTATGCTAAAATTTAAGGTGAGGGGGTGGAGTTTATGGGGTGGGCGCCTAGGCAAGATTGGGAAAGGCGGTCGGGGACGGAATTAAAACACAAAAGGGAATTACGGGTAACATGAAGAAACGAGTTCCGAGCCACCAATGAGAGGTGAGAAAAAAATGCTAAGATGAAAACCCGAAAGGGCACCTTAGGCAAAATGAGAAATTTTCGAAACAAAAAAGAAAAAAACAAAAGGCAAAAACATTGAGCATACTAATTCCTATTAAGAGGATCTTGGAGGAAAAAGAAAGGAGTGAGGGCTTGGGAAGGAGGTTAGATTTGGATTTATTTTCTTTTTTAGTCACACATTCGGTTGCAAATTAGTGGATTTCTCTTGTAGGTTTCTAGATTGTGCAAATTGTGAAGTTTGAGGCCTACCAAGTAGCCTAACTTGTCATTTAATGGAGTCATAAGGGGGTGTTATAAGGACTTGTATTGATGTGTGGTGTACGCGTTTTGAGGCCACTTTGCTATTGTCTCGAGATTGGACAAGGGTGGCCATTATCTTGCGGGGTTATAGAAGGGCGGATTGATGAGTTGAGTCGGAGTCGGTCCTTTGTTGTGTCTTGTTTAGATATAAGGAGGGGGGGATATAGAAGAGTGAGTTACAAAATTGGAGTCTAGATTTTTCTTAATAGGTGAACTTGTGTTGAGGGAGATATAATAAGGATGTGGTAAGGGAAGATTGGTGGAATCCTCTCATACTCGCTAATTGACTTGGCTGTTTTCGATTATAGTCTTGAGTTTACTCGTGACGAGTAAACGTCCAAGTGTGGGGGAATTTGATAGAGTCAAATTTTGTCGGGCCAATAGGTTAATTTTATCGTAATGAACATGCTTAATACCAGGTTTTAATTGGGAGTTTTATGTACTATGCCAGTTTGCATTTTTGGATATAATATTGAGGTTTTAACTTGGTTTGCATTTGTAGCTATGTAAACTCTTATAATTGTGGCTTTTGCTTGTATTTTTTAAATGAAAATTCGGTTTCCGTATCTCCTAAACAAAGGAAAAGGAAAAGATTTATAGGCAAGGCAAGAGAACAAGTCTAATGTCAAGGAAAGCAAGAAAAATGAAGGTTTGAAGCCTTGGCGTGCACATGCAAGAGCCAAAATGAAGAATTGAAAACTCGGTTTCACATGGGTCAACTTCAACTGACAATATCTTAGAGTTACATACCTTCTATCGATGCAAGGTCAATCGGAGGTGATCCCTTATACTCTTATCTTTCAAACGGTAGGCCGTACGCCTCAAAATGACCAAGACACGAGAGAGATATAAATCTCGCAAAAACGTGCTTCAAGGCTGAAAATGTGACAACCCTCGATAAACGCGGAAATAATTAAAAACTTTTACATGCCAAAGTACGAGGAAAGTCAAATGAACAACAAAAAAAGTACAAAATACTACAACGGAGACATAGTCTCTCAAAACGTAGTCAAGTCTAACGAATGTCTAGTAAATTAGAATCGAACGTCAAAGGTGAATCGTCTAAGGCCAACGCCCGCTAGCTCCCTCATGAACCCCAAAAATAGCATATGCAAACAACATGTTCATTCATAAACATAAATGCCAGAGTCATTGGGGAGTAACTCCGGGTTCTCCCAGCCATATCACATCAAAACGCATATAGGCAAGTAGATAGGCACATAACATCATACATTCAATCATATCATGTTAAGTTTAAGTAAGAAATTCATAATAACATTATATAAACATGTGAAAAATTCATTTTACCATCGTCATGCATACCGACTCCGGGAAGACTCCCCTTGGCAACAACATATACACTAAGGGCTTACATCTCACCATTAGCGACATGTGCTTGAGAAGGTTAGGGACTCATCATACAATTCATTCAAGGCATCCAATCAACCAAATATACAATCCAATATGTAATTAAACATAAGCAAACACACTCTTACGGTAAATACCACGCACTAGCATATGTACTATGCATGACCAGACGACTCAAGACTCAATTCCTCCCGTTAAGACTACGATAATAACACGGTCCTAGTCTAAACCTGGCCAGACTTTCGGGACAAGACGTGTACCAGATTCGACATGTGGCTAGACGTGCACACACCCAAAACTCGGTCAATCACAAAACCCGAGTTCCCCAAATCCGGGAGTACGGCCAACGACAGAGGCGGAAAGAGAACAAGTGTACCTAAACTCGGCAGTACGACCAACGAGAAAGGTTCACTCAAAATCATAATATCATACTCCGGCAGTACGGCCAACGGAAATGAATAATCAAGTAAGGTCAAGCGAGTACGCTACATGCAATGACATCACCTCGCAAGGATACGACATTTGACGGTCGGGTCGATCAACGCTATGAGTTCACCTCCTAACAATGTCGTCATATCCCCACTAAGAAATGCACAAGCATTAAGGTTGTACCCATATCGGTCTGACATGAAGTCTAACGAGTATAGAAGTGCAACCGGGAAATGAGAGTTCAAAACATCCAAAAAACAAGATTCGATCCATTAATCAAGGCATAATCGACTCACTAGGGGAAGCATGCTAAAACCGTCACTAAACATGTGAGAAAAGCATAATATAAATGTAACAATGATAAACATGAGTCAATACGTGATACATAAGTATTAGACCAAGTTTAAGAAGTATAATGAATAAGAAACATAGATCTCATCTCAAAACAACAAGTATCGAAACCAACTAAAACAAGGGTCAACTTTAAACGACCATAAGTATAGTTCTAGATATGAAAATGCAGAAATTCTAAGTGGAGGTGATATCTTATCCTTTTACAATCCCAACGGTAGGTCAGACGCGCAAAACAAGTAAGTAACAGAGGAGATTATCATTTTATGAAAAGGGCTCAGTGCAGGGGATGTCCCAGCCGGTCGGGGGCGGCGGCCAGGTACCCGGCTGGGACACGCATGCCAAACCGAGAAACAAAGGGAAAAAGGAGATTCTCCTAGCTGGTCAGGGGGCGGCGGCCGGGTACCCGTCTGGGGTACGCGCATGTTACAATTTCAACATTTCAATAAAGGATGTTCCCAGCCGGTCAGGGGGCGGCGGTCGGTACTCGGCTGGGACACGCATTAATCCAAACTCACCAAAACTAAAAAATTTTGATACTGGGAACTCCCAACCGGTTGGGGGGGCGGCGGCCGGCCACCTGGATGGGGCACGCATATGGCCCTAACACAATACAACATCAATCAAACTCAAATCTAAATTTCACCCAATCTTTTTTTACCATATTAATCATTACCAAACCACATTAAATGCCTCATAATAGTACCCAATCATTAAATGTAATTATTTAAAGCATCATGAGGCAACATTTATGATACTAACACAAGTTTAGCACAAATTCATACAAGTTAAGCAAATGAGATGGAAACAACACATAGATGGGTAGTAATCATGTAATCATGTTAGAACACAACAAAGAACTCAACTTTCATGTGAAATACTACCTTTAAACATGTAAACACATATGAGGTGATATTGAATAACCCTTCACCGTTACCTTGATAGGTCTTTACTCTTCCTCTAGGTCTTCCTCTACCAAGAAATAGTCCTTCTCCGGATCTTGAAGGTCTCCTCCTACAATATGAACATAAAAGATGAACAAAGTTTCATCTTTGAGAAAGATGGAGAAAAATGAAGTTTTACAAGAGGGAACTTTTCTTACCTTAAAAGAAAGAGGACAAGAAAAGAGGAAGATAAGAACGAAAATCAAAGAAAAAGAGTGATAAATGACAAAGTTATGAGAGGTTTAGTGTTTGAGGATTTGAGACTCAACAATGGTGGGTTTTAGGGTTTTTGGACAGTGATGAGGGAGATGAAGTTGTTGTATGCTGAAAAATGAAAGGTAGTATGAGGTATTGAGTTCAATTTTGTTGGGTGGAAAGAATCATAAGCCCATTAATAATTATGAGGCCTAACCCACTCGATTTTCCGAATAGAACCCGAATATGAGCTCAAAATAGACGTATTTGACACGGATTTTACCCAAATAAACAAATTTAATCTAAGACTAAACTAAGACTAGCTAATATTAATATAATATTATTAAATTGTAATTACTAAAATCGCGGGTGTTACAGAAAACCACAGGAGGCGGCCCCTACTGCAGGCTGCGGTTTTTGTCTGTTTCCAAGGACTCAAATTTTGCTTTGTTATATTACTTTGAAGGCTCACTTTTGTGGGAACTTGAAGGGTATAAATACCCAACATTTATCACTTATTTAGGATACCTCTTTACCAGCAAATCATCCAAGCAACACATAAAATATCTCTTAATTATTTTAGAACTTTTTTTAGAAAACTTTGAATCTTTCCCCATTAAATGGAAGGCTAATTTAATATTTTGTGTAATAATTCTACTCATGACTCTCTTTATTAGTAACATTTCTTTTGTTTTAATGATATTGTGAATGCTTAGGCTTGAAAATTGATACTTTCTTTGTCTTACAATCATTTGTGCTAGTCTTCCTAGAATGACTTAGTTCTTGCATTTCTTGTGTGGTAACTTTACATTTGTGTAGATGGCTTAGTCTATGCTAGATTGCTAGTGTATGAAGGATTATGTTAGTGCATGACTACTAGTTGGCTTAGATTAGTGGAAGTTCATCTTAAACCTTGTCCTAGTTGTTATTTGCTTCAAAGATCCTCTCTTTATGGTAGTATTGGCTTAGATACTATTTGTTGAGTGAAGGAAACTTTGTTGTTGTTGGCTTAGAAACATTTGTATAAGACTACGATAATAAGCATTTGTATGAGACTAACGTATAGTTAAGCTTACTGAGAGAGAAAGGAGAGTTACTTGCATATTTGAGAGAATTTGGACTTGGAGAGTAAAACTGCATCAAATCTCTTATTTTATTAATTTTTCTTGCATATTAAGTGTTTTCTCAATTGTTTCAACGTCATAGTTTTCATCTGTTTAACATTTTCATGTCACTACCTCAACCAAGCCTTTCTTGCTATATGTTTAACATTATTGTTCACTATTGTTAATATCCATTGTGTGTTAATATTCAAATTAGTGTCTTTAATTTTGTCATTAAGTTCTTAATTTGTGATTAGTCTTTAGTTTGTTTTAGCTTTGTTTAAGCCTTTTCTTGGGATTCGATTCTTGCTTTCACTATACAACTTAACTTTGAGTCATGTTTAATGTTTGTTAGGCATTTATAAATTGCTAATTTGATTTATTAATTGCTAGTTTTACGTCAACGTGCAAAGTGACAAAACTTAGGGTACTACGTTGACCTGACAAAACCAACCCGACCCAAAAAGGTTGTCCCGAGACCCGAAATTGACCTGGACTATAACTATCCAATGTGACCTGAAACCCGAATTGACGCGACCAGAACTGTGTTGACCCAAAACTGACCCGATGACCCGAAATGACCCGATCGAAACCACTTACCCGAAAATGTCCCGAAAATATATAACTTTAATTGAACAAAAAAGACTTGAAATGACTAAACGTCCTTTTATTTCTTAATCATTGACCCGAAAATGACCCGAACCCGAAATAACTAGACCTAGCAAAAGCAACCTGACCCGAATGACCAGACCCGTGACCCGAAATTGACCCGAACTACAACACCCGAATGTGACCCGAAACCCAATTTGACCCGACCCTACCCGAACATGACCCGAACTTTCTTAACCCGTAACTGACTTGAGCCAAAAATAACCCGATCTAAAACAACTCAACCCGAAAATGACCCGACAAAACATGACTTTTGTTGAACCGAAAAGACTTAAAATGGTCTTTTGTCTCTTATTCTTTGACCCGAAATAATCCGACCTGGTTGACCCGAAACGAACCTGACAACAAACCCGAAACAAACCCGAAACCGAAAATGACCCGACCCGACCCGAATTAACCCAAAATCAACGAGAGACCCAAACTGACCTGATCCGAACTGGCCCGACCCGAACCTGGCCCGATTGACCTGTTAGCCAGATCTAGAAATAACCCAACTCGTTGACCCGAAACTGACCCAATCAACTTACCCGAAAAACACATGAAACCCAAAACAACCCAACCCAACCCAAATTAACCCGATAATATGATAGACCCGAACTGGTCCGACCCGAATTGGCGCAACCCGAACGCGATCCAATTGACCCGTTTGACAGGTTTAGTACTATTTACCAAAAATGGGTTCACGTCATCAATTTCCGCGTTTTAATTTTTTTTTAAAATTAATTGATCTCGCTATCCGGGAGAGCGAGAAGTTGAAGAAAAGTTAACAACAGTATCCAGCACATTTTGAAAAATGGACTTCAGTACCTTCTCGCTCTCCGGGAGAGCGAGATGCTTTAGTGTCAATAATAAAACAAAGCAGCCCCCCCCCCCCCCCCCCCCCCCCCCCCCCCCCCCCCCCCCCCCCCCCCCCCCCCCCCCCCCCCCCCCCCCCCCCCCCCCCCACCCCACCCCACCCCTTTCCCCTTTCATTTACTCGAAAAAAAAAACTCCAAAAACTCAAACCCTAAAATCGAATTTCTCATTCTCTAATCCTAATCCACCCAAATCACTCCTTCATTTCTTTCAACCACACTATAAGGTAACGAAATTCCCTTACTATTAATAAACTCTTGTTCATTGCAATTAGAATTAGATTTATAATTGATTATATGTATTTTCCCCCTTTTGCATATTAGGTAAATTTCGGTTTAAGTAGTTGATTTCATAGCTAGTTTCCTTCGGTTAGGTTGTTTTAATCAATTGCTTTGTTGTGAAAAAATCGAAATGGAGAAAATCAATTACCCTTTGTGTTGTTATTGTAATGGTGAGATAATGGTTGAAGGAGAAAATGTAGCTTATAAAGGTGGAGAACAATTTTTTTTGTTTGTTAGTAGCAATCAAAGCTTTAATGAAGTTTGTTCTTTAATTTGTGATGAATTACAGGTTGATGGTAGTGAATTTGCTTTGAAGATTAAGATGAAGTATCCTAGTATAAAAGGGTATAAATTGTTGTCTTTAGATAATGCCCGAGGTTTAAGGGCGTTATGGGCTAGTGTATATCATTCAAATGCGGCCTCTATGGATTTGTTTATTGACTTGACACCAATCCAACCATCTAATTCAATTCCTAATCCTTCCTCCATTGAAAGTAATCTAACTTTTACAAACATGCTAAGTCAAGTAATTAGGGGAGAGGATCCCATGTTTTGTGTCTCTTTAAGTGCGAATAATGTTGATCAACATCAATATGATATAAATCTTAATGGGGGTGAGTTTGAAAAAAATGAAGATGATATTTTAATAAATGAGGTGGATGATGATGATGATGATGATGATGGTGAATATCTTGTTATACCTTCCGCTCCTAGTGGGGAGTTTACTAGGATCCATGCTATTAACGAACAATTTGTTAATAGATGGATAGACGGGGTCTATGTTGAATTTGTTAAAGGTGGAGAATTTTGTGTTGGCCAAAGGTTTAACAACAAAATTATTTTATCACAATTTGTTCGACAATATCATATCGAGAGGAATCAAGTTTTTCGAACCACGGAATCAAAATTTATCACAGTTACATACAAATGTGGTAGAAAGCCAACTCCTTGCACGTGGACTTTAAGAGCATCTCAAAAAGATGTCACTAAAGATGCTTTTACTATAGTCACTTACAAAGGTCCGCATTTACCTTCTTGTGTTGTTGATGCTCCTCCCATTGATCATCCTAACTTAAATAAATCCTTCATTG
Organism: Heliosperma pusillum; assembly: GCA_022085475.1. Taxonomy (NCBI): domain Eukaryota; kingdom Viridiplantae; phylum Streptophyta; class Magnoliopsida; order Caryophyllales; family Caryophyllaceae; genus Heliosperma; species Heliosperma pusillum. The sequence goes on along the minus strand of JAIUZE010000203.1, from coordinate 392,102 downwards.
CCAAACACATAAGGACACTTGTTGAAGCGGATTGGGGAGCTAAAATTTCTTTACTTAGAGCCTCAATGACCACTTAATTCAATTTCACACCTTCTTACATGAAAACATGGCATGCAAAACAACGTGTTATGGAAGATTTGTATGGTGAGTGGGAGAAGTCATATGCATACCTTCCTCGATACTTTCGTGCTTTGAAAGAGGCAAATCCGGGTACCGTTGTTGAATTTGGGAATAAAAAGACAGGAAAGCGAAACGAGGAGCAATTTGATCGTGTTTTGGGCATTTGGACCTTCTATTAGGGGTTTTGAGCATTGTAGGCCACTTATAACTATCGATGGAACTCATTTGTATAGAAAATATAGAGGGGTCCTTTTGATTGCCATTGGAGTTGATGCCAATGACCAAATCTTTTCATGAGCATTTGGCATTGTTGATTGTGAAAGTATAGATACTTGGGGATGGTTTATGGGTAGCATTAGACGTTTAGTCACGAAAAGAGAGGGTCTATGTGTTATGTCTGATAGACATGTTGGTATTATGCAAGCAATGAATAATGTTGATTGGGTGGAACCACATGCCTATCATAGATACTGTATTAGACATCATGCGTCAAACATTAACACGAAATTCAAAAGTAACGAAGTAAAGCTAGCTTTTCTTTCAACCGCTGGTGCAAAGCAATTGAAAATGTTTAATAGAGGGATTGCCAAAATTGGAGAAATGAACCCTAGTGCAAAAGCTTTACTTGAGAGCATTCCACCTAGCAAATGTTATTTATGCCATGATGGAGGACATCAATATGGTATTAAAACTACTAATAATTCTGAATGTTTTAATGGTGTTTTCAAACGTGTTCGGTTTTGGTCAATAACCGCTCTTGTGAAGGCAACTTTCTTCCGCCTTAATTCTTATTTTGTTGAGAGGCGTGGGAATGCAAATGATAGGATCTTATTAGTTCACAAATGGTCTGAAAAGGTGCAACAAAAACTTCAAGAAAACATTGATCTAGCGGCACATCATACAGTCATTATTTTTTATCATCAAACCGGACTTTAAGGAGTTGTCACCGGACGTGGTAATAGGCTAACAAGTGATGCTCAACATTCATATACGGTTCACCTTTCTGAAAAAACTTGTACTTGCAACAAGTGGCAAATTTACCACTACCCTTGTTCACATGTGATGGCGGTATGCCGGTCTTTTGGTATAAGTAGTGACCAATATGTTGATCCCTTCTATTCTTGTGGTGAGTTATATGGTTCATATCGTACAATGCCCTTGGGATGGTAAGAAACTAGTGCCTAACCCTATATTAAAGAGAGGTGAAGGGCGGCCTAAATCTTCGAGAATCCACAATGAAATGGATTCGCACTCAACGGTGACATGTAGCATGTGTGGTGTAGAGGGTCATAACAAACGCGGTTGTCCATCGAAAGCTAGTTCCTCGTCTGCTTCGGATTTGAACTTCGTAACAATGTGATGTTATTTATCATATTAGTTCTAGTTACTTTTCTATTTTTACAATTTGAACTTCGAATTTTTTCTAGTTACCTTATTGTATTATTTCTAGTTACTTTTTTAGTTACCTTTTGTTCGTGTAACAGTGTGATGTTATTTAAGGTATTTAACTTTTTCAATATCAATTTCTTTGTTTCGTGCTTTTGGTGCCTATCATTTGTTTTGTAGATTATGGATCCCGGACCTTATGACCCCAAGATTTTACATCTTCAAGAAAGTCATAGAAGCACCGCTATTTAGGATGGCAAGGTAATAATTACCATGACATATTGCTTTCATAAAATATTACTTACCATTAGTCCATAATTCTAATATTTCAAAGAATTTTATTGAAGGAATGTCCACCACTCACTTGTAGAACTCACATGAAGGTTCTATCCACATTTATAGTTCCGGGTCCCGTGCTAAACTACGTAAGCAATACCCAATTTAATGAAGCATCAAGGCTTTGTTATGTGCCCATAGACAATGACTTTATCACCGCTTTGGTTGAGCGGTGGAGGCAAGAAACACGTACCTTCCACATGCCTTTTGGGGAAACCACAGTCACTTTACAAGACGTGCAAATCTTGTTGGGGCTACAAATAACCGTTAAAGTCGTTACGGGACTTAGTGAGCATCCATGGGGCTTATTATGTGAGCAATTGCTTGGTCGTAGGTCGTCAAGTGAATGCTTGAAGGGTGGTAAATTGAAACTTAAATGGCTACATCAAAACTATCAAAACCTACCCCAAGATACGAATGAAGAGACGTTGCATCAATATGTGAGAGCATATTTGCTCTATTTGTTTGGTGCGGTGTTGTTTCCGGACAAGACAGGAAATTTAGCAAGTTTGCTTTACCTACCACTTTTATCTGATTTGACCAAGTTAGATTAGTTTAGTTGGGGTAGTGGGGTACTGGCATGTCTTTATCGTAACCTATGTAAGGCAACGAAAAAAGATGTTTGGCAAATTGCCGGCCCACTACTCTTGTTGCAACTTTGGAGCTGGGAAAGGATTCCAATTGCTCGCCCGGTTATTAAACGGTCTAAGGTACCTATGGAGGTAGGAGTTGATTATCCACTAGGGTCGCAAATGCGAGCGGGAATTGATCCTTTGGGGTGTAAATGGCTTAGGATAGCACGTTCATTTAAAGACCATAGGCTAGGGCTAAGTGTGTTGAGGGACCTATTGGATAGAATGGTTGAGTCGGAGTTTTTTTGGGTACCATACACACAAAATGTCCTCCAACATGTATCGCCTAGATGCTTGGAGAACCAAGAGGAATGGTATGTAATTGCTCCCATGATTTGCTTTGAGATGGTGGAATGGCATTTTCCAAATAGGTGTATGCGACAATATGGTTGGGAACAAAACATCCCCGAACAATGCAATACTTCTATCACATTGCATAATGTTAGTCGACAAGGGAATTTTACAACAAACTATGCTCAACTACATAGGGAGTACATAAAGCAATGGGAAAACCGTATGCACAAAACAGTTCAAGGGGGAAGCCAATACTCCGGGTTAATGAGCCGGGACAATGAGTACTACGAATGGTACACTCCAATCACTCGTCAACGCATTGCTCCCCATAGTAGCCAAGTCGTTGAAGACTACACGGATATCACTATTACTACCCTACCGCCGCCGATTATCAATTGCTAGTAAGTCATTTTTATTTATTTTACTTTATATCAATTATATTTATTTCGCTTGACTATTTATTTTTCTAATGTTGACGATTTACATAATATAGACCAAGAGCAACATAAACACCTACAACACGGCGACAACAATGCTTAAGGATATGTCGGACGATGTCCCTTTGAATCATTGCACATTGATTGAAAACATGCGTACTTGCTCACTTAATGCCTTGCGTCACACCAATGAAGCACATCTTGTCAACTATAAAGAGACAAGACCACCATCCCCTCCACGATACGACTTCCGCCATTTAGAGACTCGTAGGCAACTTACCCAAGAGAGCGAGGAAGGAGCATCAACGTCAAGGGCAAGAAAGAAGGGGGAAAATCGTCGTCAAGATTAGATATTATATGATGTGATCTACAACAAACTTTGGTTATGTTTGGTTCTATTTTAAGACAATTATGTTTGGTTTGGTTTTAGTTTAAGACAATTATGTTTGGTTTGATTTTAGTTTAAAACAATTAGCTTGTATGAACATCAAACTTATCTATTTCTATTAAACGATTTATGATTAATTCTCATGTCTTAATTTTTTGTATGTTGTTGCATCTATGATTTGTGGTGCATAATGCTCCCGAAACACTCTGAACTGAATTTTTTTTTAGATGGTACACCTTCTCGCCAACCGGGAGAGCGAGAAGGTGAAGAACACACAAAGTTGACAGGCAGAAGGTTCTGTCTTTTGACGTTGAAGCATCTCACTCTCCCGGAGAGTGAGAAGGTACTGAAGTCCATTTTTCAAAATGTGATGGATACTGTTGTTAACTTATCTTCAACTTCTCGCTCTCCCGGATAGCGAGATCAATTATTTTGTTTTAAAAAAAATTAAAACGCGGAAATTGATGACGTTGACCCATTTTTTGTAAATAGTTTCAAACCCGCCCTATTTTCTTAAATAGTTGTCGTTTGGACCCTAGTTTAGCAAAAAAAATCCATTTTTATGGTCTAATCTTTTATAAGGTGATTTTATACCAAAATTGTGTAAACGGATACAACCATCATGTTTCATGAGTCATATTAGTAGAAAAATATTTACTAAAACTATCCCGTTTTAGTATACTTACACAAGTATTATTTGTTTTGCTAATGATTTGACATATCCAAAATCTCACCTTTTGCGGTCATTCCTACGGGGTCATAGGAGACGACTCAAGATTCTCCCCCATTTCTTTAAAGATATGGAAAGACAAGTTTTTTTTAGTGGGTCGGATTTAATACAGAATCGATCGGACGATTGTAAATACACTTGAATAAGAAAAAATAAATAAATACAAAATAGATATATAAGTATTAGAGAGGAAATGTTTAGAAAAAAATGGAGATGATCCAAATTGATAGGAAACTCTACGGTAAAGCACTACTTCTCAACAATAAATTCCTGAATCTCAATGCCAGTATGCCGAGCTCCACCTTGAACTCTCAGCAAAACTTCATCCCCAACTTTAAGGGACGTCACGGGAATTGCAGTCCTCTCAGAACCATGTCCTGAACCATAATGATGCATCCGTTAGTCCGTTCAGAGCACCAAATTAAATGAAATAATGTTGCATTAAAGTTCACCCATAAATCGTATAATCAACCATAAAATCGTATAATCACTCATAAATCGTATAACCACCCATAAACATGTATACACAGGGAACTGCATTGTTCTCACATGTAAGACAGTATCTCATTTGTAGTCAAGATTTACAGTGAAGAAGGTTGAGAATGAGATGAGTTTAATGAACCTTCACATGGGGAAACAAAAGCAACTGTTTCTGCATTCTGTAGGAGTATACTATAAACACTTTGATCAGATGAACCCTGTAACAAAATGCAAAGTGACATTTGGGGTTAGTTCTTTTTACATCTAACTTCCGAAAAACAAAATTACATATATTAGGCAAAAGGGTCTTATTAAAATAACAGAGTAAAAAATACAACAAAGTATCCCCACAAAATAGGAGTGATCCCATAAAACATCACCCAAGTACTTTTGGGCTTTCGTAAATGGTTCAACGAGGTCAAAATTATGCACCTTACCCCTCTTTTGGTTAACACAAGGAGCCGGATGACCCATAATAAAAAAAACTGCATACTTACATTGAATGACTGCTGAAAACATTAAAAGGAAATGCGGGTTATTATGTCCCTTGACTTAATTGTGCATCATGATAGAGAACCAAAGAACGAGTCTTCGGCTCCACTAGATATGCATAGGGCGTATATGACCCCTATGTTACTCTGACTTGAGTGTATATATCCAAGTATCGGATTTGCCATGACTTAAACTTTGGGACATGTGTACTCTATCCTAAATTATGTATACTGGTGCAAGGACAAGTCTTCAAATCAAACATACGCTTCTACCTTTCCCCTTTTTTTAATACAAAAAAGTTCGACATATAAGACCCTCATTTTTTTCAAGACGACACTCACTTTTAAGAGTTTTTTTGTATTGATTCTTCATCAGCTAATGATACTTTAAATTATTGCATTCGTAATAAAAAAAATATAAGAAACAATAAGTCAATTCATTGACGCACAAGTCAGTAATATTATGACCCGAAACTCACATCCGCACATGAAAAGAACAACCCGATTAAGGTGACTAACCAAAATGAACCAAAACTAAATTGAACTCAAATCGAAATTATGGTTAATTCGATTTAATTTTAGGCAAACCGCATGATGGTTTTTCAAGGTCTAGTTCCGTTGGGTCCATTAAATTTATATTTTTGGCAAACAATTGACTGTACGAAAGCAACCTTTGTACTTACATAGCCTCTCTAGTCCTAAGAAAATTGTGCCTCTCAAGAGGGTAATTAAATATGAGGAAAGAAGTCGAGATCATCATTCTACAAATTAGATTATTAACAATTCAAGAGACCAGATTTTTTATTTTTTTTGTAACAGCAAAGTAAACGAGTTTAATCTCATCCAGCAAATGGCAGATCAGCTGATGTGCACATACCTTCGCCTCTATAAGCACTAGTGGTCTAGACTCTATCTTAACACGGCCAACAATTCCAGTTCTTTGTTGTCCATTTTGATCGACCACAATCACTTCTTTCCCAGCTTTTAGTTCAGAGAGGTAGCAAGTCTTCCCGCCAGGGATTGCAACATATGAATGTACAGGCCCCTGCAAATTTACTTCCAAATTTAGTTTGATAAAAGCAACAGATACAAATAGAGAACTTTTTTCATCCAAGAGAGGATAGCGCTTGTTTCTTTAAATTAATGCAGATAATCAAGGGGCAGAGGAAGACAGATATGAAGCTCTACGAAAACAAATGAGCCTAACATTAGGTATCCGCATGTTCTACGTCCCTACTTATTGTAGTCCCTGTATGTATTGGATTGACTACATTTGTTGTTGAACCAATGTTAAGTATCCCTTAAGACAGGTGGTATCAGACTAGCCGTCTTAAATTAAGACGGATAAATGTGGCCATTTTATTTCAAATGAATAGAGGAAGTATTAAATAAAGAACCATTAGATATGTTAAATGCCTTACAAATCAAAAATAAAACACAAAAGCGTGAATTTGAAATAATACACCCAAACAAAGTCAAGGCTAATTTTAGGGCTAAAAGGTGCAAAAATGAGACATGTCCTAACCTGCCTCCAAGGAACCACCGCCTAGATGAAATAGGATTATCGGAGGCGCCGTTCGTTATCAATTAGTGGGACATAATGATGTAACAAATGAGCTATTAATATTAGAGGGTTTACGAGCTGCAGGACTTACCGCATTAACTCGAAAGGGTCGACTAGCTATGTAATTGGTCTCCAGGCACTCTGAGTGAACAAGAAAGAGTCCACGAGCAAAGGATCCAACCTAAGAGAATTTTCAGATTACAATATAATCAGCTGCAAATAACGAACAGTATAAAAGACACTGTGTTACAGTATAACAAATCACTAACTGGAACATCATAAAAGAAAAAATAAATACAGACCAGAAGCCCATCTCCAGGTCTCAAAAGGCTGCAGAGATCTACACAGACTCGATCCCCCATTCCTGCCATACATACTAGATTTACTGTCGCTTTAATAAGTGCCAAGCTTTTTCTTGCCTCATTCCTCCTGTCAAAATATTCCTGACAGCTTCAACCATGATTTAATGCCCACAAACCCGTAATCAAGAGGTCGGTTTGCAAAGGTACCTTCAGTTCGAGAACTGGATCGATATCTTCAACTTTTAAGACAATGCCTCCCAGGCCATGTTCCAGAGCCTACAGTATATATAGAAAAGACCAAATCTGATGATTGACTACAAAAGATGTATTAACCTGAAACAAATGTACAGTTCCACTCCCAATGGAGGCCATATGATATACAATTCGTTGATATGGAATATCTCAAAACATCATAGAAAAATGTTCTGCAATTCTATTTTTGATTCAGTCATATACCATCGTTGCGTTTTTTTTAATCAAGGGACTAGCCTAAGAATTATCACAATCGAGTGTCCATCTCCCTCCCTTAATCTGAAAGCCAATTTCAAGACATCTGGGTATCATTGACATGGATACTAGAAGGAACTTTCATTAAGTGTAATTGTCCCAACAAGATTGCCTGGAGCAAGGTTGTATTTTTTCACTAGACGGGAAATTGTTTAGCACAAGGTAACAAAAAAGAATCAAGAAAGGGATACGTGGAGAAAGGAAAGAGATAGCCCTTAATTCCCTTATATTTGGTCCTGACAAACACCAAACCCAACCCAACCCACGTCAACACTAAACTACCCAACAACCACCACCATATCACCCAACCCACTGCTACATTTCACCACACCGCTGCCAAACCCAGCCTCCCACACCACAACTAATCACACCCCTAAAACACCATCCCCAAACCGTTTGAGGGTTTTCAAGGGTGGTGGAACAAATGTACAGTTCCACTTTCCTTCACTAACATAGGGAATCGTTATTGGGATTCTTCTTACCCTTTCTTGAGACTCCCCAAACCAAACACTTCTTAGTTTTGCAAGGCTTCAGGCACAGTGAGGTAACAAAGGGTTGTGTCGAGAGACGACAGGGCAAAGGTATAACACTAGTTTTGAAGACAGCCTGTTTCCCATATAAAATTTCATGCAGCAATAGCATTTCTGGAGTTTCAAAGAGGGACAACATGTCAAGAAGTACACAGTTATTCACAGGTTAATTAAAAAATAGGAAAATTGCAAATTAATGCCCCTGATTATGTACAATGGCACGCCTGAAAATATCAGCAAATACCTAACAATGCCTTTTAAACTGAGCATATTCACAGGTTAATGCTATTTAAGATCCAAAGGGGGGATTGTTACTGAAAGCTATATGTTGAAAACTAATATCGTTAACAACAGCGCCTACATTTAATTTTAGGGAGTAGGAACCGATTACCTGTAAGAACATTTGGGCCTGAGAAACAGTTTGAGCTACAGCCAAGACTCTTTTGTTATTGCCTTGGAAAGTTGCAACAATATTTTCTGCAGGTATTGCCTAGACAGTATAACAAAGGATAATGAATTCAATCCAATTTATTTAGTACTCCCTGTGGGGCTCCGTCGCGGTCATTTGTTTACCTTTGGTTTTGGCACAAAGATTAAGGAGAAGGGCATTGGATGACAAGTAGACAATAGTCCCATTGGGAGATTAAATTACCCATAGAAAACCTTACTAATATAGAAAGGTAAACAAATGACGGGGACAGAGGGAGTATGTGTTAGGGATGAAATAGAGAGATGAAAGAAGGTATACCTGGCAATCAAGTAACCGGATGACAACATTTTCCATGTGATTCATAACAAGTAAGTGGTCAAGATGTTGGGGTGATGATATCTCAAGGAATGATGCTACAACTGTGCTTTCTGCATCAACAACTTCTCCATCCTTGATATATAGAGGATTAATCAATGCAATTGCTGCAGAAGTAATCATATATCATAACATATCATATCGTATACGCCTCCAAAATAAAGGAAGGAGAACTTACAGGACCAATCCATGGGAAGGTGAGAAGAAGTAGAATCAAAGAGAAAAGTATTCCAGCCTCTTTCAACAGCAGTAGTCATAACTTGCTTATTCTCTGTCCATATCCAAACCAACTTGGTTTCCCCATTTCTTGTGCTTTCCATTTTTACACTGCTTCTTCTAATCTTAATCTTACTCTTACTCTCACCAATATATTTTGAATTTCTTGTTTTCCATTTTCCCAGCAGTAATGATATGTGATGATAATTTGGTAATTGGGTGGACGAAGCATACAAGGAAGCCATACGCTACTCTCGGCTTTCTAACCAATCACACCGTCACAATGTACGGAGTAGACGGTAGGTCGGTAACATATGATATGTTGCCAATTTGGCAAATCACCCTCAATATCACCCATTCACCTCATAACGGAAGTACCTATGGGAAATCAACGTCAAACCAAAAAATGGTTAGATCTATATGAAATACAAAACATTGATGAGAATAATTTCACCTTTATAACATCTTCTAGGAATAATCTAACCTTTCAATACGAAAGTAATCTCATCTTTAAATAATCCCTTTAGTTGTTGAGTTGCTCTCTCTTCAGACGGGCTATTTTTAGTATGTATCAATAAAACGAGGTTTTGTACCACTTTAAAGCTAAATGTAACCACGTTTGGAAAACAAGTTACCATTATCTATAACAATACCTGAACTATAGTGGTTATATTTAACAATAAAAATGGTACAAAACCCCGTCTTAAGGTTCAGACCAAAAAAGTTGGTCTGAAACAAGAATTAGTGTTAGTTATTACTTGATCAATAGGTTTAGAGTCTCTTACTTATTATCATTTCTAGATTTTTTTTATTTTTATTTTAATTTATCTTTTTGTCTCCGACTCTAAACCCACATAATAATCTAGACAAACTTCCAAAAACATAAGTGTTGTGGATAAAAAATTCAATTTTATCTCTTATGACGTGGCAAGTGCAGATTGGCTCAGGTCAGATCAAAAGGATAAGTGACGTCGCATTGGTGAAGGCCATTTGATTAAAGAGGTGAGAAAGGGGAGTGTTAGTTGTCAACAGGAGGGAAAGTAGTCAAAGTAATTGCTTCCTATTTTAATGGAAAGTTGCTACAATTCATAGACGGGCGCCTGGAGGAACGCGATGCAGGAAACCCTAACGGCAGCGGGTATAAAGGGAAGCAATACTGATCAAAGGCATCATCTCGTCCAAGAACTTACACACACAACAATACAAATTTATCTTCAGCAATTATTGATATATATTCTCAGCAAACAAACTCTTGTACTTTCCTTAGTTGTACGATTCTCACTCGATTATAGTGCCAAGTTGACGGAATTTCGAATTCCCCCCGCGGTTTTCTCACATTGAAATTTTCCGTATCACCAATCGTCTCAACATCTATTTTTGCCGTCTTTTACATTCGTCGATATCGCTTTATTTCAATTCGTTCGTAGCTACAGATCAATTACTTTGACCCCCAACCTAAATCACTAAGACGGTAATTTATTTACCAAAACAATAAACGATCAAAAAAAAATTCTATTGAAGATCCTGTTCAATAGGCCACAATCAAAATAATTAAAAATTTCCAATCATGAAAGAGTCCATTTAAAACCAAAATGAATAATAAGAAGGGTTGCGAAAATTACCAAAGGGGTATGGAGATTTGGTTTGTCGCTCTCAAGTTTGTAATCAATATATATTGCAGCAAAATCCACCTTAGTTTTAAATAGAAGAAAATATCTTCTAGGATAGAAATTCTCAGATTTGCTCCCTCTATTTTCTTATATGTCATTCTCATTTTGAAGATATTTTTTTTCTCTTTTCAATATTTGTTAAAATATACGGAAAAATATTATGACATGCATAAGAAAGCTCTTATAAAAAATTTAATGATCTAATTTTTATATAAAAAAATTACTACTATTTTTTTGCAAAACTAAAAGTAAAAAATGTCATATAAACTAAAACGGAGAGAGTTAAAAGTGAAAGAACAAAAAATGAGGTTGCATCAATAAATGTCTTAAATATAGTGTTTTCAAATTTCAATATCCTATATTAATTGTAATCCTTTATAAAAGGCTAATATATATCCTAGTCAAGAGGCTTAGCTTACATATTATGAAGTATATCTTCGAAAACAATCTTATCCAAAAGAATCCTTCATTATCATAGTTTCTCCTTCTTTCTTGAATAACCCACCATTTAAAGTTCTTAATTATTTTGGTTCTTCGTTCATCTATTAAAATTTTAAAACCATCTCATAATTTTGGGTTGAATATTAAGTGGTTCTTCCAAATAAAATTATACGAGAAAAAATGTCTAAGCTTGCCGTCATCTTATGTCTTGCATTATTAACTCTTACGATTATGGTTAATTCTACCGAGATAGAGAAGAGAAAAAAAAGAGAAAAAGGAGCCACAAATTGGAACCTTTGAACTGAAAACAGAAAAAATGCATGCGAAATTAACCAATTGGGGAGCTTCTCTTATGTCTCTCTATCTCCCTGACAAACATGGTACGTACGTCTCATGAAAGATATGAAACATATTTCTCACCGTGGTCAAAGGTTAAATAATATGGGATTGTTTTGTTTCCCCATTAATTTATGGAAATTGCAATTTTAATTTTCATGAAGTAGTATAATTTTGAAGGGTTGTTTGTTTGCCAAAATCGTGAGAAGTTACATTTTTAATGGCATTTTAGTTTCTCCATTAGTAAGGAAGTCGCTTACCTAACCCATAGATAAATGACAATTCCCACATGGATTTCTAAGTCCATATATGCCTAAACATTTTCTAGGCAATTCACATGAATTTTCATTTCAAATGAAATAAAATTCCATTTGAATTTATCCTCTTATAGTAACCAAACTAGTCCAAAGTCAAATTTTTACGGTATTTTGAGATGGTCTTCTTTTAAAATTTATTTTGGCATATTATTTGCTCATAACAAACATAATTAAAATTACAATCCTAGGTTAAGAGAGACGTGTATATAAAGGGTCTTAATATTGCAACTTATCAAAGAGTTTGAGACTTGTCGTTAAATTATCTTTTGTCAAGAATCATCTTTATACTCCTTAGTCTTTCCTCCGTCCCAATCAATAGTTTATAATTGCTTTATTTTACCCTCACAAAATAAAGTAAGTGTAAACTATCCACTGGGACATAGGGAGTATATTAATATTTTTAACGAAAAATTTTTATTTGAGTTTATATATTTTTTTGTTGAAATGTACTTGAATAGAGAATTCATTCATTCTAATTATGCCTTTTCTTTGAAATCCTAGGAAACATGGCAGATGTGGTACTTGGATATGACAAAGCTGATAATTACAAGGTGCTATTTCCTTTTCATATTTTTTTAATTGAACATTTTTCTACTTTAGATTATTTTCCTGCACGGGATGTCGCTATCTCATATTCCTCTTCAGAAAATGACAATGCTTATGTTCACCATTCATAGTCTTTATTGCCCAAGTTAACTTATCAAGAATTCTGGACACATAAATCTTCCTAGTGCAATGCTCTCCACTACATTCACATGTGTACCTCAACTTACCAGACTTAATGACTATAACATTAAACCCTTCTTGAATGCAATAGTCAGATAGAACTAACAGAAATTCAGCCTTGGATGGGATTAAAAACCAAGTCCTTGATTTAATCTGACCCCGCCTTTGAGGTACATACATTTTACCATTCTTACAAGTGTTCTCCAAATGGCTATCTCCTTCCTTTGCTTCTTCAACTGTTATTTTATCAAATGGATGCATTTCACTTGGATTTTGCTCCATACTAGACTGCTCATCCTCACTACCTTCACTATATTCACTTATTTCACTCTCTTCATCAGTGGCAGAGTAATCTTCATCATCCTCCTCATCACTCTCTTCACCTTCATCCTCATCCATTCCCGCATTTACTGGCTCACCTCTACTCTGACCCCTTTCTCTCCTTATCTCATTAGGCTCAACATCACTTTGAGAAGTTCTTGACTTAAAATGTGAAGTATAAACCCTTTTCTCTTAGCAATTGATTTAAGAGTTTTTTTTTTGCTTTTTTTTAGTCTTTTGTTTAAATAGTTGAGAAAAGTTTGGGGTACATTCAGGGGCAGTTTCATCTTCAGTGGTAAATTTGTTAGCAGTTGGGCAGTTTTGTGTAAATTGAGTTGGAGTAGAGTTTGTTTTACTGTCATGGCTAGTTGGAATTGGATTTGTTTGAATTTTATGTATTTCTTCACTTTCATGGTCAATTGGAATTGGGTTTGTTTGGTTTGATAGAGTTGGAAAGGAGCTTGTTTGACTTCCAGGAATTTCTTGACTTGGAGTAAGGTTTTTGTTTGATTGAGATGGAATAGAGTTTGTTTGAGATTCAGGTACATGAGTTGTTGAGTTTTGGTTTGATCCATTAGCTAACTCTTGAGACTCATACACTCTAATAAACATAGTCTCATTAGTCTCCACATCCACAACAGGTACTTCAATTGCCAAAGGTCCAACTTCCAAAACATCATCTTCCATTTCACTCTCCACTATGTTTTTCTCCATCTCCTCATTCTCCTTCCTTTTTTCTTCCTCCATTCTTGACCTCTTTAGATCTGCTACTAACTTAAACTCTTTAATTGGTCTATCTGTCTCCTCAATCCACACGCCAATTGTATCTAGCTAAGTTTTCATAATCCCAAAACATTCTCAGTAAATCACCATCATCCTTAATATACTTCTTAGTATCATGTTTCCCTCGGTAATACACGCATAGACAGAAGGAAGCAATACTTGTTATTTCAAAGAAACAACCTCAAGATCAGCAATAACATCAAGGAGCTGTATAAAGTCCACATCATAAATAGCATAATCAAAGGCTTTCTCTTTAAAATGACATTGCAACCAAAACGCAGCTTCCATCCTACCAATTTCAAACCAAGAATTACAAAAAAATACATAGACATAATTCAACAGACAACAAATACCCTATAATTTCTTAATTTCCTTAGAGTTATACTCATACAGTCACAAATCAGTCAAAACCCCTAATTTATTGAATTGAAAAACCTTGACATCAAGCCAGCAAATACCCTATATATTGAAAAACTCAGGAAAACACAACAAATACCATAATTAAAAATCACAAATTAAAAATTACCTACATGCAAGTAAGATTAAATATAAAAACTTTATTTAGGTGCCAGTAAATCACAAAAAAAATATTTGATGATTATGCATTCCATCGAAAGAAAATCCTAGATACCGGGAAAAATAAAAGATTACCTAGAAAAGAAGACTCAGGATAAAGTGATGATTAAATCAAAGAAAACCCTAGATGATATAGTATATTTGATGAAAATGAAGCAGAGGATTTGAGGTTATGGTAGTTGATGTGATTGATTTATGAGGGAACACAAGGTGAGTCGTTTATTGTTATGGGCAAGTGAAAGAGAGTTATACTTTATTTATTACTTTATGAGATAAATGAGAGGGAAAAGGTAAGGATATGAGGGGGAAATTTTGGGAGTAAACACCGTCATAAAGGGAAAAAAAGTAAGGGTAGATGGTGCGCAGTTTGGAAAGGTGAGGGGTACCATGGACACATTCTAAAAACTTGGGTACCACGTGAATTTGTTCAAAACTCAGGGATACCATAGAAATTATCCCTTATATAATTTTTATATTTATCTTACAAAATATGCACATTTTGTCTTCGTAAATTTGTAGTTTAATTTACTTGTAATTCATATAATGTGAATACTCAAACATTATTAACATACCACATGATTATAATTGTATTATGCTTTACAATTAAATCTAATTGTTATATTTGGATTAATTTCATTGCAAAAAGAAAAGATAATTGTTAACGAGCTATTAATTCCATATACACATATGTACATGTTACAGAATGATACGGTATACTTTGGTGCTAGCGTTGGGCGTGTAGCAAACAGGATCGGTGGCGCCAGATTCAGCTTGGACGGTAAAACATATAAGCTAATTGCGAATGACGGAAAAAATGCGCTCCATGGTATGCGACATTAGCAAGGAATTTAGGATAAAATGTTTAACTGAAAATTTTATTAATTGTGGTGCATGTGTCTTCGTAATCTTATCCACAATAAATCAATTTTAAGACAATGTTATTTTGAGACGAACCCAAAATATTATAAATATTTGTTAAGCTAATGTGATTATCTGATGGAATGAAGTGAAATAACTATAGTATGATACTCCTTATCATATAACTATATATTTTTTTCAAATGAGTGTACTATGTTGCGAGTACTAAGTGGTTCCAGCCTCAAGGTTAAGGTAAGAGAGCTCTTACAAATTGAGTTAACTATGTTCTTATATATATTTATAAAAGTTTGTGTTTCACAACATATTACAAGTTACGTGAATTAATTTGAATAGGTGGCAAGCCTGGATACTCAGATGTAATTTGGAAAGTGTTCAAGTATAAAAAAGATGGACACAAGCCTTATATCACATTTGCCTATGATAGCAAAGATGGTGAACAAGGTGAGTGATTGTTATTTTATTGTCTGTTTTATCGTTAAATATATCTAAATTCTACTACTATGCTTTTCATAGGAGGAGACAGTAATTTGAAATTGTTCATTCACCCCCCTTATACTTAAAGAATAAGTTTATTTAAAAGTTATCCTTCCAAATTCACCCATACCTTTATAAGGAAATAAATGCATTTATGTGAGTTGCTAGTTTTCCTATTTTGATAAGGAACAAACGAAATTAAAGGTATACAATGTGATAAGCATAAAAGGATAACATTAATTTTGCAATTTTAAAAAATTAATCAACAAAACAATATTTGTGGTCATTGTACCCTTAACTTTATAATATGCCTCATGGCAATAGTAGCCCTTTATAAATCAAGGTATATACTAAATTTAAGGCTTGTTGTTAAAAATCAGTAAATAAAAGTTTTAGTGTCACAAATTTAAAAATTATGAAGCAATATCCAAAAAATATAGAACCACACAAAAAAATGTATCTTATTTATTTAAACAACTTATGACCACATACTAAGAGTTTGATTAAAATAAAAAAACAATCGACTATATAAATGACAAGGTGTCAACTTCTGGCTTTTTCATCTTTGCATTTTGTATACTACTTACAACATGTTCTAACTTTTACATAAATATGTAATATACTTTTTTTTTTAGCTTTTCTCGCTTTTTTTATATGTATCCCCTTCTAAAAAATAACACAATTACAAGAGATCTAAACTAGAAAAGTAATAAGCTCAAAACTATTTATTTTGTCTTGCTTAATTAACCTAGCTCGTCAACACTAATCATACTATTCATTGAACCTCTAATATTTGCCATTTAAAAAAATACAACATACTAAATTAATTCACTAGGATATGAATAGATATTAGTTAGCGCTTATTATAATTATTTAAAATCCCTTGGTTACTTAACAAATTTTTTTTGATATATAATACCCTTTAAAAAAATTAATAATATTGGATATGATGGTCCATAATATTTAATTTTAGTGTCAAAATAAGATGCATTTACAATTTAAACTTATTGCATGCAGGATATCCGGGTGAACTTCATGTCAAAGTGACCTACGAATTGAATAGAGACGATCACTCTATGAAAATAGAAATGGTAGCAAAGACGGGGAAGAAGGCTACCCCAGTAAACCTTGCTCACCATAGCTATTGGAATCTTGGTGGTCACAACAGTGGAGACATCCTCTCCCACAAAATCCAGATTCTTGGATCTCACATAACCCCGACCAATGACGAGCTTATTCCTACCGGGGAGATCAAGTCTGTCAAAGGAACACCTTTCGACTTCTTGAGTCTCAAAGCTATTCGAAGCCAAATAAGTCAAGTTCCTAAGGGGTAAGTTAGAGCTTCTATCCCTCTTGTATTTATTATTGCATAACACATAGAGACATAATGGTGAAAATGTTATCTAATATCTTCAGGTTTGACATCAATTATTGCCTTGATGAAGAGAACATGAGAAAACCTAATGTGATATTGGAAGATCCAAAGTCTGGGAGGAAATTTGAGCTCTTTAGTAATCAACCTGGCCTACAATATTACACAGGTGGAATGCTTAAAAACGTTAAAGGGAAAAACGGTGCAATTTACAAGGCTCATGCTGGACTTGCTTTAGAGACTCAAGGCTACCCTGACTCGGTCAACCACCATAACTTCCCTTCACAAATTGTCAAGCCTCGACAAACTTACAACCATGTCATGTTGTTTAAGTTTTCCATTAATGACAAATCTTAGATAAAAATATAGTCCATGTCATGTAATATTGTGTAGTTTGACTTTAATATCATGGCTTCCTTAGACGTATTTATTTGTGTTTATTATAGCTAAAAATAGATACTCAAACAGATTTTGTAACTTAAAGTTGAAACCAAACCAAAACCTAGTATTAAAGTTCTGGTTCGGAGTTATTCAGTGTGGTAAAATCAATTTTGGTTTTGATTCTTAAAGTGATCAAGTTTTTGGTAAAGAAAATCAATATTACAATAACCAAGTTCAGCCTCCATCTTGGATTGTTTGAAATAAATGTGATGTTAGGATGAGATTAGCGCAATGTATTATCAAATAAAAATCAAAGAGTCCTAGATTGGTTTGATAGTATTTTGTCAAGTATATGATAATCTTTTATGGATTAGACCTTATTTTTGTGGTTGTATTGGGACGTATTGATATTTTTTATTGAAAATCTTACATTTTTCCAAAAAAAAAGTGCAGCCTTCATTGTAGACTCAACCGTAGTAGAGGGATGTTCAACAGAAAGTGTAGGGGAAGGTTTGTCGTAGCATTAGAGAACGTGGTAGTAGAGACCGTAGGAGGAGGTTCGGTCATATCAGCAACATGAGAGTCAGTGGCGGCCGTATGAAGAGCCGCAGTAGGAACCCGATAGCCTACGTCATCATCACATGTATCATCCTCACAGAAACCAAGAAATCGTCTACAATGTCAAGACAAAAGACTAGAGGTGATATTAGGCACCTCGGGTTCTAGATATGGAAAAGTAGTTTCATAAAACTTAACATCTTGGGACACAAAAAATTCTCCTCGTTCAAGATCAAATAGATACCACTCTTTCTTCACATAGGGATAAACCCAAATATACGCACTTGCATGATCGACTAGCAAACTTATCACCTTTAGCCGATTGATTATGAGCAAAACACAAGCAACCAAACACCCTTAACTCCGTATAGGATGGGAATGTACCAAATAGTTTTTCATAGGGAATAGTGTCGTTAAGAAGAATTGGAGGAGTCCGGTTAATAAGAAGAGCTGCAGTAAGGATACACTCACCTCCATATGTGATGGGTAGGCCCGCGTGAATACGTAAGGCGTGAGCAACATTGAGTATATGTTGATGTTTGCGCTCGACTCTACCGTTTTGCTGCGGGTTGCCAACACATGAGGATTGAAAAATGATACCATGATCCTGAAAGTAAGGTTGGAGACAATTAAACTCTATGACATTGTCAATTCTGACAACTTTAATAGTCGTAAAGGCCATAAACTTGGAAAAAATGTCTCGCTTAACATTCAACATCCATACAACCTATCGTTAACCAATATAAAAAAATATTGATAATTAGTATTTTAGTTTCTTTTTCCTCTCATTTATACTTTTATTTAGCTCTATTTTGTGTGCTTCAATCAAGTAATGACACGTATTAGATGTTAATTAGTGGAGTAACTATTAGCTTTATTACAATAATTGCGAATAATGGTTATTTTCTATTGGTAGTGTTAATTGTAGTTTCAATTTATATAGGAATTGATTCACGAGACAAGAAGTGAGACGGGACAAAGCAAATTAAGACGAGTCAAATGTTGAAGTAATCTATACAATAATATAAAAAGGGTAGATTGAGTAGTATTGGAATGCCATGTGGCAACCTCATAAGTCTTCATCCATTGTGTTTACATTAGTAGTATTAGAATGCCGACTCTTCTAATTCCGAAGTATATTAATCATCACCCTATTTAACTCACATATTAACTTTGCAGTTAATTGTTATCACCATAAGTATTATATAAAACAATTAATTATCTACAACCCTTTGTATGCTAAAACCATCACCCATTCATCTTCCATACTAATTTTACAATAATTTTTATCACTATAAAGATTATATAAACATGCTCATTATCTAAAACCCTTTGAATGTCAACTTTTGAATGCTTTTTTTTCTTAATTAATATTGATGTCACCAAATGTTAATGTACATCATTCAACTTCCAAGAAAATTAGTATAATTTAGCCTTTTCTATTTTAATTGTTTCTTTATTTCCTCTAAAATAGTCATGTGATGGATACAAATTTGAGTAGTTTATTTTACTGCCTTGAATTTTGTATCATCAATTACTAACTCGTATATTGTTTTTTTGTTTTTCTTATATTGTGTAGGCGGTAATGAAGACGGTTTGATAAAGTCGTAGGCTTAGCTAACTAACAACGTCATGCATTGGTAAATTTAGTTTCTACACAATTAGTAAATTCAATCTTCCATTTCTCTTTGAAAGTTTTTATTTTGCGTAATCGAATTCTAAAATTTATGGAAGTTAAATTTGAATATGATAAAACGTTTAGGATAAAAATATGCATTAAAGATAGAAATCGAATTTTATTTGATCTTCATTGAAAAAATCAACTTTATAATTGTTAATTTTTTATGAGAGTCAATTGATAAACGTCTTTGCTTGTATTCCTTTAATGTTATGGGATCATAAATTATCATGTATATAGTTGAATGTCCTACATGTATATCTAGATAGATAAACTATACATTTATATCTTTCACAAATGGACCACATCTCATTTTTGTGCCTAATCTCATACTACACATGTTTTTTTTTCATTTACCATTATTTTCTTATTACAAATTATTGTCATTTATATTATTTACACGATATATCAATCCAAAGGATACATGAGTTAAGCGTGAAAATTAGATCGACCATATACCTAAAAAATGGACCACGCCTCATTTTTTTGCTCTAATCTTCTATTACGCCCCCTTTTTCATTTACCATTATTATCTTATTACTAAATATCATTTATATTATTTAAACGATAGATCATTCTAAGGAAACAAGAGTAAAGTGTAAAATTAGACCGATCACCATAGCTCACACCAATCATGGATTTATGTGTGAAAGCAAAAATTTGTAAGTTATGATAATTTTATTATTAATCAAGTAATTACAATTCGTTAATTACAAAGTGATATATAACTTGACCAAAGAGAGGATGGTGAAATTGGAATTGACCAACTTAGATGAAAGCATGAATTTTCAATTAAAATATTGACACCTTTTCAAAGTAATATGTATTATTATTAATTGTACTCTTTATATGTTGTGCATTTGTACATTTTATGTATATATAAAAATATATTTTAAGAGAAATAATGGTTTACTTCGTTAAATACAACTATGGTGTAGTGAATTGTCCTTAACTATGTAAGACATAAGAGGGTATTTGGTACAAGTAATTAAATATATCGGTTATAAGAATTAATGGATAAACATGATGATATTACTTTTTTCTTATATGGGGTTTAACACTCGGCAATGTTGTTAATTAGCGAATTGATAATCGAGTTGTATATTCATATTCTAATATTTTGTATCTCAAGATCTATAAAGTGAATCCCTTGCCTTGACTTTATACGACCATATTCTTCTTCTTTTGTCCATTCAAACAATACATTATTATCCATATTAATACATTAGTGCACACATGTGGTGTTGTTTTACGAATTCCGTTTATTGTGGTTAATAATAAAGTAAACTATAAAGTAAACAACAAAACACAAAAAATAAAACATTGTGTACATGTTAATTATAACTCTAAATAGTTTAGCATACAAGTCAAACTATAAAAGAGCATAATGTAGATAACATGATGTTATTCTGATCTTCAATTTTCGAAAGTTTTTATAAGATCTTAAATGTTATTTATCGCGATATGATTTAACAGTAAGGATAAATCATCATGGCATGTTGGTAACAAATATTTCTAATGCCTATTTATTTTTAAGTCGAAGAATAAAAAAAGCGAATAATAAAAAAATGGAGATACCAATTGATCATATTTTTTCCCACATCGTATTTAAAAGAAAAAATATATTATAAAATGGCCAAAGGATATCCAGAGATAACCCGTGATTTTCACGGGTAGCAAAACTAGTTGGAGATATGAAAACACTGTCAAGTTTAATTTTGACGAATTTCCATGTCAAACCCCTTGTCTATGCACTTGACCATCTTCCATGTCCTATCTACAAATTTATCACCATTACCACAACATACACCTCCTTCACCAAATTATACCACCGTGCTCCACCTCCCACTCCGTAATCTACCTCGATTTCCACCATCAACAACCCAAATAATTCGCACCATAGTTCGCCTCTTCTCCCTGACTTCGTTCGCACAACTATCGAGCTAACAACCACCGTGCAGCGCCATGCGGCCCATGCTCCCTCCTATGCTCCGACCAGATTCGCAGATTCGGAACTGAAACCCAAATATCACCATGCCCAGTTCGCACCACCGGAGCCCACTGATTTAAGCTATTCATGGCGGCTCAGAATCGGAAAAACAACCAGCAGTTACGCTACCCTTGAAGCGAACTAATTTGCTTAAGGGCACCAACGGGTGAAGTTAATTAGGCACCGAACAAAATTCGTAGGTCGTCGGGTTATATTTTACCCGATCGGGCTAAGCTCTGATTTCTTTAGTTTGTTGTCTTTTTAAATACGGAGTACGTCGGGCATTATGATGAATTGATGATTGTGGGCTGATTTCGTTTTGTGATATTTCAAATCACAAATTCTCATTTGTGACGGACACTATCCGTCGCAAGCTTAAGACGGATACCATATTCTCTCACAAAATACCCATCAAGGGTGAGTGGAGAAGCACATGGAGGGTGCCCACCTTGTCCCCTCTACCCATTTCCTCTCACAAAATACCCGTCGCAAGATCTGATCCGTCGCAAACAAGACCTACTGATTTCAAATAGCCTTTGAGTAGGCCTGTAGACCCACTTGGTCATTTAGTCGACTATTGCAATTTTTGTTAGAGGATATAAAAGGCGAACCCTTATCCTTTTCAGTAAGTCTCATTTGTCACGGATATATACGTCATAACTTTTTAATGGGTCAATTTTTTTAATTTGGGTACATAAGAAAAAACATAGGGAATCCCAAATGACTTGTCTTTTACAAACCAAGTGTATAATACTTAACTCGTCGCAAGCTTTCGACAAATATGCGCGTCACAAATGAGAATTTGTGTATCCTTTTATGGGGGAATCCCACACTTTAGCTTAGTTTTATTTTAGAATAGAATTTCCTCTAGTAATTTTTCCGCTCTTATATTTCCTCTCTCTTAGTTTAATTTAGAGATTAATTTAGTTAATTAATCGGGGTTCAAAACTTAATATTTTTATAAACAAATTCTACATATACCTTATTTACGCAATTCCTTCTAAGTTTGGTATAATTTCTTCTTCTCTCTTGATTTCTTGTTCTTATTTTATCATTTATGTTCTCATAGTTTTAGTGTTGAATTTCTTTAAAGTTCCTATCTTCACTTCTTTAATTATGTTTATGTTCTTATTATTGTTAGTGAGTGCTTTACTTAGTTTAGTTTTCACCATGTTAGAATAGACTTTAGTTAGGGGAGGAGAGGATAAGGTCCTAAAGCTAGTTTCACTATTGGGTGATTATGTCGCTTCCTTTCACTATCTTTAGAGGTCTAGATTTGACCCTTTAACAATATTGATGAATTAGTTGGTAAATGTGACGACTTGAACCGAGTAGTTATAATTTCGATCTTAGTGAGAAATTTCTAGGTCGACACCTTATTTTAGATGACTTACTTGACTTAGGAAAATGGGCCAGGGGTTAGTTGGAATTGGTGGGATCGAGAGATCGTCTCGACCTTTATCTTACCCTCTATTGTTCGCTCGGTGACCGTAATCTCACTCTAGAAACTAGTGATTGGACCAGACTCCCTAACTCCCTTATTTAGCCATTCACTTGTTATTTGATCTTTCCTTTCCTGCTTTAGTTACTTTTAGGATACTCAAACGCCATTATTTGATCAACTAGACTAAACCAAACCGAAATCGTTTAGTATTGAATTTTATAAAATTGTTTGATGTAGGGGGTGCGACACCCCGCTCATCAAAATGGCGTCGTTGTCGGGTACGGTGTCTAGGATTGTAATTGGTATAAGTTAGTTTAGGACTAGTTTTATTGCTTTTTCAAATAAAAAAGTTTAAAATTTAGAATAATAAAAAAATATGTTGTTTGTTTATCACTTGCATCTTTAGTTAATAGTTAGTCACTTGCATTTAGAGTCTTACATTCTGGAATATCTTCCCGCAATATTTGTCAAAAACAAAGCGAACTATTCCATGACTATATTGCAAGATTTGAAAATTATTTCTCTTATGTTTGTTCTTGTGGTTATACTCTTTTGGATTGAGAATTACGTTGTATATTATGTGATGGCATGAAACTTGAAACTTGTAATTTGGCTAACTATATAGGTAAGAGCCTCATCAAGCTCGATCAAATTCGCCTCCAACACATGGGAAGGATTGCTCATGTACTTCCTCAATTGCGATACATGAAAAATATTATGCACCTTCTCGAGAGCCAAAGGTAGATCCAATTTATAAGCTACTTCCCCGACACGAGCCAAATCTCAAATGGTCCAAAGTACTTCGGGCTTAATTCCCTCTTTTCACGAACCTCTTCACCCCTCTCATGGCTGAGACCTTCAACAATACTATATCCCCAACCCTGAACTCGATGTCCCGACGACGTAAATCGGCATAACTCTTTTGTCGGTTAGCTGCCTTCATCTTAAGCCTAATAAACTTCACTTGTTCTACCATTTCTTGGATCTGTTCGGACCCAATTCCACCTTCTCCAAACTATCATCCCAACAAATCGGATTATGACACTTTATTCCATATGAAGCTTCGAATGGCCTTATCCCAATACTTGCATGAACACCGACAGTATTAACGGCCACCACAGACGGCACAATAGAAATCAATGATAAATTCTGACAACATCGACCAACACACTAACCACAATCCTTCCCCCGTCTCTCTCTCCTCTGACATCACTGGTCGACCAAATCTGCGAAATGGTTTCTTACTCGTCGGCATTGCGTACGGACGCTCAGCCTCAACGTCGACAAGATCTATGATGTGGTGCACATAGATTATCGTCGGAATCTAGAGTGGCCATAGATCTGGAAAATCACTCGTTATTTGAACGATCGTGTTCGAAGAAAGGCATGCAGAATACTGGAGCTTTGCATGAAGGTAGAACATTGGAGCTTCTTGTAATCGTTGGTGTTGTGGTAAGTCGCAGCCAGGAGATGGACGAACGGAGTTTTGACGAGCACCGTCGGGTGATTTTTGGAGATTGGTGGGTAACATTTAAGGGTTAAGGACAAGAAAAATGTCGTAGGTGGTCACCGTCAGTGCGCGTGAATTGCTCTGTCTCCGTCGCCATCATCGGTGAAACGTCGTCGTCGTCGTTGGGGATCCCTGGCGGCATAAATAGCCAGTAGAAGAAGATAAGGGAGGGGATAGGATGAGTGATAAGTAGGGTTTGTTTTGTAACGGTTAAGAAGAGATTTTTAAGTTAGTTCTTTTGAGCCCCTTATACATTTAGAGTCCTTACGTCATTATAAGAGCCCTTAGATGTACGAAATGGATGGTTTGGATGAAGGGGAATTGTGGGCTCTTCGAAGGCAGAAAAAAAAAGAGGAAAAATAGGATGAGAGGATAGAGGTAACTAATGTCCTAGGAATACTCTTCCCCAAGCATGCACATTGACAGACCATTGGATATTAGCAAACTAGCATGTATATCTCCCTACTCTCATCTTCTATTTACGTAATTCCAATTTCTTTCTCATCATACTGTAAGTTTCTTAAACTCAATATTAGACATTTCTAATATCATATTGAAAATAGTTTACTCATAAACTATAAGGAACTTATGCATGAATAACAAAAATACAAAGAAGGAAGAAGAAATTGTTCCTTACATTGATATGAACGATTTTGGGCACAAGAATAGGACACCTTCCTATACTTGTTCTTGAGCTAGAAATCAAAGGATGATCTTCCAAGTTTCAAAGTGGAAACTCTCCAACTAGTAGCACCCAAGACTACCCTTAATCTCTACAAAATACTACACTAGTATAAAATGTAGTAACCCTTAAAAATAAATCTAATAACTCTTATTACTACACCAGTAATTTTTATTAGAAATATGAACTCTAAGTTTTGTGGAACTTCTTTTAGTTTAGTGAGAAGTTGGAGAAAATGTAGAGAGATAAGTGTTTTGCTTGAATCAAATATAATGAGATGGAATAAGAAAGAAAATTTTTCTTCTTACTCATGCTCATGACCGGCCATAGCACAAGGGTAGAGGGATTCTTTTTGCTTTTTGTCTTCACAAGGCATTAGCTAGGCAATAGGCTTTAGGTTTGTCATTATATTGTCTAATCTTCATTAGAACAATAATGAGTGCCTAATACACTCATCCTACCCACTAAAATTGGTGCACCCACTAAAATGGGTGTCCATTTTATTTTTGTATTTTGTCATTTGTCACAAATGTGACATGTGACATGTAACATGTAATTTTTCTTATAAATGTGCATTTAACCAATTTAAATGCAATTTCATAACAAATAATTAGACTTAACATTTGAAGTTACATTTTATAATTACACGCAAATAAAATGGGTCATCTCATATTTGGTTAAAATAATCTACAACAATTTGTAATTATAATCAACCAATTTTGTTTATCTCAAATGTTTCATAAACATAATGCATTCTTAGTAATATAATAATTAAATTACTAAAATGAATCTTATTTAATCATATTACAATAAGATATAATTCTCACTTACAATATAAACTTAGTTCAATTTAAGGGATTAATTAATCTGCATCGCTATACAATTAATTAATGTACATGATTAGGGGATTGTCCTTTAGGTGTGACCTCAAGGGATCAACTGATCACCCTCGTCATACGACAGTAACGTCAAACTCAATTGAGCCAATCGTTACCGATTTATGTTGACCAGTTAACTATAATATTCATCATCCCTTTGTATTCTTATTATTGAGATTTAATTATGTGATCGCACTATCGTTGAGGACACTCACTCTAACAATCTCTCACTTGTCCGAGACAAGTGTGCGTCACCAATTCTCTTGTCCTATTACGATCTCCCACTCAATGCAAGGTGTCTTGCATGCCGCACTTGCATTTGATCATATCATGAGCGGTTTCCTCGATCTGGAGAGTAACTGTCTGACCGGAATTATCTACCATAGATACCTTCCGAGCGTGACCACGCATTTTCAGCTTACTCCTCCTCGAGTGGCCTTGAGATTTTAAAACAACCCTGAAAAGGGGTGGACAATTCCTATCGCACTATTCCCTTTACATAGCCACAACTCATCATGACCCAAAAGATGCCCATTTGACCCAGTTACAAAGGTCGTAGAGCATAAATCAAGGTCACTCTGAAACTGTGCCACCTTAGGCGAACAGTCTTTAGTCAAAGAATTGACTCAAAAAGAAAACTATAGTAGCTCTTGCCACGACTAGCCTACAAGAATTGCCAGAACTCTATAAGCAGTCATTGCCCGACAGATTGTCCCTTACAGTCTGTCTATGTGATCGATTGGTCATCCCTTATGACCCTATGGCACTTGAACTTGCCATCAATCGCATCACACTCTAGTCACTTGGAGACGTCACCTCCTATAAGCAACTAGAGGCCAGTGCTATGTTAATAAGTCCACTTTAATGGGGTTCAAAATTGTCTCTACAACCCATTTGGATGTAACAAAGCACAAAACGAGTTTTAGAAACTCAAACGATAAATGTGATTATCATATATGAACAATCAACAGAATGTTATTGCTTCATATCATATAATCTAAAGTTTATTTCGTCCATGACAATTCATGACGATCTTATTAAATGCAATAAAGGCTTGGGTAGTGAATATACCATATATTCATTTATTCCAACCTTGTGAATTGCTTTTTCCTTCCATCCAACGTTATTCCTAATAACATGACGATCTCTATCTAGTGTTGGGCTCTTTAACTTGAAAGATGCTCCCACTCGTTATCATGATAACTGATAGGTATTTATGTGAAAAGATCTACCATTAGCTTCTTGTAAGCCACCTTATCCTCATCATAATGTACTAGGTCTCTATTTTTAGAATTTATAATGACTGACTCTTCAATCATTCTTTTAGTTATTGGCTTCTTGTATAACAAAGGTACGCCTAGGATTTGGATAAATCCTTTTAAGTTTGGAAATTTGGGTTTGTGTAACCTTTACCACATACCCAAATTTTCTCTACCAAACACAAGAATGTATCCCTAGTTCTCCTTGAGAACTCTATGGATGATCTTGTAGGCTATCCAATGACACTCATGTGGATTGATTTGTTATAGGCTTGTCATGCTCCTAGCATACAATTTATTTAGGTACGTGTATGTAATGGCATACATGATTGGTCTAATGGCGGAAACATTAGTACTCATGTGATCAACAACTCTTAGGTTCAGTGGATGACTATGACTTTCTCATAGTGATCCCACTTTCATCAACATGAATAACCTATTTAACTTGTTGAAATAAATAAAGGATCTTATCGATAAAGACACTTTCTAAATGCCAAGCTAAAATCTTCTATTCCATAATAGATTTTAATTTTAGCATACATGTTAGCCTTTTTCATCCAGCATTAAAATCCAACCAGTCCTTTCAAAAAGGTAATATGAATACGTCACTTATAATGAGTGATACGTCATTTACGTGGAAAACAATTTCTCCCACTGAACTTCATGTCTTTACATGATAACTTTAACTCCCATTTAACTTCACGTCTATACATGACTTTAACTCCAACTGAACTTCATGTCTATACATGATTTTTCGACAATTCGAGTGAAACTCTTCTTATATCACATAATAGAAAAGATCATCATAACCCTTTGTAAATACCTTAGGCTTGTGTCATGTACACATCCTATTCCAAAACCATATTTGGACATGTGGTTTTGTTGTGTATCTTGTACACACCTACTATAATGTATTTTACTGATGATTTGGATCTAAGCATAGTTACGCATTAACTTAGCTTTTGCAGACATTTTCATGTCTATCCATGCAACCATAATTGGACACCCCCAAATAAAACATCTTCATGTCTATAGAATGATTTATTATTGGACAACTCCAAATACATCATTCCTTTGCATAGAATCCATTTATTTTCTTAAGTTTCTTATGTTAGAAAATCAAATTTTAAAATTCTAGGTACTTCCACTTCATAGATCATAATCTTATTATATCAAGAACATTTTCTTTTGGTCTCGTCACTAGTCTAAGGATCACCTAAGAACACTTTCTTTTGGTCTCCTCACTATTCTTGAGTCTAACCTAAGAACATTTTCTTTTGATTTCCTCACTAGTTCATAACTAGTTTTACGCTGTGGCTTGTTTTCTCCCACTCTATGTTTAGAAAAATACAACTATTTTCTTTAAAGATAGCCTTATGAGCTACAAACAATTTTGTACTCATACTAGTGAGGGAGGTAGAAGTATCACAACATGACCTTAAGTGATCTACTAAAGATTTCATTGTAAAGACATCGAATCTTAGCTTCGAGATAGAGTAGTTCTATAAGCTAGAGAGGTGGACTCATATTCATGTCAATTACACTCTTTATAAGTGGTGTAGCCAATTGGTTTGGTAGATTCCCTATTTTGAGTTCAATAACTCAATTTGACTTAACAATTGATCTTTCAAAGTAAGAATCGAATTCTTAGCCTTTTATTATAATGATCCAATCATCATAATACTAATATGATCAATTTGAGTCTATACAATTTATGTTATTAGTGCAAGTAGAGTATAATGACAAGTTTTAGAACTAAAAAGTTTAAACAAACCGAGTGACTTGGGTTGAAAACCAAGTCACCAAATATTCAATTTCAACAAATTGTTCTTGAAAAAAAAAATCTTCCATGTCCAACAAGGAAATTAAAAGTTCTAAACAATCATAATACAATCAAAAGGGGAGACAATCTCGAGGCCAAGCTTCCTTAGGTCTTCAACCATGGGTGGCTACCTTAGCTTCCCTTGAAGAGCCTTCTTAGGCTTGCTTGTCCTTGCCTTTATCCTTACTAGGATACCCTAATTACAATAAAAAGGGTAAGAATCACAACTCGTATTTATATACCAAAGTTGAGATCATAACATAAATGATAGGGATGAAAAATTACCAACTGAAACAATCTTTTCAGTTTTGATATCTCCTAGATATTTAGGGCAATTCCTCTTCCAATGCCATACACCATTACAATAATGGCATTTGTCCTCAGTCGAGGATCCCCTTTGTGGTTTGGGAGAGTTATTCTCAATAGCTTTTCCCTTACCTTTGGAGGTTGAAGGCTTCTTCCCTTTGCTACCACTTCTTTTGAACTTCCCCTTGCTCTTATTACTAATATGAAGAACATCCTTGGAGGTGCTAACATTTAGCCTCATGTCTCTCTCGGCTTGCACAAGCATCTTGTGCAATTCATGAAGAGATGTTTTCATGTTTTGCATATTGTAGTTTACCCTAAACTGCTCATATGCTTTGATTTTCCCCATGGAATGTAATACTCGGTCGATAACGAGTTGTTCGGGAATAGTCACCCCTTACAATTTAAGATCTCAACATGCTCAATAAATTTGAGTACATGAGGGCTAACCTTTAGGCCCTATTTTAGGTTCATGTCGAAAAACGCATAAGCTGTCTCATATTGTATGATCCTAGGAGCTTGTGAAAATATGGTCACAAGCTTGACATAGATCTCATAGGCGGTGTTCATCTTTATGGCACTCCTTTGGAAATCGGCCTTCATAGAGAAAATCAAAACGTTTTTGATCGCGGTGGACTCTTTGTGGTAAGCCTCATAGGTTCGTCTTACGGCGGCGGTTGACCTTTCATTAGGTGTTTCGAGAGAGGCTTCCGTAAGGTAACGAAACTTGTTGTCACCCCCCGAGGCCAACGGAGTTGCGCATCCCATTCGGCAAAAATTGTGCCATTCTTTTCTAACTTGCATCGATCCATGAGGGATCGAAGCCATGAGACATTTGTGAGAGTTGGAGCGTGTGTGGAGGAATTTGGAGTTGCCATTTCGAATAAATAATTATGACTACAAATTTTAAGATATAAAGGAAATGTCAACATTCATCGTTTTATATATACTTGTAAATATTCTAATCAAGTTTAGCATTTAAATAGTGACCTCTACCCAACTATTATAAATGATTCTGAGATCCAAATTCATATCAACTTGGGCACGGTGAGCCGATTCATCCCTCATTAACATAATTCGGTGGATTAACTCTTTAATCGATTCTACATTAGAACTCTCGGTCGATAATATTACTTTAATATTTATCTTAAGCCCGGAACACATGCGGCTACGGTCGCGAATACTTTCGTTGAGCTCAATCCAAATTTCAAAATAATAACCTTTATTACCCCACTTACCCAGCGTAACAAGTTTAGCACCCCGGTGAGCCGAGCCTACTTCCTTGCAAAATTGGGATTCATGGGTTCTACAATTTGGTAAGGCTTGATCTCAATTATTTATTAAGAGAGGTCATGTCAATTTATTATCTATCTTGTTTAAGTGAAGTAAATCGATGAATTAACGATAATTTTACTTGACACGGTCGAATACTCGATAAAATATGCATGTCATGTTATGGCGATTTGGCAATGCATGCAAAACATATTAAATAAAATGCAAGCATTAAAATAAAACTCCTAGTATGGCCTTTCCTAGAATAGAAAATTATATAAGATATTACAAATTCGGAAACCAACTCCTTTGGTCCCTTGAACTTCATAAGCACGCCTCCCAATGACACCATTTCTTTCGGAACGCCTTTCCGAATGACACCGTCTTTAGGAAACTCCGGTATTACAAATAATTACAAATTATATAATAAAATTACAATAATTTCCTATTATACATTTGTAAAAAAAAAACTAATAAAATAAAAGTGATACGAGATCACAATAAATTACAACCGAATTAATATCCCTTACATTCCGGGTAATATCGATTAAAACTAAGGCCATACAAGGAATAAATTACATAATTCCAAATTACATAAACCAAAATATGACATTCATAAATAAAAATGCAGCATTATAATATGTATAAAACATGCTCATTTTAAAATGCCAAATCGCCCTATATTACGGTTTATATCATATATAACCTGGTTTTACGGAAATGCGTGATAATAACTTCTTAAAATCACCAAACAATACTTAAATCATATTTAAGTCCAAGTTAATTATCCCAAATAATTTAGGACTCAAAAATTAGTCATCACTCAATTTTTGACAATAATTAAACTTGTTGTTATAAATTTGCTCAAATTAGACTTTAAAATCATATTTTAATCAAATAAATCCAAATTTAATTACAATAATTTCGAAATTTGAATTTTAAATTTTTGAACATTCTGGAACATTTCCATGACACTTATAATGTCAAAAATCATGGTTAAAAGTTTTGAATTGTTTTTGAGAAAACTCGGTTGCACTTTATCGGTTTTATCAAATAAAATCCATAAAGCATGCGAAAATTAATCATATTAAATTTTCAACTTTAGATATGAAATGTGGGACATTTGTGCAACCAGGAATAATTTTCTCATGACATGAAATTTATTTTATCTTTATTTGCTAAATAAGTCACTATTTATGCCATTTTTACATTAAAAAATCATAAATCATGAAAGACAAATCACATCCGTCTGGAATTTTCCAATCTGACAGGAAAACATGCATGTGACAACATACTAAACTTTCATGGTCAGATTCAATGCGGAAGTATTTTTAACCATTTGACCTTTATTTATTCAACTTTATCATATAAAAATCCTAAATCATGAGAAATAAGTCCATTTCACACGAAATTTTAAATACACTAAGTAAAATATATGTGTGATATTATGTAAACATTTCACGTTCAGAAGATAAGTCTAACTATTTTAGCATTTTAAACATCATTTTACTCATTAAAATGTAATAAAAACACTAAAAATCATTTTTGAGCAATATAAATTTCCAAAAATCATCAAAATGACCCAAAATCATATTAGGACCACAATATATTGATATGCAAATAACTTTGTGATTTTATCTCATGAAACACAAATTACTAGTTTTCTTTAAGTTACATTAACTCGAAAAAACTATAAATCGATTATGCATGCAACAACCAAAGCTTTTGATACCGCTTGTAAGTTTCTTAAACTCAATATTAGACATTTCTAATATCATATTGAAAATAGTTTACTTAAACTATAAGGAACTTATGCATGCATAACAAAAATACAAAGAAGGAAGAAGAAATTGTTCCTTACATTGATATGAACGATTTTGGGCACAAGAATAGGACACCTTCTTATACTTGTTCTTGAGCTAGAAATCAAAGGATGATCTTCCAAGTTTCAAAGTAGAAACTCTCCAATTAGTAGCACCCAAGACTACCCTTAATCTCTACAAAATACTACACTAGTATAAAATGTAGTAACCCTTAAAAATAAATCTAAATAACTCTTATTATTACACTAGTAATTTTTATTAGAAATATGAACTCTAAGTTTTGTGAAACTTCTTTAAGTTTGGTGAGAAGTTGGAGGAAATGTAGAGAGATAAGTGTTTTGCTTGAATCAAATATAATGAGATGGAGTGTAGGAATAAGAAGGAAAAATTTCCTTCTTACTCATGCTCATGACCGGCCATAGCACAAGGGTAGAGAGGTTCCTTTTGCTTTTTGTCTTCACAAGGCAAATAGCTAGGCAATAGGCTTGTCATTATATTGTCTAATCTTAATTAGAACAATAATGAGTGCCTAAAACACTCATCCTACCCACTAAAATCGGTGCACCCACTAAAATGGGTGTCCATTTTATTTTTGCATTTTGTAATTTGTCACAAATGTGACATGTGACATGTGACATGTAACATGTAATTTTGCTTATAAATGTGCATTTAACCAATTTAAATGCAATTTCATAACAAATAATTAGACTTAACATTTGAAGTCACATTTTATAATTACACGTAAAAAAAATGGGTCATCTCATATTTGGTTAAAATAATTTACAACAATTTGTAATTATTATCAACCAATTTTGCTTATCTCAAATGTTTCATAAACATAATGCATTCTTAGTAATATAACAATTAAATTACTAATATGAATCTTATTTAATCATATTACAATAAGATATAATTCTCACTTACAATATAAACTTAGTTTAATTTAAGGGATTAATTAATCTGTATCGCTATACAATTAATTAATGTACATGATTAGGGGATTGTCCTTTAGGTGTGACTTCAAGGGATCAACTGATCACCACCGTCATACGACAGTAACGTCAAACTCAATTGAGCCAATCGTTACCGATTTATGTTGACCAGTTGACTATAATATTCATCATCCCTTTGTATTCTTATTATTGAGATTTAATTATGTGATCGCACTATCGTTGAGGACACTCACTTCAACACATACAAGCCAAGAAAAACCTCTAAAACCCAGAATGTTTTAAGAAAATTCCTCTAATTTGACACCATCTTCATCATTCATTCTTGTTGATATGGACTGTTGGACCTAATTTATAGTTTTGACAATGACAAGTATTTACTTGATAATGTGCTTTAATTGATATATCATATGCATGTAATTGTGTGCTTTAGTCTTATCATAGCTAACAACAATTACAAGAAAGGAGATCGAAGTTATAGGAGCTTAAGGCATAACTTTGAAGATTTCTGTGAGACAAAATTATAGGAGCTTGAGGTATAACTTTGGAAGTTCCTATGCAAAGTTATAGCTATTCTGGTTATAGCATTAAAGAAACAAATCAAGCAAGATCTACTTCAAAATAACACAAGACTCAAGATGGAGGGTCTTTGTGATCAAGATGAAGAGATTATCTGTATACTGAAGATCTTTGTGAAGATTAGATAGTATTGGTCGTTATTCGGTAACTATTCCATTAGAGTGATTATATGTTTGTAAGGTTATAACCATTTCACTTATAACTTTACTACTAAGTTCAAATTTATAGCTATTTCACCTATAACTTTGGATCATAAAGTTGATGCTTGATTTAAATCTATTAAATGTTTTCAAATAGAGAAAGAGTATTTTTATATTTATTTATCAAAAATTTTAATAGATAATGTATTTGTGAGATTCTGTTGGTTAGTAATACAACTAATGAGTTGTCATGCTACCTAGGGTATCTAATACATTATCTCAATTTGTTGTCAACCTAATAAGCCCACCTAGTGATTGTGCCACCTAGGGTTTCGTGAAACCTAGGGTTTGTGCCTCCTAGGGTTGCGTGCTCATAGGCAAACACCTAGGGTTGCATGATGATGAGGAAATCGGCCTCTATGACACGTTTCCTTGTTTGCATCAACCTAAGATTCTAATAATATCTTTACAACAATATTTTGAAATATTAAAGATAAATATATTTCTTAAAGAGAAAGCTAGGGTTTTAGATTTTATATCTCTTATGCTTCTACTATAAATACTCCTTCCATCTCAATCGTTCAAAACGACTTTATATACAATTGAGAGAATTTAACAAATTGATTTTAAATAAACTTTGAGCAAAATATTTATTATTTTTATTGTTTGTTTTTTGAAAAAAAGTCCTGCATCAATTATTATCATTCGCTCGCGTGAAATACGTTATTAGATAATAGTACATCACATAATCTTACTTATTCTTTAACGAGAATCTTTGTGAGTTATATTGTACTTTCTTATTAACGTAAGATAATATAGAATATTTAGCAATACTCACCTTGAGTTATAATCATAGTTGATTATACGAGTGAGTTGATAATTTTTGTAATCCGTAGAGAAGGTACTAAAGATTATTAATGGAGAATAGTGGACGCAGGTTTCGACTTGTGAAACTGAACCACTTCAAAAATTGCTTGGGTCTCTCTGTACTTTTCGTTATTTCGTTACTTGCATATTACTTTGATTAATTAATTAGTTGGTTTTAATATATAAAATCAAATAATTAATTACAAATCATAAAATTTGAAAAAGTGGGACTAATTTTTAATACTCAATTCACCCCCCTCTTTCGTATTCGATCAATAGACTCTACAATTGGCCGTATCAGAGACTCGTGCTCTTGATTGCCTTACAGCAAGGAGTCTGATTCTTTTACCTTTTTTTGTTTATCTACTTTCCTATGCATTTAATTTCATTTTAATGGATTCCAAATACTTAAAGTGTCCCGTATTTAATGGGAAGAACTATAGTAATCATTAAGAATGACCCTAATAAGATCATGCTTGGATCTATTACTAGCACTTCCACCGAAAAGAAACAAGAGGACTATGTTGAGGCGGATTATAAGAAAGCTGAGAAAAAACTCAAAAGCAATAAGTATGTTACAAAACGGCATGATTGCTACCGAGCTTGATCGATTCTCGTCTAGTTCATCTGACAAGGAAATATTGGATGGTATAGAGTTAGCCTATGAAGGAACAACTGTTGGAGCTAGTGTCCTCCATAGTTAGTGCGAATACACATTAAATCTCTTACAGGTTCACAGAGAATACTTTGTATTATAATCAACTGATTAACGTATATCGGTAACGGTTGGCTTGCTAGAAGTTTGACGTTACTGTCATAATGATGGCGGTGATTAGTTGGTCCCTATCGCTCACACTTATAGGATGGATCTGAAAAATGTGATATGATCATATTGTTGCCTAAAGATGACTAAAATGTTAGTCAGATGGAAATAATGAGAATGGTTATTTAATACGATTAAATAAGTATTAGGAGAAATGGATTAAACAGTTAATTCATAGATAAATATAAAATGTGTAGCACGGACACTCCTCCTAAGTAACCGTCCCGTGTCGGACACACGGACACACGGACACTTATAAATAAGGAATGAGAGGTTGAAAGACTAAAAGAGATTGATTAGAAGATGAGTTGGGTGAGAAATGAGAATAAATTATAGTCATAGTTAAATTTTACCTTCAATTATTTACATTTAATATCAAATACCAATATTAAAATAAAATCGTACGTTATTTATAACTATAAAATATATACTCCCTCCAATTTTACATGTTCTTCCCTTTTCTTTTGGACACAAGGATTAAGGAAATCATTTTGGACCACACAAAACACACTACCCCACATTCAATTAAATTTGGACCACACAACTACTCACAAATAAGGAAAGAGGGAACATCACCACAATTAGCTTAAAATGGAAAGAGGGAAGAAGATGAAAAATTAGAGAGAGTATTTTATTAAATTTAAATGCCGTGTCCCGTGTCCTAAATTCAAGAGATGTCGTATCGCGTGTCCGTGTCGTGTCCGTGTCCGTGTCCGTTTTCGTGCTACCTAGTTTATGAGCTATATTTATATATTATAAGTATGTGATATTTATAATGATATAAAATTTAATATATGATATTAAATTAATTAATTATACGATAATTGATTATAATCTCCTAATATATATATATTATACTCCCCTCTAGTCACTCATTTCTTCCCCTTTTCCTTTTACACAAAAATTAAGGAAATGATTTTTGACCACACAAAACACACTACCCCACATACAAATGAATTTAGACCACACAAAACACACAACCCCACATCCAAAAAGGGAAAGAGGGAAGAAAACCCGACTTACCCAATAAGGAAAGAGGTTAGAAATGACCGACTAGGAGGGAGTATTATTTAATATTATAATACTGGATAAAACCCGGGAAAACGTTTCCCGTGCCACATTGACACTATTCACACGACATTATGAAGAGGTGTAAGGAGGTTTTGGTTTTGGTAGTTATTTACTACAATTATCCATTTTTATAATAAAAAGATAAAAATATATATATAAAAAGACATAACTTCCCTAAGAAAACAAATCAAGAAACATTACATCTTTTTATTAGTTTTTAAGTGTGGGAAAAGAAAAACAAAGTGGAAGAAATTGTTCTTCATTTTCTCTCATTTGATTTCATATTAATTATATATTAACGGTAAGATATCGTTAATCGTTACTGGCGTGTTTTAAAGGCAAATCAAAGACCATTTTGGGTGCAATTTGATAGGAGGATTCCTACACTTGGAATCGGTATTTGGTAGTGTAATAGGGTACGCATAAGTTTGTTCTTAGGCCATAAAGCGAAGAACTTAATAGGTTATTTCTTCTTTATTACGGTTTTTGTTATATTCATGGTATTGTTGATTTTGATATAATCCTAAATTATATATTAATATGATTAATATGTTAACGTAATATACGGATATTCCTACAAGTGGTATCAGAGCATAAGGTTCAAAATTGAATTAATATGAATTTCAATAATAATTATATGTCACGGCTATTTTTTATTTTCGGCCGAAATTATTTTTATTTGTTGTTTTAATTGTTAAAATGATATATTATATTATTATTAAATTGAATATAATAAAGATTATATTTATGCCCAATAGTTGATAATTGACAATATTAATTTTTGCACATAAACGATTAAAATGATGTTTGTAATTGTTAATTTTATTATTTTAAAATGTTAAAATAACTAAATTGACAATTGGAAGTTAATTAAATTAATATGGATTAATATTTTAAATTTTTTTTGTAACCGTACACTTTTTTTGATTTCTTGTTTTAATTTGTTATTTTAATTGTTAAAACAACTAATTGTAATGAGAAGTTAATTCAAATTAATTAGGATTAATTTTAATAATATCTTTATAACCGTGTGAAATTTAATGGCTTTTAATTATTAATTTTATTGTTTTAAATGTTAAAATAACTATATTAATATTAGAAGTTAATAAAATTAATTAGGATTAATTTTATAATAAAATGTAACCGTACGTTTTTATGTTTTAATATTAATATGTTAATTGTAAAGTGTTAAAATATATACATGTTGAAATTGGAAGTTATAGGATTAATTTAATTGAACAAAATAAAACAACCGTTTGTATTTTATTATTGATTTTAATTTTATTGTTTTAAATGTTAAAATTAAAATTAAAATAGATAATTAATTAAAACTAAAATGTATTAATTTTTTTATTATATAATACTCACGACATTTTGATTTTATCTTCATTATAGATTTTATTTTATTGTTTTAAATGTTAAAATGATAAATTAAAATAGATAATTAATTAAGATTAATAAAGATTAATTTTGATTATATTTCATCACGGCATTTCCTTTTACAAATATTGTTTTTGAGTGATTTTGTTTTATTATTTTAAAATGTTAAAATGATAAAATTAAAATAGATTATTAATTAATGTTAATAAAGATTAATATTATTATTTCTATATCTCTCGGCATTTTTTTTTAAAATAGATTTTATTTTTATTGTTTTAAATGTTAAAATGATAAATTAAAATAGATTATTAATTAAAATTAATAAATTTTTGGCCGAATTAAAATTCTTTTTAGCCGCATGTTTTTTAGATTATTATTGTTTTAATCTTCTTTTTTAATATCATAAATGTTTATGATATTAATATTCATGATACCATATTATTTTGAAACGGTTTGAAATAATATTGAGTTAATTCGATTATATACGATATTTTGGAATTAATTTGGATTGTGTACGTGTACGGACATGTTTGTTTGAAATTGTGATATTTAAGGAAATCTCACATTTTTTTACTTTTAGTTACGGTGGTTTGGAATAAATTTCAATGCATTTTGATGCATTTACATTTATTATGTTGGTGAATGCTTTTCCGACGAATGGTTTAATTTTTGCAAACGTTGTATTGATTATGTACTTAGTGTGGCCTTAGTTGATTATGTTTTCGTAATGAAGGAAACATAATCGTGATGTATTTATGAGATCTCGTATCTCCGTATTTTGTTTTTTTTTTTATTTTTAAAATTAGAATGTAAATAGGTTTACTTTGTAATTTTAATTACGTAATTTTTTAGAAGACCAAGACGGAGATCGAGGATGCTCATTCCCACTACATGGACCAAGATTGGACATCTCCCCATGCTTCCCGGGTCCAATTCTGATTGGATTCCAAAGTTGTACTATGTTTATTTTGGTAGATAGGCCACACTAGGATTTTCGATGTTTTCTTTCTCGTTTCATCGTTTTACTTGTTTCGTCGCATGCTTTATATTCATCATAGTCCGCCTTACCAAACCACCTAAATTGCATGAAAATTGACTCATATAGTATGCATGTTAATTTTTCCACATGGACATAATGATGTCAATTTAAGCTGTCACTTCAATTTTATTCACTTTTGTAGGTTGCTAGACACTTTCGTTCACTTAAAATGAATTTAAAATTAAGTTGATGGGATCTTCCTCTAAATTGAAATTAAGACTAGTCTTCCTAGATCAAACGGTTATGAATCCCTTGTTCGTCGGTAGGCATATAAGACCTTACTCTCCATATGACCTCTTCTACCTTGGGTAAGTATCGCGTGTTGACCTATTTGAACTCAACATTATAGTCCGAAGAGTTTCTCGTGATTATGGTGGACTAAGATAGAATTTACAGAAATTTATCGACCAAGAGTTCTAACAGTAGAATTAGCCAAACTGGTTGGCTTATCGATTTTCGGATAATTGAGTCTTGAGATCATTTATATATTCCTTTGAGGGAGGTCGATTATATAAATGCCTAAGTTTTTTTTTAAAACATGTTTTGGCATTAGACTTAATTGTTTCGATGTTTTACTTACTTAGTTTTCCTTTTCGCATTGTAGATTTATTTAATATTAGCTGCATAATAACCAATGGCTGGCCATAACGATGTCCCAATGCCTAGTGCCACACTCGATAGAGAGTCATGACTCCGATCTTTTATGGACCGCATTAATCCGTCCACGCGACTGAAAAATGACGGATCTAACTTCGCGGATTGGGAGGCGACACTACGGAATGCTGCCATAGCTGATGGTAAGCTTAAGTATTTACTTGAGCCCGTACCGGCAGCTCCTGGTCCCGAAGGGGGAGCAAACCAACGATCCATATATGATGACTTCATAATGGAAGCGGGTGCGATAAAGAACGTACTCATATTTGCAATGGAACCCAGTTTGCAAAGACGCTTCATAGCCCAGGGTGCGAACAAGATTTTCACCACCCTAACTAACGAATTCTCGCAAGCACCGAGGATCGTTAAGTATGATTGTGTCGTTCGCTTCTTTGAAGCGAAACTGCAAAAGGGCCAAGCGGTTTGCCCCCACATCCTCAAAATGATTGAGAATGTGGAGAAGTTGGAGGCACTTCAGTGCAAGATCAATGAGGACATCGTCATTGACCGCATCCTCCACTCACTTCATGATGGATTCAACCAATTTAGGGCGAACTACTACATGAACAACATGGAGAAAAGTCTCCATGAGCTCCACTCTCTGCTCGTGCAAGCAGAGAAGGATCTCAACTTGAGTGGGAGCGTTAAGCGGGATGTCCTCTTGTTCAAGCACAAGGGCAAAGGTAAGGCTCCGGTGGACCTAAGCGTTAGGAAGCCACCTCTTAAAATGTCGGGCAAGCCTAAGACTAAGAGTGGGCCTGGTGAGACAAGCGGCTCACAAGGCAAGACTAAGAGCAAAGGGAGTG
Source organism: Heliosperma pusillum (assembly GCA_022085475.1). Lineage (NCBI taxonomy): Eukaryota > Viridiplantae > Streptophyta > Magnoliopsida > Caryophyllales > Caryophyllaceae > Heliosperma > Heliosperma pusillum. Next base: position 351,077 of record JAIUZE010000203.1, on the reverse strand, counting down.
ACGTCCAATGCCACCACTGCCTCAAGTTTGGGCACTGGAGGAGGAACTGCCCCAAGTACAAGGAGGACATAAACGCAGGACGTGTCACTCCTGTAGGTATGTTATCTTATATTTACATGATTGAAATTAACCATGCAAGTTCCGGAACTTGGGTATTTGATACTGGTTGTGGTTCTCATATGTGTAATCATCTCCAGGGCTTAAGGGACATCAGACCTCTGGCTAAGGGAGATGTTGACCTGCACGTCAGGAACAGAGCAAGAATTGCTGCAGTCTCGATATGAACATATGTAATCAAACTCCCTAGTGGGTTTGAATTAGGGGTGTTCATTCGCGGTTTGGTTAACCAAACCGTGAAATTAACCGGTTAACCGCCCAACCGGTTCGGCTAAATGATGAACCGTAACCGAACCGTTTGCTGCGGTTATTTTCGGTTCGGTGAACCGGTTCGGTTAGACCGGTTAACCGAAACCGTTACATTATCAGATTTTTTTCCCAAATAGAAACTTTGTTCAATTTTTTTTATCATTGACATATTTTAATGGTGAATATAGTAAAACTCTACAAGATAAACATAATATAAAAATAATTAAAGATAAAATATTAAGAAGAGTTAACTGCTGAACGTAAGACAACGTAATTCAATAATAGAATGGTGAATAGTGATTGAGAATGACGGTGGTTAGGTCTCAGAATAAGGGTGAAATGTAAGGTATGAGAGTTTCAGTGCAAAAATAAGGGTACTTATTAGTTTTTGGGCTAGCCAAAAAATATTTTGCTATGGGTAATAGTCACGGTTCGGTTTCGGTTAACCGCGGTTACGAAAATCCGAACCGTAACCGAACCGTTCATGAGTAAAATGAACCGGTTTGGTTAACCGAACCATTTTTGTGTTTCGGTTCGGTTAACCGAACCTAAAAAAAATGCGGTTTTCGGTTTTTTCGGTTCGGTTAATTATGAACACCCCTAGTTTGAATTGTATTCATATAATTGTTATTATGTACCTAGTTTGTCTACAAATATTGTATCTGTATCCGTACTTGATAAAGACGGATTTTCATTTTATATTAAAGATAATAGTTGTATTTTATCATTAAATGAAATGATTTATGACAAAGCCGTTTCCATGAATGGTATTTATATTTTAGACCAAACCACAGATGTATTTCATGTAAACAATAAGAAGAGAAAGTGCAGCAGGAGCTCACCCAAGGGGCCTTGATGATCAAGCCACAAACAAGACAAGCCTGACCCCATGAACCCCTCAGATGGAAGCTCGAGTTACAAGGTCCAAACAACAAGCCATGACAAGCCAAGATCAAGCCAGGCCAAACCACACCAGTGAGGAAGACAGTCCAGGGCTCAGCAAGCCATGCCAAGCCCCAACACAACCCACATTACCCACACAAGACAGAAACAAAGCCATTTAGGACCAGACAGACCAATCAGCAAACCCTGCACCTAGGAGGTACACCATGGCATCCCAACCACCCCCACCATGGCCTACCATTAAGCCAACCCACTAAACTACAAGTTTGTCCAGGATAACCCCTTTTAAAGTCTAGCAAAACTTCAAGTAACAAGCACCCCAAGCTAGAGTCAGTGAACATCAAAGCAGAGAGAGTACATGTCCAGATGTGATTTCCTTTTGTTTAAGTCAACTTGTCCTCGTCCAAGGCAGGTTTTATCTAAGTCCTAATAAGATTAGTGAGTCCCAAGGAGCAACAAAACATCCAGGGCAAAGTAGCAAGACAACAAGAACAACAGAATTCCATTTCAGGAAAGATCCAAAGGCTGCTTTACTACTTTTTGCATTAGTCTGTTTTCTATGCTTTTGTGTCTGTACTTTATAGTTGTTGAGCTCGTCCTGTTGTGAGGCTCTTAATTAGTGTCTGTTGTAGTAGTTTAAGTCCTAAGCTGACCCTTGGATGATCAGTACATCCAATGGTTCACAAGATATCAGCCTCCCTATATAAGGAGGTCTTTGTATGTTGTTTTAATTAGACTTTATGAATGAATTAACTTTGAGAAATCCCTCAAATCTTTCAAACTTGTGCTAAGAGCTGTAGTTTGAGTCAAGCCTGATACATCTTCAAGGTGTCTGATCAGTGTCTTGCTTTGTGAGTCAAGTTTAAGTCTGTGCCTTGCTGTGACTAGCTTGCTTGCTATTTGAGTATAGTCTAGGGTGTTTGTGCCTTGCTGTAACACTTTAGTCCTATCTCAGAACTAGTCTATGAGTCCCTTCTCTTGTGCATTGCTGTAGGGGAGTTTCTCTAAGTCATATCCCTTGAACTTTAGTTAACATGAACCAATCTCTCTAAAACAGCCTCCATTTCTGTCTATGTTTGTTTTCAGTTTAAGTAAGCTTAACTAAACTCCCCTTAAACTCACAAGCCTTAGTAGTTTACACTCCAGAAAGGTTGGTGACAAAGATCAAACCTATCTATGGCGCTGTTGTATGGGACACATAAATGAGAGGCGCGTAAAGAAGCTCATTAAGAATAGAACTATCTCTCCATTTAATTACGAATCATTTGGAATGTGTGAATCATGTCTTATAGGCAAGATAAGTCGTATTTCATTCAAAGGTGTTGGAATGCGAGCCAGTGACCTTCTAGGACTCATACATACGGATGTGTGCGGTCCTATGTCTGTCACAGCACGAGATGGCTATAGATATTTTATCACTTTCACGGACGATTTAAGTAGATACGGGTATATCTACTTAATGAAGCATAAAAGTGAATCCTTCAAAAAGTTCAAGGAATTCCAAAATAAGGTTGAGAACCAATTGGATAGAAAGATAAAAGCACTTCGATCTGATCGTGGTGATGAATATCTTTTAACTGAGTTTGATCAACACCTTATAGGCTGTGGTATACTATCCCAGTTAACTCCACCTGGAACACCTCAATTAAATGGTGTATCCGAACGGAGAAATCGAACTTTACTAGATATGGTTAGATCCATGATGAGTCACACAGTAGTGCCTGATTCATTATGGGGATTTGCTCTTATGTCAGTTGCTTTAATACTAAACCGAAGTCCGACTAAAGCCACGGACAAGACTCCATACGAGTTATGGAAGGGAACAGTCCCTAACTTGTCCTTTATTCGGGTTTGGGGTTGCGAAGCTTATGTCAAGTGGAGACACGAAGACAAGCTCGGCCCGCGATCGGTCAAGACTTACTTTGTAGGTTATCCAAAAGTAACGTTTGGTCACTACTTCTATTCACCTACCGAACAACAAGTTTTTGTTGCGGCTAGTGCGAAGTTCTTAGAGAAAGAGTTTCTCGAGAACAAATCAAGTAGTAGAACCTTCGATTTATTAGAGGTTCAAGAACCAACAACCGAGCAACCAATGGAGGAAGATGTTCCTTCCACATCTGCTGCGGTCACTATTCCCGAGGAACCTAGAAGGTCGGGTAGAACTTCTCTCCCTCCTGACAGATACATTGGTATGGTCGAGGAGGGCAATAGAGAAGAAGTATTAGTCCTAGAGAGTGACGAACCCGCTACCTACAAAGGAGCCATGACCTGTTCCGACTCTAAGCTATGGCTTGATGCCATGCAATCCGAGATAGATTTCATGTACAAAAATGATGTGTGGGATCTGGTTGATTTTCCTGATAAGGTACGATCTCTTCAGTGCAAATGGCTTTATAAGATAAAACACTCTATAGATGGACAACCCGATACCTACAAGGCTCGACTAGTGGTAAAAGGTTACACTCAAGTGCAAGGGTTGCACTATGATGAAATCTTTGCACCCGTAGTCATGCTTCGATCTATCCGGATAATCTTAGCGATTGCCGCATATCATGATTATGAGATCTGGCAAATGGACGTGAAAACCGCCTTCTTAAACGGTTATTTGGAGGAGGACTTGTATATGGTAAAGCCCGAAGGTTTCACTGATCCTAAGAATCCTAAGAAAGTATGAAAGCTTAAGCGTTCCATTTATGGACTTAAGCAAGCATCACGGAGTTGGAATTATCGCTTTGACCAAGTGATTAAAGAGAATGGTTTCATTCGATCTGTCGAGGAACCATGATTATATATCAAGTCAAGTGGGAGAAAAATCATTTTCTTGGTCTTGTATGTTGATGACATACTTTTGATTGGAAACGGTATTTCTATCTTATCTTCGGTGAAAGTATGGTTAAAAAACCATTTCTAGATGAAAGATCTGGGTGAGGCACAACGCATTCTAGGCATCCAAATCTATAGAGATAGATCAAAACAGATGTTATCGTTAAGTTAGGAGTCTTATATAGATAAGATTCTTGATCGGTTCAGCATGACCAACTCCAAGAAGGGGTACCTTCCGATGGTCACCGGGGTGCATTTGAGTAAGACTCAGTCACCTAAGACACCGGAAGAGATAGAACGCATGAGTCGTATTCCTTATGCATCCGCAGTAGGATCGATCATGTATGCCATGATGTGCACACGTCCAGACGTGGCATATGCATTGAGTATGGCGAGCCCATACCAAGGCAATCCAGGTGAGAGTCACTAGATGGCCATTAAGAACATCCTCAAGTACTTACGAAGAACTAAGGATTGGGTCTTGACTTATGGAGGAAACACGGAGCTATGTGCAACCGGTTACACAGATGCTATTTTCCAAACAGATCGAGACGGTTCAAAGTCTCAATTTGGATTCGTCTTTACTCTAAATGGTGTTGCGGTCAGTTGAAAGAGTTCCAAACAAAGTGTTATAGCAGATTCTACAACCAAATCCGAGTACATTGCAGCTTCTGAAGCTACAAAGGAAGCTATATGGATGCGTCAGTTCTTACAGGGACTAAAGGTAGTTCCAAGTTCGAATGACCCAATCACCCTATATTGCGACAATAGCGATGCCATCTTCCAGGCTAAAAAGCTTAAGTCTAGCAACAAATCTAGACACGTACTGCGGAAGGCTCACTTGATACGAGATTACCAGGAACAAAAGGAGATAGCGCTATGCAAGATCGGAACAGATGACAACATCGCGGACCCTCTCACAAAAGCATTGCCATATAGTAAGCATGAAGGGCACATTGTCTCTATGGGGATTAAACGTGTTCCTGAGTTGTATTAGATATGTATGGATTGGATAATTGTATCATTTCATATACTATTTATAATATCATCGATTTTATTTAATATTTTGTTTTTTTTCATGTCGATTATACGACAACATTGAACGCCACAAAGTGAACTGAAATACATTATATTTTGTCCATAATCAACTATATGAGCTGATAACTCTGGTTATTATATTGTGAAGTCGATTGATGGTGGGTTCAACAAGTCATAAGTCAAACGGTTGACTGATCGATCACATATGTGAGTTATAAAGATACCTCGTAGGACATTATGACCACATAATGGAGTCCTAAATGTTTAACAACATTTGGTGCCAGGTCGTGGATTGGACAACCATCGTGTTCCTAGAGTCGAGTCTTTTGACTGTCGACTGCTTCTTGAGATAAAGGCAGTTTTTGGGTGACTTTGGTTTCTTTCTCATGGTCGACCATAACAGGCGGCTGAGTAGATTTTTCTGGGTCATTTCATACTGTGCTTTCATCTGCAGGATTCGAGTTGAAGAAAATATCCAAACTTTATCAGGTTTTAATTACTTCTCAGGGCCACTCGAGGAAAGTAACTGAAATGCATGGCTATGCTCGAATAATGATTCGTTTTATCAGTTAAGTTACTCTCTAGTCGGGGAAACCACTTTTTGATACTGATCACTTGTGAGATACGACCTTTGTGAAATATGGACTTTGTAAATAGTCTTACATTGTGCAACGGGAGTATGTGACCAAGCCAAGACACGAGCCATGACACGAGCTCAAGACAAGACACAAACTCAAGACAAGACTCAACATCAAAACAACAACCTACATTCAGACAACACCATGACCAGCTATGACAATGTTCTATTCAGTCCAAGCCACAACCACTTCAAGCCTGCTAAGACAACACCACCACAACCAGAACAAAGCCTAGCCATCCACTTCCCAAGACTAGGCCACAACAAAGCTCAGCCAACAGCCCAACAAACCCAACACAACAAAAACAGCCCCCAGCCAAAAACAGCCTATCACAGCCTTTCTAAACAAGGTCCATGGGGCCCCACACAATCAAACAAGCCTAACCAACCCTCAAACCTATGTCTTGGGAAGGTCCTCTACAACTTTCCCCAGGACTTCCCCCCCCAGAAACAAACACACAAAAAGTTAGCTTAGGGACAACTACAAACTGTCCAGGAATTCAGCCTTTTGCAGTAGTTTAAATGTCACTATCAAACTTTCCTATTTTGAACAAACAAGCTCGAGGATCTTTTAGCAGACCCTTTGGCATTCATCCAACTTCAGTTGAGCTCAAGATTCAAGCCTGGAAGTCCACTCCTCCACCAGTTTCAACCTAAACAACCCCATTAAGGCAGATTGTCTCATTAGACTGCTTTTCTACTTTATTGCTTTAATTCTGAACAATGTAGCTGTTATTTCTGTTTCTTTTGCAAGCCAATTGTGGCCCTAGGATGTATTGAACGAGTAGGATGTAATCTCCTTGCCTATATAAGGCCATTTCCTAATGAATGAAAGACAGATTTGAAGTAAAACATAAAACTGAAACCTTGTTTCTGTTGCATCTCTTGGCTGTGTGCTTGAGACAACTTCCTTTGCTTTGTGCTTGGAAGTGAGCTTGGGTCCTTAGCTGTGTGCTGGGATCAAAGTTCAACCCTCAATCATTGGCTTTGTGCTTTGGTTAAGGTCCTATCCTTGTTCTTTAACAATCAATTCAAACAGAAACAGAGTATTTGCAAAGTGTCTGAATCTCAATCAAATTGTCATTGTTTAGTTGTCTTTCTGAATAGTTTCAGTGCAAATTGGTTATCAGAGCTTTGGTTTGTGAGTTCATCTACCTAACTACATTAAAAACACAAAATACAACCATGAGTGAAGAGAGAATCACAGGTATTGAAAACACAGTTCAAGATCTTGTCAGAACTGTAATGGAGGTCTCTAGATCTGTCAATGAACTCCTTGAGGGCCAACAGAACAATGATACAAGGGGAGGCAGAGGTCGAGGAAGAGGAGCACCTTTCCCACAAGGTGGAGTAAGGAGGAGACAACCTGTAGATCAGTTTGAAATGTCAGATTCAGATGGCTCAGATCACAATCTTCTCAGACACCAAGACAAAGATATCAAGGTAGAGATTCCTGACTTTCTAGGTAGCTTGAACCCTGATGATTTCTTAGATTGGCTAAGGTCTGTAGAAAGAGTCTTTGAGTTTAAAGGATACACTGATAGAAAGGCTTTTAAGGTTGCTATCATGAAACTAAAAGGCTATGCCTCACTTTGGTATGAAAACATGAAAACCTTGAGGGTTAGAGAAGGGAAAGAACCTGTAAAGTCATGGCTCAAACTGAAAAAGAAAATGAGAGCTAAGTTTGTCTCTAGGGACTACACTCAAGACATGTTCATTAAGCTTACTCACCTAAAGCAAGACCAAAGACCTTTAGAGTCCTACCTAAGAGACTTTGAACAACTCACTTTGCAATGTGAGGTTGTTGAGAAATCTGAACAAAAGATAGCAAGGTTCTTAGAGGGGTTGGATGAAAGGATAGCTAGCAAAGTCAGGCTACAAAACATATACTCCTTTGAGGAAGCTGTCAACTTGTCTTTAAGGGTAGAAAAATTGGGAAAAGGAAAGGCCAGTGCTTCTAAGACACCTTCCAGAACCCCCACCTTCAAACCTTTTGTAGGAGTTAAGATAGGAGAACCTGTGGTTCCTGTTAAGACTCCTTTCAACCTTGATAAAGGCAAGGCTGTTGAGGCAGGCCAAAGGAAGACTACCCCTCTCAAAAAGTGCTTTCAATGTCAAGGGTATGGACATTTTGCTAGAGAATGTCCATCTAAAAGGGCTCTGAGTACCCTAGAAGTAATCCATTGGGGAGATGATGAAGTGTTGGTCTGTGATGAAGAGATGGAAGAGCCTGAGGTAGAGGCTAGTGAGGAGTTGATAGAGCCTGATGCAGGGTTAAGTTTGGTAACATGGAGGGTAATGCATACTCAACCACAACCTTTGGAAGAGGACCAAAGACACCAGATCTTTAGGACCAGATGTACCATCAAGGGTAGAGTATGTAACCTCATTATTGATGGGGGAAGCTGCACTAATGTGGCTCCAAAACACTGATAGACAAGCTAGCTCTACCCACCAAAGACCACCCCCTACCTTACAAACTCAGATGGCTAAACAAAGGGGCTGAAATCAAGGTGGATAAACAATGTGTTATACCTTTCTCAATTGGTAAAGGGTATGTGGATGAGAGTCTTTGTGATGTTCTACCTATGGATGCATGTCACCTTCTGCTTGGGAGACCATGGGAGTTTGATAGGGATGCCATACACCATGGGAGAGACAACACCTACACCTTCAAGTATGGGAAGAAGAAGATCACCCTAGCACCTTTACCACCTGCTTTAAAGATCAACCCAAACCCCATGAGTGAGGCTTCCAAAGAAGTCATGTTGATAAGTGAATCAGAAATAGCACAAGAGCTAAGTGAGCTACAACCTGTATACATATTGCTAGTCAAGGAGACTGGGATGAGTATCATTGATATCCCTGAAGAGGTCAAATCTATCCTAGAAAGTTATGGTGATGTCTTCCCTACTGAGCTTCCTAGTGGACTGCCACCACTTAGAGGGATAGAGCACCACATTGACCTAGTGCCTGGAGCTATCTTACCCAACAAGCCAGCCTACAGGAGTGACCCTAAGGCTACACAAGAGCTCCAACTTCAAGTAGGTGAACTACTCAACAAGGGCTATGTCAGAGAGTCCCTCAGTCCTTGTGCTGTACCAGCCTTGCTTGTGCCAAAGAAGGATGGGACTTGGCGTATGTGTATTGATAGTAGGGCCATCAACAACATTACCATCAAGTATAGGTTTCCCATACCTAGACTTAATGATATTCTGGATGAGCTAAGTGGGGCTCAAGTGTTCACTAAGATTGATCTGAGGCAGGGCTACCACCAAGTGAGGATAAGAGCAGGGGATGAATGGAAGACAGCTTTCAAGACTAAACATGGGCTCTATGAATGGCTGGTGATGCCTTTTGGGTTGTCTAATGCCCCTAGCACCTTCATGAGGTTGATGACAGAGGTCCTAAGGCCTTACTTAGGCAAGTGTGTAGTGGTTTACTTTGATGATATTCTTATTTACAGTTCAACTAAGGGAGAACATTTGCAACATCTGAAGTTGTTGTTTGAGGTCCTAAGAGAAAACAAGTTGTATGGCAAGCTAGAGAAGTGCACCTTCATGCAGCCTGAGGTTTACTTCCTTGGGTTCATCATCTCTAAGAAAGGGGTAGCAGTTGATCCTGAGAAAGTGCAAGCAATCAAGGAATGGCCCATTCCCCAAACTGTTACTGATGTAAGAAGTTTCCATGGGTTGGCATCTTTCTATAGGAGGTTCATACAAGGGTTTAGTTCAATCATGGCCCCTATTACTGAGTGCATGAAGAAGGGAGAGTTCAAGTGGAATGAGAAGGCTGAAAGGTCCTTCAATCTGATCAAAGAGCTATTGTGCAAGTCTCCAATATTGGTTCTACCAGACTTTAACAAACTCTTTGAGGTAGAGTGTGATGCCAGTGGTCTTGGCATAGGAGCTGTGCTTACTCAAGAAAAGAAACCTGTGGCATACTTTAGTGAGAAGCTAAATGGGGCCAAGCTTAACTATTCCACATATGACAAGGAATTCTATGCCATTGTGAGGGCATTGAATCATTGGGGACACTACTTGAAGCCTAAGCCTTTTGTGCTTCATTCTGATCATGAGGCTCTCAAATACATCAATGGACAACACAAACTCAACCCCAGGCATGCCAAATGGGTAGAGTTCTTGCAATCTTTCTCATTCTCCAGCAAGTACATAGAAGGTAAGAACAATGTTGTAGCTGATGCATTGTCTAGAAGGTCTGTAATGTTGACCTTCATGGAGCAAAGGGTGTTGGGGTTTGAATTTATGAAAGAGCTCTATCAAGAGGACCCAGACTTCAAGCATGAATGGGAGGTACACCAAGAAGGGCAAGTCAAGAAAGGGAGCAAGTACACAGCTCAAGAAGGATACTTATTCTATGGAAACAAACTGTGTGTGCCTAAGGGACCTTATAGGGGACTACTGGTCAAAGAGGTTCACTCCAATGGCCTTGCTGGTCACTTTGGGGTACAGAAGACCTATGACATCTTACAAGATCAGTTCTATTGGCCTAAGATGCTCAGTGATGTGCAAGATGCCCTCAAGAGATGCAGATCTTGTCAACTAGCCAAGGCACACTTTCAAGCAGGCCCTTACACACCACTTCCAGTACCCAACAAGCCATGGGAAGACCTCAGTATGGACTTTATTGTAGCCTTACCTAGAACTCAAAGGGGAAAGGATTCAATCATGGTGGTTGTAGATAGATTCAGCAAGATGGCACATTTCATTGCTTGTAAGAAGACTGAGGATGCATTGGGGGTGGCTGAACTATACTTTAGGGAAGTTGTCAAGTTACATGGGGTCCCTAGAAGCATTGTCTCAGATAGAGACACAAAGTTCATGAGCCATTTCTGGAGAACCTTGTGGAAGCTGTTGAAGACCAGGTTATTGTTTAGTACTTCTCACCATCCCCAAACTGATGGGCAGACAGAAGTCACTAACAGAACACTAGGGAAGATCTTAAGGAGCATTGTTTCTAAGTCATTAAAAGATTGGGACCTCAAGCTAGCACAAGCTGAATTTGCCTTCAACAGAGCTCCCTCCAGCAGCACAGGTAAAAGTCCTTTTGAAACAGTTTATGGCACTAATCCTCTCATGCCTACAGACCTAGCACCAGTCAAAGGAAACAAGGCAAGCTATGATGCAAAGAAAAGAGTTGAGCAAATGATACAGATTCATGAGCAAGTCAAGAAGCAGATTGAAAGGTCCAATGAGTTGTACAAAGCTAGGTCCAAGGGGCCTAAGAAAGCAAGGGAATTCAAGGCAGGGGATCTTGTATGGTTGCATTTAAGAAAAGAGAGATTTCCAGACAAGAGGAGAAACAAGCTCATGCCAAGAGCTGATGGACCATTTGAGATATTGGAGAAGATAGGCACCAATGCTTACAAGGTGGATCTACCAGGAAGCTATGGTGTACATGGTACTTTCAATGTTGGAGACCTGAGCCCTTACCATGGTGAATCAGATGATGAAGGTGAGGAAGATTTGAGGGCAAATCCTTTTCAAGAAAAGGAGGTTGCAACGGGAGTATGTGACCAAGCGAAGACACGAGCCATGACACGAGCTCAAGACAAGACACAAACTCAAGACAAGACTCAACATCAAAACAACAACCTACATTCAGACAACACCATGACCAGCTATGATAATGTTCTATTCAGTCCAAGCCACAACCACTTCAAGCCTGCTAAGACAACACCACCACAACCAGAACAAAGCCTAGCCATCCACTTCCCAAGACTAGGCCACAACAAAGCTCAGCCAACAGCCCAACAAACCCAACACAACAAAAACAGCCCCCAGCCAAAAACAGCCTATCACAGCCTTTCTAAACAAGGTCCATGGGGCCCCACACAATCAAACAAGCCTAACCAACCCTCAAACCTATGTCTTGGGAAGGTCCTCTACAACTTTCCCCAGGACTTCCCCCCCCAGAAACAAACACACAAAAAGTTAGCTTAGGGACAACTACAAACTGTCCAGGAATTCAGCCTTTTGCAGTAGTTTAAATGTCACTATCAAACTTTCCTATTTTGAACAAACAAGCTCGAGGATCTTTTAGCAGACCCTTTGGCATTCATCCAACTTCAGTTGAGCTCAAGATTCAAGCCTGGAAGTCCACTCCTCCACCAGTTTCAACCTAAACAACCCCATTAAGGCAGATTGTCTCATTAGACTGCTTTTCTACTTTATTGCTTTAATTCTGAACAATGTAGCTGTTATTTCTGTTTCTTTTGCAAGCCAATTGTGGCCCTAGGATGTATTGAACGAGTAGGATGTAATCTCCTTGCCTATATAAGGCCATTTCCTAATGAATGAAAGACAGATTTGAAGTAAAACATAAAACTGAAACCTTGTTTCTGTTGCATCTCTTGGCTGTGTGCTTGAGACAACTTCCTTTGCTTTGTGCTTGGAAGTGAGCTTGGGTCCTTAGCTGTGTGCTGGGATCAAAGTTCAACCCTCAATCATTGGCTTTGTGCTTTGGTTAAGGTCCTATCCTTGTTCTTTAACAATCAATTCAAACAGAAACATAGTATTTGCAAAGTGTCTGAATCTCAATCAAATTGTCATTGTTTAGTTGTCTTTCTGAATAGTTTCAGTGCACATTGAGTGGGATAAATTTATGGATATGAGAATCGGTAATCGCACACACACTTGTAGGACAAGTGGGAGATTGTTGGAGCTAGTGTCCTCCAAAGTAGTGCGAATACACATTAAATCTCTTACAGGTTCACAGAGAATACTTTGTATTATAATCAACTGATTAACATATATCGGTAACGATTGGCTTGCTAGAAGTTTGACGTTACTGTCATAATGATGGCCTGACGGTGATCAGTTGGTCCCTATCGGTCACACATATAGGATGGATCTGAGAAATGTGATATGATCATATTGTTACCTAAAGATGACTAAAATGTTAGTCAAATGGAAATAATGAGAATGGTTATTTAATACGATTAAATAAGTATTAGGAGAAATGGATTAAATAGTTAATTCATAGATAAATATAAAATGTTATATTTATGAGCTATATTTATATATTATAAGTATGTGATATTTATACTGATATAAAATTTAATATATGATATTAATTAATTAATTATACGATAATTGATTATAATCTCCTAAAATATATATATTATATTATTTAATATTATAATATTGGATAAAACCCGGGAAAACGTTTCCCGAGCCACATTGACACTATTCACACGACATTATGAAGAGGTGTAAGGAGGTTTTGGTTTTGGTAGTTATTTACTACAATTATCCATTTTTATAATAAAAAGATAAAAATATATATATAAAAAGACATAACTTCCCTAAGAAAACAAATCAAGAAACATTACATCTTTTTATTAGTTTTTAAGTGTGGAAAAAGAAAAATAAAGTGGAAGAAATTGTTCTTCATTTTCTCTCATTTGATTTCATATTAATTATATATTAACGGTAATATATCGTTAATCGTTACTAGCGCGTTTTAAAGGCAAATCAAAGACCATTTTGGGTGCAATTTGATAGGAGGATTCCTAACCTTGGAATCGGTATTTGGTAGTGTAATAGGGTACGCATAAGTTTGTTCTTAGGCCATAAAGCGAAGAACTTAATAGGTTATTTAATCTTTATTACGGTTTTTGTTATATTCATGTTATTGTAGATTTTGATATAATCCTAAATTATATATTAATATGATTAATAAGTTAGCGTAATATACGGATATTCCTACAACAATTGTTGTCAGAAAGCAACGTATTGCATTGTTAATGCGAAAATACGAATTGTTCTATGGAGCAAAATGAATCGCTTGATAGCATGTCCACTCGCTTCTCTAGTATCATTAATGAATTGAAAAATCTTGGAAGAACTTTTGACTCCGTGGAAATTGCTTGAAAGATCCTTAGAAGTCTATCCAGACGATGAAGACCTAAGGTGACGGTAATTGAGGAATGTAAGGATCTATCTGACCTATCCTATCAAGAGCTACTCGGAACCCTAATGGCCCAGGAGATTAATCTTGATGAGGATGAGGCAAACGATAGCAATAGTAAGAAAGTGGCTTTACAAGGAGAGTCTAGCGAAAATTAAGACCCGGATCTTGAAGATGAAACGGTGTTATTTGCTAAGCGTTTTAAGAAAAAATTCCTTAATCGAAAACAAGGAAAAACGCCTAACAATAACACTAAAAAATCTTATAAGAAGTCAATCGATTCAAAAGGGTCTCTGTCAAGTCGTGGTTGCTTCAAGTGTAGGGACAATGATCATATGATTAAGGATTGCCCTACCTGGAAGAAAATCAAAGACAAAAATCAACGAGACAAAACCAAGAAGGAATTCAAGCAAGTCATGATTGCTTATTTATGGGGAGATCTCGACAAAGAAGACGATGAGTCGGAGGAAGAAGAAGTTGACAACCTATGTCTGAGCAACGTCAGTCTTGACCTGATTTTTGACAACGACAACGAGAGTGAATCTAAGATGTGCCTTGTCGGTGATTCAGATTCAGAATCAGATGCAAGAGATGATGAAGAGGTTAGTTATTTTGAACTTAAAAAACAAGTTAAGAAATTGTCTAAGAAGTTTTTAGTTAAGTACTTTGAAGAAACCCTAAACCATTGTCATGAACAGAGTCTAGAATTAAAAGACCTTAAGGAACAAATTCTTGACATTGCTAGGAAAACCAACTTCTGAAGGCCAAAGCTAAAAAGCTCAAATCAAAAGTTATGGCTACTCCAGCTACAACTTCAGACGTGATAAATGTTGAGAAAGAGGCCCTTGAGTCTAAAGTTATAGGTAATGAAGCTATAATCTCAGAGTTAAAGCTCAACATTAAGCATCTTCAAGCCAAAGTTATAGCTAATAAGGCTATAACTTTAGAATTGAAGAAAGTCAACGAGCTTTTGAAATCTGAAGCCAAGACGAAGGAAGTTGCTATCATTGATCACAAGAAAGAAAACTCTTTTCTTTCTAAGCAATTGAAAGATATAGAGGCTAAATTCTCCCAAGTCAAAGATCAACATAATGATAAGAAATTTATCTTGAACAAACGCTTTAATGATTTTCGTGAAAACTTTAAAAAGAACAATCCCTCCAAAGACTCGAATGTAGACCATTCAATATGTGAAAAAGAAATTCAGTCTTGGAAGGAATTGCTCCTACATGCACGAAAAGTTCATGATAAATGGGAAGGAAGTCAGAAAGTCTTAAACTTCCTTATCGAACAGTCTAACAATAACATGAAGATGGGTCTAGGACATGAATGTTATAGTTGCAGAGACCATGTAAGTGAAAATCCACTCCTTCTGACCGTGATTTCAGAAGAAGGAAATATGTCAATCTTTTAGAATATCTTAGTTGCAATTATTGTGGTCACACAGGTCATGGTAAAGAGAATTGTGTTAAATATGCCAATGATAATAAAAATCAAGCTGATTTTGTTAAAGAACTTGACATGTCCAGTGCTAATGAGTCTGAACTTGAACCTGAACGTGAAAAATTTAGAAAAAATGAGTTCAGATGGTTTTATGACATGGCTTTCGATTACACATCAAAACCTTTACCATCCAAAGCGAATGTGAATCAAAAGCAGTCATTCAAACCTAGTGTGCGTCACGACAATAGAAAACCTAGAATGTACTATAATAAACCTAGACAACCCTATGTTAAGACCAAAAGAATTGTAAAACAGGTATGGGTTAGGAAGGATCAAATTTACAGAGTTACTAACCATAAAGGACCCAAATTAGCTTGGGTACCTAAAAGTTGTATTTGATTCCCTTGCAGATAATAGTGAAAGCAAATAATCATTGGTATCTCGACAATGGTTGTTCGAGACACATGACCGGAAATAAGAATTTTTTTCTTTCACTAGAGCCCTTCGACAGTGGCAAGGTCACTTTTAGAGACAACAAAAAGGGCAAGATAATTGGTGTAGGTAAGATTGGTATATCTTCTTCACATGCTATTAATAATGTCTATCTGGTAAATGGTCTGAAACACAACTTGCTAAGTATCTCTCAATTATGTGACAAAGGCAATAAAGTCATTTTTCATTCAAATGTTTGTCGCATCATAATTGAAGGTACTAGTAAAGTTATTCTAGAAGGTCTACGAAAAAGGAACGTGTATATGATTGATTTAAACAATGTCACTACAAGTTCCTTTATGTGAATGAAAGCTACTGTAGATGATTCATGCTTGTGGCACAAGAGGTTTGTACAAATTAGTCCAACAATTTTAAAGAAACTCAAATTGTGGGATTTAGTTGAGGGTTTACCCTCAATTAAATTCGAACAAGAAAAGATTTGTAACTCATGTGCCTGATGCAAACAAGTTAGATCTTCATTCAAACCAAAACGAGTAGTAAGTACAGAACGTCCACTTGAGTTGGTACACATGGATTTGTGTGGACCTATGAAAGTCAGAAACCGTGGTGGATCAAGGTACATCTTTGTCCTAGTCGACGACTACTCAAGGTATGTATGGCCTATCTTTCTATTTACTAAAAATGAAACTTTCGATGAGTTTGTAGTATTAATGAATCTTGCCCAAAACAAGTATGATAAGAAGTTAGTTTCTATTCGTACGGATCATGGCACCGTATTTGATAATCAAGCCTATATAGAATATTGTAGGGAGAATGGTGTAGGACATAATTTTTCTGCACCACAAACCCCACAACAAAACGGTGTCGTTGAACGTATGAATAGAACACTAGAGGACATGGCTCGCACTATGCTTTTGTGTAGTGGCCTTCCTAAAAACCTTTGGGCCGAAGCCATTAGTACTGAATGCTATGTGCACAATAGAGCTATGATTAGACCAATTCTCAAAAAGACTCCCTAAGAACTTTTAAGAGGGAGAAAACCCAACATAGCTCATCTTCGTTGCTTCGGTAGTAAATTTGTCCATAATAATGGAAAAAATAATTTAAGCAAATTTGATGCACGAAGTGACGAAGCTGTGTTTGTTGGTTACTCTAATAATAGTAAAGATTATAAAGTTTTTAACAAAAGAACTTTGTGTATAGAAGAAAGTGTTCCTGTTATATTTGATGAAGATAATGTGCCTGAACAAGTTGAACAGAATGAAGAAGAAGACATGAATGATCCCGACTTCCACCTTACAGGGGATGATTTACCAGAAATCGATGAAGAAGTTATTGAAGGAATCAATGATGAACTTAATAAATTCGCAAATGATCTTGAAAAGAGAACTGATACAATTTTTGATGATACGAATGTCTCCTCTCAAAACAAGAATAAGGAAACCTAAGTTATAACTGATGATGCTATAACTTTGGACCCAGATCAAGATAATGTAACTAAAGTTGTATCAACTTCAGTTACAACCCCGGAGTCAAGCTCAGGGGGAACCAATCTTAACTCTGAATCATTTGAGGAAAGTGAGAGTTCATCAGATGATGAACATTAAATAACTTTTGTTTATTCTATTCTTTCCTGTCTAACATAGAGCCTACCAACATTAAAGAAATACTTGCAGAATTCGACTGGATTGTGGCAATGCAAGAAGAGCTTCAATAGTTCGAACGTAATAAAGTTTGGCATCTAGTACCACGGCCTAAAAATAGAACTGTGATTGGTCTCGATGGGTATTCAGAAATAAATTGGATGACTCAGGAGTTATAGTTCGTAATAAGGCTCGATTGGTCGTTCAAGGATATAATCAACAGGAAGGGATCGATTATGACGAGACCTTCGCACCTGTACCAAGACTTGAGGCTATTTGTCTGCTTATCGCCTTCGCAGCTCATAAAGGAATGAAACTGTACCAAATGGACGTTAAGACTGCATTTCTTAACAGTTATTTAGAAGAAGAGGTTTTCGTAGAACAACCTCCCGGATTTTTAAATAGCAAGTTTCAAAATCATGTTTTTAAGCTTGATAAAGCGTTATATGGTTTGAAATAAGCTCCTAGGGCATGGCACGACAGATTGTCCAAGTTTCTATTACAAAACAGTTTTAAAAGAGGATCTGTCGACAAAACCCTATTTCTAAAATCCGAGGGTTCTGATTTACTTGTTGCTCAAATTTATGTAGACGATATTATTTTTGGTTCTACTAAGAATAAATTGTGAAAGTATTTTTCAAATCTAATGACCTCAGAGTTTGAAATGATCATTATGGGAGAATTGAAATTCTTCCTAGGATTGCAAATTCAACAAACTAAGGAAGGTATAAAGATTCACCAACAAAAATATGTCAAGGAGCTAATCAGGAAAATTTGGTATGGAGAACGCTCATCCAATGGACACACCTATGGTAACTGATAATAAGTTAACCTTAGATGAAAATGGTAAGTGTGTCCATGAGACTACATATCGAGGTATGATTGGTTCTTTATTATATTTAACTGCGAGTAGACCTGACATTATTTTTAGTGTATGTGTCTGTGCTCGATTTCAATCGTGCCCTAAAGAGTCATGATAAGCATTTAATTAGTCACATTTTCCCTCTCATTTTCGTCCCCATTTTGGTCCGTTTACACGGATTTGCGTGCCCTGTTGGAGCCAGTGTCCTCCACAGTTAGTGCAATAACATAAATAAATCTCTATAGGTTCACAGGGTATACTTTGTATTGTAATCAGTTGATTAACGTTTATCGATAACGGTTGGCTTGCTAGATAAGTTTGACGTTATCGTCATACAGATGGCGGTGATCAACTGGTCCCTAAAAGTCACACCTAAAGGATGTGATTGAGAGATGTGATTATTTGAGAAAATAATCATATTGATGCCTTAATAAATGACAAAAAGGTTAGTCGGTGTTTTTGACAAAAAGGTTAGTCAATGTGATGATGATATAATTATTTTAACGATTAAATAATGTTAGCTAAGACGAATTAACTGTAATTCGTAATTAAATATAAAATGTTATATTTAGTTGTAGTATATAATGTGAGCTTAAACGAATTAAAATGTTAATTCGTAATTAAACATAAACCGTTATATTTAATTAGCAGGATTATAGATATACCGATATTTATAATTAAAGTATATATTATACGATTGTCATAATAATTGTTATGTTAATATATCCAGTGCAAAATGTTGTAATGGACCTTATTAATGTATGACGACATATTAGACAATTATAATATGTATAACATTATATTAAATGGAAGCTAATATAACCGGAAAAGAGTCCATATACACTCGGGTTTTTCGGTCCATGGGTAGTGTTTTTGAGGAGACTGATCTCCTCATTAAAACCCTACTATTGCCGTGAGATCAAGAGGGAGAGAAGGAAAAAAAATTCTAACCTAATTCTATTCTCTCACTTGTGCCTCCATCACACACCAAACACAAAAACCTAAAAGTTAACAGTAACTTTTAATCATCTTTCTAGCAAAGGAGAAGGGCATATCTCGATCAATCTTGGGTGAGACAATTAGGAGGATATCTACTTTGATATCTGTTCTTAGGCCGATTTTGCTAAGGACCAAAGGTTTAATTCATTTTCTCTATATTTACATCGTTTTCATTTTTATGACTCGCAATTCATATTATATAATTTTGTTATAATCCTAAATTTTAAGGGGATGTCAACAGTTATTTCCAACAAGTGGTATCAGAGCAGTTGGCTACAAAATTATATTATATGTTTTTCATTTTTATGAAATATAAATTTGAGAAAAAAAATTGATAAAACCATAAAAAAAAAAAAAAATTTTAGGGTTTCGGCAAAATTTTTTTTGGCCGATTGATTCAATTTTTTTTTTTAGGGTTTTGTTTTTCCATTGTTGATTTATTGATATTGTTATTTTAAAAGGTTAAAATTCAATATAATAAATTTGTACTTGTTTTAATTTGATAAGGATTAAATTAAAATAAGATGGAATTGTTTTGTTTTTGATGTTGCTATTGTTTTCGGCCTCATTATTTTAAATTGATAATTTTATGTATAATGATTCAATTTTAATGATGTTCAAAGCGATTGTGATTAAATGAATATAAGGATAATCGATTTAATCATAATTCAGATGTTCTTTTTAAAAGGTTAAATTGAATAATCTAGTTTGAATCAATATTTAATAACGATTAGATATTGAATTTTGTACCGATCTAGCAATTTTGACAACACCGAAATTTTTCCTGTCCGTGCTGCTGCTGTTTATAAAAAAAAAAAAAAAATTTCTGTTTTTTTTTTTGCCGTAGCAGCAGGTAAATTTTTTTAGTTTTAATGTTTCTTTTACGGTTATTGATTAAACCGTGAGTTTGAAAAAAAAAAAAAAATTTTTTTTGGTACTGGTACTGTTCACGTGAACAGTGATCCGTAGAGAAAAAAAAAATTTGTTTGTTTTTTTTTTTTTGGCATTATAAAGATAATGTTTGTTTATTATTGTGAAAAGGTTCACAATAATGATACCCGATTATTTTAAAAAGGTTTAAAATAAAAATGGATTATGGATGATTAAAATTGTTGTGGGCAATTAAGGAATTGTCACATAATTTTGATCGGTTTTTATGGTGGTTTGGATAATTAATCAACATAATTAATGAATTATGTTTTGTAGTATTAATTTATATAGTTGATGCATTTTTTTTTGTCGAATGAATGAATGAATGGTTTGATTTACGTTTTTTGCAATTGGTTGAAAAATGTAATACCTAGTGTGGCCTTAGTTAATCATGTTTTCGTAATGATGGAAACATGGTTTGGATGTATTTATGAGATCTCGTATCTCCTTTTATTTCTTTTAATTATGTTTTTGGAATTAGAATGTAAATAGGTTTATTTTGTAATTTTGAAAATGTAATTTAAAGAAGACTAAAGATGGAGATCGGATGCTCACTCCCGCTACATGGACCAAGATGGGACAAAGTCAAGCTTCTCGGGTCTATTAGGATGGATTCCAAACTTGTATTTACTGTTCATTTTGGTAGATAGGCCACACTAGGACCGTTGTAATAGTTTACGTTTTTTTTTTCCGTTCTTTTGCTTTTCATTCACATGTTAAATAATTGCATCATATTCCGCCTAAACCAAACCACCTAAATTGCATGAAAAATGATTCATATAGTTTGAATTTTCATCATAGACATACAGATGTCACTCGTTCATAGGGCCATCACCTTAGTCTAAATCATTCACGAAATGCTAGAAATTTGTTCACTTAAAATGAATTAAATTTAAGATGATGGGATCTTCCTCTAAAATGAAAATTGAGATTAGTCTTTATAGGAAAAACTACTATGAACCCCTTCTTCGTCGGAAGTCATAATATGACCCCTTCTACGTTGGGTAAGTAGTGAGTGTTGACCTATTTTACCTCAACATTGTAGTCCGAGTAATATCTCGGGATTATAATGGACTAAAAGATAGAATTTACAGAAATTTATCGACCGAGAATTCTAAAGGTAGAATTAGCCAAGAGGTTGGCTTATCAATTTACAGAAATTGAGTCTTGGGATCATTTATATAATTCTTGAGGGAGGTCAATTGTATAAATGCATGAGTCATCGCATTAAACAGTTTTTGCATTAAGACTTAATTTTAAAACGATGATACTTATTATACTTTTTCTTTTCACAGTTTCTTGAATCCGTTATATAAAGATATAACTGCTTAAAATAACAAATGGCTGGACGTACAGACGACCCAATGCCAAGTGCTACACTCGCTCGCGAGTCCTGGCTAAAGATCTTTATGGACAACATGAATCAGTCCACGCGACTGAAGAATGATGGGTCAAACTTTGCGGACTGGGAGGCGGCATTACGGAATGCTGCCATTGCTGACGGTAAGCTCAAGTACTTGACTGAGCCACTACCGACTAACCCAGGCCCCAATGCAGGAGCCAATGCATCACTTGCTTATAGTGATTTCGTAATGGAGGCGGGTGCGATAAAGAACGTACTCATCTTTTCAATGGAATCCAATTTGCAGAGGCGATTCATAGCCCAGGGTGCAAACAAGATTTTCACCACTCTCTCTAACGAGTTCTCGAAAGCTCCGAGGATCGTTAGCTATGAGTATACCTGTCGCTTCTTTGAAGCGAAACTCCAGAAGGGCCAAGCGGTTAGCCCACACATTCTTGCTATGATCGAGAATGTCGAGAAGCTGGAGGCTCTTGGTTGTAAAATCGATGAGACGATCATTATTGATCGACTGCTTCATTCACTTCATGATGGTTTTGCCCTTTTCAGGGCAAATTACTATATGAATGACATGAAGAAAAGTCTTCATCAGCTCCACTCACTTCTCGTACAGACCGAGAGTGATCTGAAATTGAGTGGGAGCGTGAAACAGGACGTTCTCATGATTAACAACAAGGGTAGGGGTAAGGGCAAGGCTCAAGCTGACCTAGCTGTAGGGAAGCCAAAGTTCAAAAAGCCAGGAAAGGTAAAGAGTGGGCCTGGTGAGACTAGCGGTAGTTCACAAGGCAAGACAAAGAGCAAAGAATACGTGGAGTGCCACCATTGCCACAAGACTGGGCATTGGAGGCGGAACTGTCCTGTGTATGCTGAAGACGTAAAATCAGGCCGCGCCACTCCTGTTGGTACGTAATCTTTTATTCATATGATTGAGATTAACCATGCAAGTTTCGGAACTTGGGTACTAGATACTGGTTGTGGTTCTCATCTGTGTAATCATTTGCAGGGCCTAAGAAGCATCACAACTCTCGCAAAGGGTGATGTGGACCTGCGAGTGGGGAATGGAGCTAGAGTTGCTGCCGTTTCAGTGGGGACATATGTAATCCAACTCCCTAGTGGTTTTGAGTTATTGCTGAATAATTGTTACTATGTACCCAGTTTGTCGAAAAACATTATTTCAGTTTCCGTACTTGATAAGGACGAATTTTCGTTTGTAATAAAGGATAATAGCTGTATTTTCTCTTTAAACGATATGATTTATGGTAAAGCTGTTTCCATGAATGAAATATATGTTTTAGATCAAACCACAGATATAATGCATGTGAGTAATAAGAAAGCAAAGGTTGGTGACAAAGATCAAACCTATCTATGGCATTGCCGTATGGGACACATAAATGAAAAACGCGTGAAAAAGCTCATTGATAATGGGACTATCTCCCCATTTGACTATGAATCTTTTGGCACGTGTGAATCATGTCTCATAGGCAAAATGACTCGAATTTCCTTCAAAGGTGTTGGAATGCGCGCTGCTGACCTATTAGGACTCATACATACTGATGTGTGTGGACCTATGTCAATCAACGCTAGAGATGGCTATAGATATTTTATCACTTTCACGGACGATTTGAGTAGATATGGTTATGTCTACTTAATGAAGCATAAAAGTGAGTCCTTTGACAAGTTCAAGGAATTCCAGAATAAGGTTGAAAACCAGCTGGATAGAAAGATTAAAGCACTACGTTCAGATCGTGGTGGCGAATATCTTTCGAATGAGTTTGATCAACACCTTAAAGACTGTGGTGTAGTACTACAGTTAACTCCACCTGGAACACCACAATTGAATGGTGTGTCCGAACGGAGAAATCGAACATTGCTTGATATGGTTCGATCCATGATGAGTCACACGGTTGTGCCTGACTCATTATGGGGATATGCTCTATTGTCAGCTGCTCTAATACTTAACCGAAGTCCGTCTAAAGCTGTAGACAAGACTCCATATGAACTATGGAAGGGAACGGTCCCTAACTTGTCCTTTATTCGGGTTTGGGGCTGCGAGGCTTATGTCAAATGGAGACCTGACGATAAGCTCGGCCCACGATCGGTCAAGACATACTTTATTGGTTATCCAAAAGGAATGTTTGGTCATTACTTTTATTCGCCTACCGAACAACGTGTTTTTGTTGCGGCTAGTGCGAAGTTTCTAGAGAAAGAATTTCTCGAGAACAAGACGAGTGATAGAACCTTCGATCTGTCGGAGGTTCAAGAGCCAACAACCGAGCAACCAATGGAGGAAACTGTTCCTTCATCATCGGCTGCGGTAAATATTCCTGAGGAACCCAGGAGGTCGGGTAGAGTCTCTACATTCCTCCAGACAGATACATTGGTATGGTCGAGGAGAATGGGAGAGATGACGTTTTACTCCCTAGGAGGAACGAACCCACGCTACTATAAAGGTTGCCATGACCTGTTCCGACCCGAAAGCTATGGCTTGAAGCCATGCAATCCGAGATGGACTCTATGTATGAGAATAACGTATGGGATCTGGTTGACTTACCTGATAAGGTTCGGCCTCTTCAGTGCAAATGGCTTTATAAAATAAAGCATTCTGTAGAAGGACAAACAGATACATACAAGGCACGACTAGTGGCAAAGGGTTTCACTCAAGTGCAAGGATTGCACTATGATGAAATTTTTGCACCCGTAGTTATGCTGCGTTCCATTCGGATAATCTTAGCGATTGCCGCTTTTCATGACTATGAAATTTGGCAAATGGATGTGAAAACCGCCTTCTTAAACGGTTATTTGGAGAAGGAGTTGTACATGGTACAACCCGAAGGTTTCATTGATCCTAAAAATCCTAAGAAGGTATGCATGCTTAAGCGTTCCATCTATGGACTTAAGCAGGCTTCTCGGAGTTGGAATCATCGTTTCGACCAAGTGATAAAAGAGAATGGATTTACTCGATCGGTCGAGGAACCATGCTTATATATCAAGTCGAGTGGGAGCAAGATTGTCTTCCTAATATTGTATGTAGATGACATACTCTTGATTGGGAATGACATACCTCTCTTAATTTCGGTAAAAGTTTGGTTAAAGAACCATTTCCAGATGAAAGATCTGGGTGAAGCACAAAGAATTTTGGGGATCCGTATCTACAGAGATAGATCACGACGGATGTTATACCTCAGTCAGGAGTCTTATATAGATAAGATTCTTGAGAGGTTCAGCATGACCAACTCCAAGAAGGGGAACCTTCCAATGGTCTCTGGGATGCATTTGAGTAAAGCTCAGGCACCAAAGACATCGGAAGAGGTCGAGCGCATGAGTCGGATTCCTTATGCATCAGCTATAGGATCGATCATGTATGCCATGATATGCACACGTCCAGACGTGGCATAGGCATTGAGTATGACAAGTCGTTACCAAGGCAATCCAGGTGAAACACACTGGATGGCTGTTAAGAATATCCTTAAGTACCTACGGAGGACTAAGGATTGGGTATTGACTTATGGAGGTGACACTGAGCTATGCGCAATCGGTTACGCAGATGCTAGCTGCCCAACGGCTCGAGAGGACCGAAGTATCTCAGTCTGGCGCTTCGGTTTAGCTTAAGGGGCTGAGGGGCGCGGGAAAAGCGCCCAAACAAAAGGGGTATAGCAGATGATACTACAATGAGTACGAGTATTATGCTGAATTCAGAGGCCTCTGCGAAGGAAGCTCATATGGATGCGTCAGTTCTTTACAGGGATAACCGTAGTTCCCTAGTTTCGGATGACCCCGATCACCATCTATTGTGACAATAGTGGTGCCATCTTCCAGGCTAAGGAGCCTAAGTGCAGCAACAAGTCTAGGCATGTACAACGGAAGGCTCACATGATCCGAGATTACGTGGAGCAAAGGGAGATAGTGATAGACAAGATTGCTACGGATGATAACGTTGCAGATCCTCTCACTAAACCGTTAAGATATGATAAGCATGAACGGCACGTTATTTCCATGGGAATTAAACGTGTTCCTGAGTTGTATTAGTTGTTTTATATGGATTAGACACCTGTATCTTTTTCATAAAACTATTAATAAAATCATCGTTTTGTTTTATATTTTGTTTTTCATGTGGGTTGTACTGACAACATTGAACACCACAAAGTGAACTGAATTACATTATATTTGTTTTGGGTCCGTAATTGCCTACATGAGCTGATAACTCTGGCAATTATTTTGTGACGTCGATTGATGGTGGGTTCAACGAGCCATAAGTCAAACTGGTGACTGATCGATCACAGATGCGGGTTATAATGATACTGCGCAGGACATTTTGTGACGACATTTAGGAAGTCCTTAAATGTCCAGAACATAGTGCAGTCGTGGATTGAGATTATAGTAGGAAACATCCATAGTGTTCCTAAGAGTCGATTCTTTTGACTATCGACTGTCTCTTGAGATTAAGGCAGTTTTTGGGTGACTTTGGTTTTTTTCTCATGGTCGACCGTAACAGGAGACTGAGTAGATTTTTACTGGGTCATTTCATACTGCGCTTGTATCTTCAAGATTCGAGTTGAAGAAAATATCCCACCTTTATCAGGATATGATATTTCTCAGGGCCACTCGAGGAGCTGTAACTGAAATGCATGGCCATGCTCGAATGAAGATTCGTTTATCAGTTAAGTTACTCTCTAGTCGGGGAAACCACTCTTGATACTGATCACTTGTAAACTACGACCTTTGTGAATACGGACTTTGCAAATTGGTTTACATTGAGTGGGAGAAATTTATTATGGATATGAGAATCGGTTATCGCACATACACTTGTACGGACAAGTGGGGAGATTGTTGGAGCCAGTGTCCTCCACAGTTAGTGCAATAACATAAATAAATCTCGTAGGTTCACAGGGTATACTTTGTATTGTAATCAGTTGATTAACGTTTATCGATAACGGTTGGCTTGCTAGATAAGTTTGACGTTATCGTCATACAGATGGCGGTGATCAACTGGTCCCTAAAAGTCACACCTAAAGGATGTGATTGAGAGATGTGATTATTTGAGAAAATAATCATATTGATGCCTTATTAAATGACTAAAAGGTTAGTCGGTGTTTTTGACTAAAAGGTTAGTCAATGTGATGATGATATAATTATTTAATAATGATTAAATAAATTTAGCTGAGACGAATTAACTGTAATTCGTAAATTGAATATAAAATGTTATATTTAATTGTTGTATATAATGTAAGCTAATTAAACATAAACCGTTATAATTAATTGGAAAATTATAAATATACGGATATTTATAATTAATGATGTATTATAATGTCGGTCTTTGACTAATGACGATTATAATGTATTACATTATATTAGAAGCTAAAATGACCGGAAAAAGTGTCCAGATACACTCGGGTTTTTCCGGTCAATGGGTAGTTATTTGAGGAGACTAAATCTCCTCATAATGGACCTAGGCTTGCCGTGAGAACAAAAGGAGCAAGGGAAAATTAAAACCTAATTTTTCTACTCTCTCAACTTGTGCCTCCATCACACACTAAACACAAAACCTAAAAAGTTAACAGTAACTTTGAATCGATCTTTCTAGCAAAGGAGAAGGGCATATCTCGATCTATCTTGGGTGAGACAATTAGGAGGATATCTATTTTGATATCTGTTCTTAGGCCGATTTTTGCTAAGGACCAAAGGTTTAATTCGTTTCTCTACATTTTATATCGTTTTCGTATTAATGACTAGCAATTCATATTATATAATTTTGTTATAATCCTAAATTTTAAGGGGATGTAAACAGTTATTTCCCACACATCCAGCACGCCTGAAACCGGAACGGCTTGTTTACAGATTGAAGCGGCACAAACCCGTTTGGAGAGATTAAAATTGGGCAATGATCCGATTGTATGGCTTGAAGATGATTAACCAATGCCTCCTCGAAAATAGAGCCCCACTCGGAATTACAAAGAGCTCTATCAAGCCGAGCACTTCGTCTAGTGTCTGCCATCTTGCCACGAGCCCATGTATGAGACGGACCAGAGAAAGCTAATTCTATTAGTTCACAATTTTCTATCCAATTGTTAAAAAACTCACAACGTCGTACCATATTCGAGTCACCACCGTGACGTTCTTCCAAATTTCGAGTTTCATTAAAATCTCCGGCGAGGATCCAGGGTCTATGGTTGCGTCTGGCAAAGTCTTCTAACTCGGACCACAATTCCCGTCTATTAGAGGGGTTAGGGCTCGCGTAAACAGCAGTAAAAAAACCACGGTATACCATCAGTTCGAGCAATTTCAATGGTGATGTACTGGGGATGCTCCTGGACTGGATTCACGGTTACGATATCCTCCTTCCAATATAGCCAAATACCGCCACTAAACCCGACAGTATTAACTCGCACTTGGCCAGAGTAACCGAGTAAAGTTCCTAACTTAATGGCATGATCGTTACCCATATGAGTTTCAACCAGAGCTAACACAGTAGGTTTGTAGCTACGAACTATTTCTTTAATTGCATTGATTTTATTTTTATTACCAGTGCCTTGAACATTCCAGACCATATAGGTAATATTAGGAGAATTGGGAGCCAAATTCGGTATTCTTGACGACATAAAATCTGGTAAATAATTTAAAGATGATAGATAAGCACGGCTTACTGTCAACATGATTTGATTAACTGACCATGGTATCGACATCTCCATCGTGAGAGTCGACTGGTCCTTGCTTGATAGACTTATCTTTACATCCATTACTGGACTCTCCGGTATCATCACTGCCATATAAGGAGCGCGCATCTCCGGCCAAGTCGAGATCGATACGCTCCTTGACGAGGGTTATGATAGCCAATGGGTTGTAGGATAGAACTTTCTTTTTGTTATTGAGTGGTCTGTCTCTCCTCCGTTTATGTGCGGCCCAACTCGTTTGCATGATTTAACATGGTATCAGAGCTCAAATATTCGTCATGGGTTTCGAATTTAAAATGGACTCAAATTATGACACCGATGGAGGGCCTCTTTAAGGATTGATTAAATCCAACGTTGGTACGCTCCTATGGCTTCACCTTAGGTTTCGAAAAGACTTCACATGTGAGGGATGTGAGGGCGCGTGTTGGAAAATAAACTCACATGTGAGTGCCCCACATTATTGGAGAAATAAAAATTGTACCACTTTATATAAAATTGATTTTAGGATGGAGCCTTATTTGTGTTGTCAAGTGGTCCGTCTCTCCTACGTTTGGGTGTGACATGACCCGTTTGCAAGTTATAACAAACAACTTTGTGAAACGTTTTTTTAAAATAAGCGCAAAATATGCGTACTACATTGAGTAAACGTGTTGTGATAATCGACACCCAAAACAAATGGATGAAACGAGAAAAACACATGATATATGGCATATGGTCTTACAACAACCGTATTATAGAATAGTTTTATTGTTTAAAACCGGCCCAAAAGGAGAAAAGCTTAAAGTTAACAATTAATTATCTTTATTTTTTATCCTTCTTTTGGTAATCAGATTTTAAAACATCGACATATTTAAATATACAAGTTGATAATATAATTAGGATATCAAAATAAAATATGTCCCACTTTTATCAAACTATTGAGATTCTATGTCCCACTTTTTGTGTCACAATACCTATAAAGTAGAAATAACGAGATATGAGAACGAACACAAAATGTGACAGATGATTTATATTACTATTTTAAGTTGGCCTTTTCATTATTAGACCAATCTTATTTATAAAATATAAACTATAAAGTGATCTTATGCAACAAAATGAACTGGATCAGAGAACGTTTACATTGATAAACTGCAGGGAAAGCCCAACTACTGTGAACAGATATTAAAGCCCATTATCTGATGCATATGTCCAAAACTTGCCCGATCCGAATAAGCCCAACTACTGTGGGCAGATATTAAAGCCCATTATTATTTTACCCCGTTGTTGTATTTCAACTGTTGCTTAGAAATGGACTCCCAACTCTAAACTCCACACGGTGGATTTAGGTGAGTTTCCGATTGTTTCGCCAAAAAATTGACAAGAATAATCTAACCTTTATCCGGTCTTTGTACAATGTTGATCTCATCTTTCAGTCGTATATTGAATCTTAATTTAACCAATGTTCGTTTATTTAGTATTTTAGTATTACTACAGTCTAAAGGTCACTCACTTTGTTTATATATGGTCGTCGAGCACACATAAAAACAATATATCTAATCATATATTTTCTCTGATCGAATCATTTGTTTATCTTTAATTAAAAGATCGTTCATAACGTAAGAAAAAAACGATCATGGGATGGGAAGTGCAACGATCCTGAGATGGGATGAGCCAAATTTTGTTGAGCTGCAATATACTAAAGAGCCCAAATGTGAGTCCGGCTAGGTCGGGCAAAATATCCGGCCTAATAAGTGAGGTTGAATGGCCTCAAATGGACGTTCAGGATCAAGTGGGCTTTTTGGTCCTAAGACTTGAAATTAGTAGAAAAATATATCTTAATGCGTAGTACTTTTACTCATTTTAGAACATTACAAGTAAAAAAATGGTAAATTCTATATTAATGATTACTTACAATAACGTGTCACTTATGAAATTTTGTCTTAGAAAGGGTAAATTTTATATTAGACAATGAAAATAATGTTCCAAAAAAAAAGGAAAAAAAAAACTTGGTTAAAATATGTACATATCAATCTATTTCAAATATTTAATCATGTAATCAATTTAATACGACCGGCATAATTTCTACAATAAATTTAAAATATTTTGTTAAAGATATTCTAAATGCAAAATTGAGTCACTTAAGTGTTGTATATAACCATTCACTTGTTTAATACTATCTCCATTCCATTTGTAACTATATATTTATGTAAGTTAACGTCCTCACTATGTATTAACGTATAACTAGTTTTGCTACCCGTGAAAATCACGGGTTATCTCTGGATATCCTTTGGCCATTTTATAATATATTTTTTCTTTTAAATACAATGTGGGAAAAAATGTGATCAATTGGTATCTCCATTTTTTTATGGGTTTTTCTACATGGTACCCCTGTATTTTTCCGAATTCTACATGGTAGCCCTCGATTTTTCAAAATCTACATGATACCCCTAAAGTTAATGAAAACTTCTCAAAATACCCATAATGCACTAATCTATCTATTTTAAACGTCTATGTTATGCACTTTTCATAGATCTTTTGACAATAATTTTGCATGTCGTTATCATAAATATCCTTTAGACAATCATAAACATATTTTTTTGAAAAAATTAACCGTTTTAAAACTCGATTTTTAGTAGTTTACTAAGTATAGGGGTACCAGTGATAATTTTAAAAACTAAGGGGTACCACGTAGAATTCGAAAAAACACGGGGGTACCATGTAGAAAAACCCTTTTTTTATTATTCGTTTTTTTTGTTCTTCGACTTAAAAATAAATAGGCATTAGAAATATTTGTTACCAACATGCCATTATAATTTATCCTTACTGTTAAATCATATCGCGATAAATAACATTTAAGATCTTATAAAAACTTTCGAAAATTGAATATTAGAATAACATCATGTTATCTACATTATGCTCTTTTATAGTTTGACTTGTATGCTAAACTATTTAGAGTTATAATTAACATGTACACAATGTTTTATTTTTTGTGTTTTGTTGTTTACTTTATTGTTTACTTTATTACTAACCACCTTTTTTTTATAAGTCACAATAAACGGAATTTGTAAAACAACACCACATGTGTGCACTAATGTATTAATATGGATAATGATGTATTGTTTGAATGGACAAAAGAAGAAGAATATGGTCGTATAAACTCAAGGCATGGGATTCACTTTATAGATCTTGAGATACAAAATATTAGAATATGAATATACAACTCGATTATCAATTCGCTAATTAACAACGTTGCCGAGTGTTAAACCCCATATAAGAAAACAGTAATATCATCATGTTTATCCATTAGTTCTTATAACCGATATATTTAATTACTTGTACCAAATACCATCTTATGTCTTACATAGTTAAGGACAATTCACTACACCATAGTTGTATTTAACGAAGTAAACCATTATTTCTCTTAAAATATATTTTTATATATACATAAAATGTACAAATGCACAACATATAAAGAGTACAATTAATAATAATACATATTACTTTGAAAAGGTGTCAATATTTTAATTGAAAATTCATGCTTTCATCTAAGTTGGTCAATTCCAATTTCACCATCCTCTCTTTGGTCAAGTTATATATCACTTTGTAACGAATTGTAATTACTTGATTAATAATAAAATTATCATAACTTACAAATTTTTGCTTTCACACATAAATCCATGATTGGTGTGAGCTATGGTGATCGGTCTAATTTTACACTTTACTCTTGTTTCCTTAGAATGATCTATCGTTTAAATAATGTAAATGATATTTAGTAATAAGATAATAATGGCAAATGAAAAAGGGGCGTAATAGAAGATTAGAGCAAAAAAATGAGGCGTGGTCCATTTTTTAGGTATATGGTCGATCTAATTTTCACGCTTAACTCATGTATCCTTTGGATTGATCTATCGTTTAAATAATATAAATGACAATAATTTGTAATAAGAAAATAATGGTAAATGAAAAAAAAACAGGTGTAGTATGAGATTAGGCACAAAAATGAGACGTGGTCCATTTGTGAAAGATATAAATGTATAATTTATCTATCTAGATATACATGTAGGACATTCAACTATATACATGATAATTT
The DNA here is from genome assembly GCA_022085475.1 of Heliosperma pusillum. Classification (NCBI taxonomy): domain Eukaryota; kingdom Viridiplantae; phylum Streptophyta; class Magnoliopsida; order Caryophyllales; family Caryophyllaceae; genus Heliosperma; species Heliosperma pusillum. Next base: position 318,951 of record JAIUZE010000203.1, on the reverse strand, counting down.
ATGATCCCATAAAATTCAAGGAATACAAGCAAAGACGTTTATCAATTGACTCTCATAAAAAATTAGCAATTATAAAGTTGGTTTTTTCAATGAAGATCAAATAAAATTCGATTTCTATCATTAATGCATATTTTTATCCTAAACGTTTTATCATATTCAAATTTAACTTCCATAAATTTTAGAATTTGATTACGCAAAATAAAAACTTTCAAAGAGAAATGGAAGATTGAATTTACTAATTATGTAGAAACTAAATTTACCAATGCATGACGTTGTTAGTTAGCTAAGCCTACGACTTTATCAAAGCGTCTTCATTACCGCCTACACAATATAAGAAAAACAAAAAAATAATATACGAGTTAGTAATTGATGATACAAAATTCAAGGCAATAAAATAAACTACTCAAATTTGTATCCATCACATGACTATTTTAGAGGAAATAAAGAAACAATTAAAATAGAAAAGGCTAAATTATACTAATTTTCTTGGAAGTTGAATGATGTACATTAACATTTGGTGACATCAATATTAATTAAGAAAAAAAGCATTCAAAAGTTGACATTCAAAGGGTTTTAGATAATGAGCATGTTTATATAATCTTTATAGTGATAAAAATTATTGTAAAATTAGTATGGAAGATGAATGGGTGATGGTTTTAGCATACAAAGGGTTGTAGATAATTAATTGTTTTATATAATACTTATGGTGATAACAATTAACTGCAAAGTTAATATAAGAGTTAAATAAGGTGATGGTTAATATACTTCAGAATTAGAAGAGTCGGCATTCTAATACTACTAATGTAAACACAATGGATGAAGGCTTATGAGATTGCCACATGGCATTCTAATACTACTCAATCTACCCTTTTTATATTATGGGTTTTTCTATGGGGTACCCCTTAACTATTGACTTTTCTCAGTGGTACCCTTGCGTTTTTCAAATTCTCACTTGTACCCTTAAACTCTATTAGTTAATCCTAACCGTGCCCATTAGTATTAATCCGTCAAGTTTAGACGTTAAATGATGACTTGGCATTGATGATGTGGACATGAATTGTGCTATTGTCTTATGACTTTGGTTTCCCTCCATTTTTTCATAAAAATTCCCCCCAATTTTGCCAGAAAAATTCCCCCCAATTATATATCACTTACTTCCTCTATTCTCCTAATCTTCTATTTATATATCCCTTACCTTATTTTTTACTTCCTTTCTCTATTCTCTTACTTCCTCTACTCTCCTAATCTTAAGCTTATTTGCACTACCTTCCACCAAATATTGATGTCTTCCTCGTCATTTCGGAGAAACACGCCGATTGCGGGTCTTCAGTTTCGAACTCAAGCTTGTACTCTTTGCGGCAGAAATACGGTCATTAAGATTTCCGGATCCGCAAACAATCCAAGGAAAGCATATTTCAAGTGTCTTGAATGTGATTACTTTGTAATGTGGGTTGGAGAAGAGCATGTCATTCTAACAACCGCTTTTAAGGTTCCAAGTGGAAATGAAGTTAATGAAGACTTAGTTGGATTGAAGAAAATTTTAGATGGAGAACTTAAAAAGTTGCATTATTGGAGCAAATTGAACTTTGTTGTGCTATTTGTACTTGTATTTATTGTTATGTTTAAGATCTAAGATCTTAATTGGTGTGTTATTTTGCAAGAAAATGTAATGCAAGAAATTGTAATGCAAAAAATTCCAAGATTAATAAAGGTTAAGTTTCATTTCCAAAATGTTAACCATTGCAAAGTATTGTGCATAATAAGTAGCTGCAAATATTACATGAGTTGTCATTGTTGGTGTTTAAACCATTACAAAATCAGATTATGCATCAAAAGATTACATAAAAAACGGTTTGCATATGAAACTTTCCTAAGCATTCTTCTGCTTCTTTCCCTTCCTAGCTTCTCCTGCAGCTGAAGTTTCTGTTTGTTGACTCCCAAGTACTGACTGCTCCAACTGTGAAAGAGACTCAAATAGTGTTACATCTGAAGCTGCCTTGAAACCTTTCTTCCTTGTCTTTGGAATTTTTCCTTCCATTGCATTCTTCTCTTTAGCTGTGTAGCCTCCTTTGCAAGTCTTGGAATTATGTCCAAAGCATTTGCACTTCTTACACCTTATAGCTATGGTCCTCTTTCCCTTCCTTTGCTCCCCTTCTTCTCTTTTTCTATTTCTTGATGGTCTTCCAATTGACCTACGCATTGTTGGTGGTTCTAAACATGGAACTTCAAACACAGGTCACTGCTCCAAGTCAGGGATATGGCTTATTGATAGTCCATAGGCTTCCTTGTACACTCTCACATAAAACCATTCACTAACAAAGTCAAGAGGGTCCCTATTATCAAATATTATTGCTCTAATAGCATGCTTGCAGGGTATGCCACTGATCTGCCAAAGTCCACATGCACATTCCTTTTTGACTAATGAGACTAATAGAAAGCTCCTGCCATCACGAATCTCATAATCACCTCTGCCTGATTCAAATGTTGTACAAGCTCTTGAATCCTTTTTCAACACACTTAATAGTTTCCTGATATTAGGACAAATGCCATCATCAGGCCATGAGTCAGCTACATGCTGTCTAGTGGCATGCCTAACCATAGAAACCCTCCTTACACCTTCAAGAAGACTAAGTATTGGCAACAATCTTTGGGCACCTAATGTGCTATTAAAGCTCTCTACAAAGTTTGAGGTATTTTCATCACTTGAGATACTGGGATCAAACTTATGTTTTGCCCACTGCTCCTTATCACCCAAGTCCAAAAACCACCTAGCACAACCCAATCCTCCATGGTGAACTACAGTTTCCATGGCTTTTTTGAAACTGTACTCTGAAGTTGCATTTACAACCCTCCAGAACAGCTTATGCATGAGGATTCCAGGGTAATCTTTCTTGAAATTCTTACACAAGTGTCTGGCACAAAATCTCCTGTAGGCTTCAGGCCATACACTCTCCAGAGCTGGTTCAACTCCCTGCAATTTTTACAAACAATGTTACAAGCATTGCCACATAATATTGGAACAAGGTAACACATAAGAATATCAATGCATACCTTTTGCCTGTCACATATGATAGTCCAGTTATTTCTTTGACTCTCCTTGATACATTCTTTCAAATGCCAAAAAAATGATGACCAACTATCCTTGTTTTCAGATTCAACCACTGCCACAGCTATAGGAAAAAGCTCATTGTTTCCATCTAAAGCTACAGCAGCTAACAATACCCCACCATGATTGCCCTTAAGATGAGTTCCATCAACTCCTATCAAACTTCTACATCCAGCAATAACTCCCTTAAACTGAGCAGTAAATGACACAAAGATGCTTTTGAATTGCATAGGCCTCTCAGGTGTTTCCATCTCAACCCAACTGCATATGGCATAACTTTCAGGATTTGTTTTCTTGATCATTTCACAGTATGCAGGTAGCTTCTTGTAAGACTCATCATGCCCTCCATTTATCTCTGTCATAGCTATCTCCTTCATTCTATATATAGTAGATGTCTTCATTTCTATACCATATCTTTCTTGAAGCAATGACTGTATTGATTTTCCAGAGATATCAGGGTTAGCTCTGATGTCTTCTATCAGCTTCCTAGCAACCCAAACAGAGTTTGCCATTGGATTATGACTCTTAACACCAACACAGCCATGTGCAGGGTTGTCAATGGACTTGATGGCCCAGGTTGTTCCATCAAGTAGCACACTTGCATGGATTCTCCAATTGCAATTAGCTGTTGCACACTCTGCTGTATATCTACTGTTGTCAGCCTTGAGCACAATCACATAAAACCCTTCTTGGATGCAAAAATCTCTAACAACATCCTTAAAATGTTCCTTGTCCATAAACAACATCCATGGTCTTAACCTAATTGAACCAAACTCCTTATCATCATAAATTTCACCATTATTATACATTTTTGTAGCAAAACCTCCTTCATCATCAACCCATTTATTTTCATCAAAAGGAACATAACCATCATCTATAAAGTTTAAGCTTGACAACACTGAGTTGTCTTCAACCTCCAAGTCAGTTAGTTCATCATCCATATCATTAACATCCTCATCATCAGATGGTATGTATGACCCCTCACTGTCAGATTCACCAGATTTTGAAGCTTCATACTCAACCCTCACCCCTCACCCCTCTTGTTACCATTTTACTACACTCATTAACAGTTGATGATGCCTTAGTTTTTGGGACATAGATATTCCTTTTTTTTTGCTGTGGTTTTGGGCATTTTGAAGCTTTGATCAATTTTTGTAGACTCTAATGATTGGGTTATTTGTGAAGTAGGATTAGGTGTTAGTCTTAAACTCCTTCTCCTGGGTAATGTCAAGTTTTCAGCTACATGGGTTGGTTGGGTAAATCTTTCAGTGGCAGGAGAATTGGAGGTGTTAGGACAACTTTCAACTTGTGATGATTGGGTTGCAATCTTCCTTGGACTTCTCCTAAGGGTTAATTGTGAAGTCACATGAGTAGGTATTGCTTTGGGTGCCCTCCTTACTTGTAACTTCCCCTTCCCTTTATCCATAATATGCACACCACTTACATCATCATTATTCAGATCCCCAATATTAACATCATCATCAGTATTACCCGCATTATCAGTCTTTTTATTTGCTCTGACTTTCCTAGCCATTAACAGAGCATGACTAGGATAAATCTGAGTACCAACATATATATTAAAAACTCTCTTCTCCTTCCATCTACTAAACATTTCCATTAGCATTCTATCATCTTTTATCTCCACAGACTTCATCATATAACTATATGTTAAAATAGGATTAGTAGGCAGAGGTTTCCCTTGCTTTTCTGCCTCATCAACCATATCATTCAAGACATCTATCAACAAAACCCTATCAGTATCATCTACCCTAACATCAAAAGACTCACCCCTATAATTCATCTTTAACACAACATTCTCCATCCTGCAAATATTCCATAATCAACTAATTGAATAAACTAACTACAACAGCAAAACAAAAAGACCAGAAATTTCGCATAAACATTAAAGCTAATTGAATAAACTACCAACACATTCACATTATCATCAATAAAGTTCAAAATTTTGCTGTTAAAAAACACAATAAACGGTAAAACAAATAACAAAATTACTAATTTTTTACTAGCAAAAGAGAAAAATACAAAGACCCATAAAAAAGGGCATCAAATACTTGACACAATATAATTAAAGCCCAGAAAACTTACTTGTTGAGGCAACAATGGAGGATGAACTTAGTGGATGAAGTAGCAGTTTTTTCAAAGTAAGAGAGGGAAGAAAATTAGGGCATGCGACGGTGAGAAGGAGAGGGAGGTGAAAGGTTTCTAAATTCAAATGGTGATCATACACAATGGTGTGTAGAGGAAGACTTATCAATGCCAAGTCATAACACAATTCATGTCCACATCATCAATGCCAAGTCATCATTTAACGTCTAAACTTGACGGATTAATACTAATGGGCACGGTTAGGATTAACTAATAGAGTTTAAGGGTACAAGTGAGAATTTGAAAAACGCAAGGGTACCACTGAGAAAAGTCAATAGTTGAGGGGTACCCCATAGAAAAACCCAAAAATAAAATAAAAAATAAAACGTGAATTGTGGGACTATTACCGGATCTATTACTTAACAAACAACAACAAATTAACAACAACACATAAACAACAACAAATAACAAATCTAATACTTAACTAATCAAACTTGTGGGACTTAGATCTAACCAACAAAGGATAAAAAAAAAATTCATAAACAACAACTAATTACAAATCTTTAGTTTAAACAACCAACAACAACAAGAAATTAACAACAAATCCAAAAGAAAAATTAATTAACAAAAACTAAATAGATCTAAGAAATTCAAAAAAAAAAAATAAGAAGACTCACCGGAGTACGGCCGGCGGCAAGGTGGTGGCAGGGGGGTAGGCGGCGGCAGTGGCGGCATGGGTGGTGGATGTGGCGGTGGTGGAAGTGAGATTTGTGGGTTGAGTTTTGAGTTTTTAGTTTGAGAGAGTGTTAGTGTAGAGAGAGAGAGATGGGTAAGGGTAAGATGCGTCTTTTTTATGAAAAGCGTCGTCGATGTTTTCTAAAACGTCGTCGATGTTTTATAATCCGGATTGTTTGAGACAAGTCACCATGAACTTGATACTGTTAAGCTCAACATTATTTGAATAGTAGTGGGTTTGACCACCAGGATAAAATTTTTATTGCAATTGATACCAACATGATGGGTCTTGTTGTTAACGGCAAGTAAAGCCTTATATCGCTGCAACTCTGCAAGCTTCCATTGGAGTAGGATTTGTGACGATAAAACAACATGCTACGAATAATATAGGCATCCGAGGTACGAAGTCCCACCTATGATTGTCTTATAAAGCGTGAAATTCATCGTGCATTGCGACATTCCGATTCGGGTCACGAAAAGGATAAATTCAGTGATTTGGGTAGGGGAAAAGGGCTTTGTCGTGGTGTTGTGTATGGTGTTGGCTTGAAGATGTCACACATTGAACATGTGGTCATTGAGTGGGTAGAAGCACATGGTTGGGAGCTCTTGGAAGGGGTGAGGGGACTTGAGAGGATTTTGGAGGCTCATGGCATTTGAACCCGATGACTCTGATACCATATGAATAGGTCATGTTAACCCAAATCTTAATGTGGTTATTGAAGTCTAATCAACGATTTTATACCTTAACTCGCTCCTTCACTTGAGTCATTAGGCTTGAAGAGTGGATAATAAACCAACTCACCCATATTATGTGCTCAATTTAAAAACATATGACATTTATCACGGGTGAATTCTTTTCTTCATCACATTTCCCTAACATGTGATCCCATTTTTACTTATAATATGTTAGGTGGTATGGAAATAAAGATTGACTTGACTGGGTCTAGTAGAGCAGAGGAGGAGGCCGAGTAGACCAGCCACTCGACCAAGTGCCTCAAGCGACTCGACCGAGTAAGGTCTACTTAGCCGAGTGACTTGGTTCACTTGAGTACTTGACCGAGTCGTGTTGAGCTGGGCCGATTTTCTTAATCCTTAACGAATCGGGTCATTTATCGGCAACCTCATAGCTCTCGTTTCCAACAAAGAAATTCTTCTATACGTTGTCTTGAATATACACAACAAAAATGGAGGATTTGAAAAAACTAGAAGAGATACAAAGCATGATGTCGTTTCTCCATTCTCAACACTTTGTTTCTCCAAACATCTCAACTCCTCTATCTGATTCTCATCGCTTCCTCTCTCATTTTTTTCTCTTTATGGTACTCTTTCTCTTTCTCTTTCCTTTTATTTCCCTTTTATTTCCCTTTTCTTTTATTGATATTTATTTTGAACAATTTTATGATTTTATCCATAGACGGAGCCCTGTGGTAAATTAAGCATTGATGACAAATGCACTTTGATTTCCCAACATTTACCCAAGGTCGGTTATTTTTATTCTTACCCTTCAATTTATTTCATTTAAATTTGATAAAGATTCAGTCTTTATTCATTTTCATAATTGGTTGAATTTCTTTTGTAGATTTCTGCCTCACTAGTTGACAAAGCACTCGTTCATTTGCCTGGTGAGATAAAGTTTTCTTACCGGTTATTTGTTTGCCTTTCTTTATTCTGACGAGTATTTGAATCAAAGTTAAACAAATGATTGAGACGGAGGTGGTATTACACTAGTGTTCTCGTAAAACCAAGTGTTATTTTACTTAAATAACCTTATTACAATCAGTTCACCAACTATCATGCTTTTGTTTGGGAGTAAGTCTGGTGTCAAAATGGTTTATGGTTGTAACGGAGGCGTACCGTTACCCAATAGTTAGTTGATTAGGGTGATAAGAACAAAACTTCTTCATGTCTTAGTTTAGTCCGTCTTCTACACAAATTCAAGGCACAAATTCCTAACATTTACAGTAGATGGTTTTGCAGGAGGCTGACTCCTAATTCAATTAGTCTCCTGTGAAACGGGTTTTACATTAAAATATTGTAGAAGCATATATGAAAGACAATGATGCTCCTCTTACGAAACGTGAAAGTTGTGCAAGTTATAATTTAGTGACGATATTTTTGTAAAATAATGAGTAATTAGTTTTACAATAAGACTTCTGTAAAACTGTTTTACAAAAGAATTTATGTTATTTTCTAGCAGAAGAATGCTGCTGCCTAATTTTAATTGTTGGGACATTTTTATTGTAGGGAAAAAGGAGGGTTTTGAGGGAGATTATATAGTTGATGATCAGGTTAAGAATAGTGTTGGTTATGATATGGCTTTAATTGGGCTGGAGTCAATGCAACGAGCAAATTCGACACTTGAAGACTTTGTAAGTGATTGGTCATTCTTATGACGTTTGTACCTTGAGTAGATTGGAGATACATGTTGTAGTTTTTCATGTAGTCCTGTATATGTTGTATACACTTGAGTGAACCTATATTTTTGTTCATTGACAATGTTCATCTAGAAGTACATCAGAAATGGTGTGGATAGTCTGCAATTTGACAAAGTTACGACAATGTAGTTTTATTACAGTGCAGATCATACTTTATGTTTCATGGGTTGGATGTGACAAGGCCGAAATGCTTATTCAAACACTTGCCATTGCTTTCTTTCACTGAAAGCTATATCTACCAGGTATACATCTTGCAACTGGGTGAAAGGTGGACCCGTTTTGTTTTATTTGATGTCGCGAAGCTTCCTTTCTAAACCGTTTCCTTATGTGTCCTATGTGGCTGAGGTTTAACTCATATTGCAATAACTTGCTGTAAATTTGTGGTATGAAAATACGGAGGGGAAAGTCTCGACTCTTGATTACCATTCATCAAATTTTTTGAATTTGATACTACATATCCCCTGGATTTGTCTACCATTTGGCTATTAAAGATCCCTATGTTATTCTTAATACTTGCATTTGATTTTACATTCACAGTTGGACAGCTTGAATGAGAAAATGGTTGATCTAATCAGAAGCAACACAACTGTTGGAGATCAAAGATCTAGTCAGGTAAGCTTAAGATTAGGCATTTTATGTGGATTCTTGTTCAGAACTATAGAAATTATACGAGCTTGTAGTTTTGCATAGTTAATAGTTTTTGAATTCCCATTCAGGAAGCATGCAAAGTCATGAGATCTTTGGAATCAGAGCCATTTCGGCCATTTTCGCTTCTACTTGAGCATCATGGACTGTTGACAGAGAAGTAGTACTGCTTTCTTTACCTCCAATGTTAGTGTTAGTTGATTAAAAGAGTGTTATAATCACTTTGTATAAACTGCAGGATTAGAGAAGAACTGAGACAGGGGGAGGAGTACTGGGCTTTAGAAAGGAAGCTTTGTTGCACATCTAAACAAGTTGAGGCACTTTAATTCAGACTGTTACTGATAACTCTTCATTTTTTACTAAAATGTTCTTTTACAGATCACTTGTACCATACTCCTTTTTTTCCAGTTAATTTTATACGTTTGATAAAAATATACCTCACATATATTCCCCAGACGTATAGAATCTAATGGAATGAAATGAGTATGGCTTTTGTAATTACCTCTTTTTGGATCAATAGATTTGAATGAGGATTGAGGAATCATGTTGCTTTTTAATATACACGATTTCATGAGTTAGTGGCAGAGTCTAGTTATCTCAAACAGGGGGCCAAGTCCCGACGTCGGCCAACTATGAAATTCATATACTCCCTCTTTTTCATTCAATCCTATGCATATGCCTTATTTGGATGTCTCATTCGATTCTATACATTTCTATATTTATGTAGGATATGTCTTGATAAAGACCAAAATACTTTTAAAACCTGTTCTTTTGGACAGTCTAAGAGAACGGGCCCTTACCCCACTTATTCGGTGGGCCTATTGAGAGGGTATTTGCGTAATCCCTTGAAGACAGTTTACGTCACTTATTTATCCTAACTTGAACTGTGTGCAAAAAACAATCGTTTAGAATCCTAGAGAAATGAGGGGCATAGCCTAATAACAGTGGATAGTTTTTTCTAGGAGCTACTAACTCCAATTTTTTTTTGTGCATGTAACTATATTGTTTGAAGATTATAGTTAATTTATTCATGTTATCTTTTGTCGATTGCTATGCAGATTTCAATCGAAGATGTTATGAGGGCGATTCACCTTAAATCTTTTGATTATAGGGTACTGAACCTTCTTTTGTATCAGCTTCAGGAAGAAAAGGTGATCCCACAACCTGTTTTGCATTTATTGCTTATAAATGCATGTGCTCTCAGTGGTTTTATGTGTGAAATTATAAAATGGTTACAGAAGTCATGAGAACTGACGGTGGGCATCGGTTGCTCTTCTTTGTACTAAAATAAACCATAGCTGTATTTAGCCCTAATGCATTTTTGTAGGCAAATAGGTATGCCGTTGGAAAATAAATTAATAGAATTGAATAAGCAGCTCCTCTCTGTTTCGGTGTGCCATGGAGAATAGTCATTTCACATAGAGCAAGGCAGCTAGCAAATTGGTACACACCTTTCATCCCAAATTTATTGTCCACTGATTCGCTTTGATGTCCAACCAATGTCACCTTTGGCCAATAATTCCTCAAAATAAAATGTGGGTCAAAATCAACGTTGTTTGACCGTCAAAGTCACGGATACAATATGTATGGGATGGAAGTGGTATTAAAGTTGTAAACCATTTCACTTAAACGCAGGTTCAATAGTCACACAAAAGGCCAAAAATCAAGCCAAACAAGTTTAAAAACTTAAGATGAAATTCTAATGATTGCCACTCCCTGAATTCTTCGATATTAGACCTTCCGCATGATTTCCCCTATTTGCCTTTTGTATGTTTATGTGTGCTGTTGAACTATTTATTCTTATGATGTTAACTTTTTTCTATTCTATTTTGATATTGATTTTCCAACATCCACTGCTCCATAAGACTGGCTGATGAGTTTTGCTTGTATTTTAAATGAAGGTTAATGATCTGCATATGGAATTTTTGACTGTATCCGAATTACTTGTGGAGATTTCAGATGATCTGTGAGTATCACTCCTTATACTTTCCTTGTGACACAATTAGTCAATTAAAGATATAATATTCAAACAAGCCTTAGTTTATTATCTTCTGCTGATGCACACGGAGATATGATTCATCAGATTTGACTATGAGGTTAGTTTAATTCTGTTTTCGAAGTTCCAAGTAATGCTCCATATTTGTGTCTCTTGATTTTGTTTGTGCTTAAAACATAGCTTTCTTGCTTAGGAGGATGTGCTCGAGAATAATTTCAATATCTTACGCATGTTCGTGAGATTATACGGGACTTCTACTGCACCAACTATGCTGGTGAGTTTTGCGCCATTAGTCACAGCAGTTACTATTCTAGATAGATTATCTTCTGTTGTTGATGAAAGTCGAAGAGTTTGTTATGTACTTATGGTGCCCTAGTGGTTGCCATGTGAGCATCACATGTGTGTCATGGTGCGTTTGGGGGTGTACTATGTTCATGTTGCATGAAAGGTGTGTAATGGTCAAGGGACTAGTCAGCACGATGGCTAAGTTAGGATTTCGCAAAAATGATCCAAACTACTTCTAGGAGAGTACTAGTTGGTATTGCCAATCTCGTCCGAGAATGTCACCTTGTGTGTGTAGGATTTATTGTTAACATCCTATACTCATTCAACCACAAATCACCTCAGTGTCAAAAAAAAAAAACCTTAATTACCTCAGATGGTCGGAAATTTATTGAGATTGTCGGAAATTCTAAGAGTGAACCTTGGATTTTATGATGTCAATTCCTCCAACTCCGATATCCATAATTGCAGACCAAGTGAGTAAAACCACAGGCTATACTATCAGCTGTATGATCTGGGTTTTACAACTGAAACTCATTTTAGTGTCTTGGGTGAAGGTCTCGGAATCATGGTATTTAATTGCGGTATTCATCACAGATTGTGATTCCCTACTATAATGCGTTGGTGTGTCTAAATTCACTGTTTACCGCGGCTAATTTTATTGTTCATATAAGCTCTATCAGCCTATAATATCAGTTTTTTATGGTTAGCCTTATATTAGCAAAGTATTGGTCAAAAGACATGTTAACACCTAGAACCCCCATTTATCAAATAAGTGACCTCAACAATACTTATAAGTATATAACACTATTCTTAGCTCTTGCTTCCCCTCCATATACCATCCCTCATTAAAGCGTAAGGCGACGACGACAACACAACTCCAAAAATAGCCATGTGACCACAAGATCCACAACACCGACCCAATCAACCAAATCAACATTGCACGACGGTGCACTAAGCATTTTGTGGTGTTGTGTATTTCTTGTGACCTTTTGCTATATTGAGGGAGGTATAAGGACGGGGGCTGAGCTATAGGGCTTAGGAGCATGGTTCAAAATCTCAGCGTAGTTGTATCGTATCGGCCAACTTGCATCATATTTTCAATCTACCAATACGAGATATCGCAAAAGAAATCACCGAGATTCACCGCAATCCGTCCGCGACAACCGACTAAGGACCGATTATACCATTACCGCGACTATGACTGATAGCGAGATTTTGAACCATGGCTAGGAGTTGTGTTACAAGGAGTGTTTTTTTTTAAATGGAGTTTGAGGTGTCATTGACCATGTCTTTTGATGTGAGTTATAAAAGGCGTTTTTTTCCTCCATACGTAGCACTTTGCTCGTCTCCCAGGTTATTTTCTACGTTGTAATCAAATAGGACCCATGAACTAGAATGTTGTCATCGTTAGGGTTGTTTTGGTCAGCGTTATCGGATTCGTAATTCGCTCGATTCGTTTTGGTAACGGATTCGCTAAATTCGAATTTGCGATTCTCTCAATTTAGCGAATTTAGCGAATGCGATTTGCTGAGCGTATTACAATTTCTATAATTCAGTAATTTGCTGAATCTGATGCCAAGCATATCATAATTCCTTAATTCGTATCGATTCGCCTAATGTACATTACGAATAAAATACAAAAAATAATTATAGCAAAACTTTTTATCAATGATAATTTAAAAAAAAAAAAAAGTCTCCAAGTACTTAAATAACGGAAAAATAATAAAAGTACTACAACATCTTTCAAAATCCAAAGTTCAAGATAAATAAAAATGCTAGGAAATACCTATAGTTCGCTCATTGGGCGAACTACTTGCGAAGTCCTATAATTCGCTCATCCTTATTTATTAAAAGAACAACCAGTAAGCTAATTTGTCATGCTATCCTTAAAAGTAGGAAGTTTTAAGGGACCACTATGCTTTGGAAATTAATTTCTTTGAGAATTATTATATCACTCATAAGAATTGCATTAATTAATACAATATGGTTACGTTTTACAATAATTTACAAAAAAAATTCACAACAATTTGCAAAAAAAAAAATCACACTAATTTACAAAACTATTACTGTAAAAAAAAAAAGAACGAAAATAAATATTAAAAAATTCTTTAGAACTACTTTTCCATTTGCATGAAGTACTTTACATAGATAATGTTGGAAATAGGGGCTTTATGCCTCTTGTGTGTTTTTTCCAATTGTCCCACATTGGTAATGAGTGGTATACATTTTGTGTTTATATAACACCCTTTACCATACCATATCACTAGTGGGTTAAGGGCGTCTTTTGTAGAGACTCTGCGAGGTGCTTAATTCAGCTCGCACACGCGCGCGTGCCCGTGCCCGAGCCCGAGCCCGAGCCCGGTTCCATATCCGAGATCCGGGATTCGGGATTTGGCAATCGCCTGCGGCGGGCTATGCCTATCTTTTTGGGCCGCGTCCGAGATCTTGTGTTGTCCAGGTTCATTCGTTCTATGTTGACAGAGTCAGTCAACATAACTGTTAGTGGGAGAGAGTCTCACTCCCACTTTCTCGAGTTGTTGGCTGAGTTTCAGGAGCAGTTTTTGCCTCCTGTAACAGCTGCTATTTTACTATAAATACCTGCTCTGTCTGCCTCATAAACACACAACAACACAAACTCTTCTCTTCTCCTCTCTGTTTCTCTATCATTCTCTGGGTAAAGTAATACGATCTTTCCAGGCCTGTCAGTCTCGAGTGGGCGAGTCTGAGAGGTAGCAGTAGTGTAATCCTTGGGGAACTACCGGTAATTAGCTGATCGCCACCACGGTCGTACCGGAAGTAGTTTTCAAGGCAGTGGCTCCTTCCACGTCACTACTTACGTCGGTATTTCTAATCTCTGTTTTATTGTTACGGCATTTCACGCATTACAATTTGAAAACTATTTGTTGCTGTAACAATGTTGGTTATGTCGAAAATTATTCCTGATTTATCAAAGCATGAACCATTAGACGGCAATAACTATAAACGTTGGTCTCATAAATTGCTGATGTTTTTTTAGCATTGTGAGGTTGGTTATGTGTTGTTTAAAGATCCACCAACTCCTGTTACTTTCACTTCCGTTGAAAATACTCGATAGAAAAATCAATAGGGTATGGTCTGACAGAGGAGGCGAGTACGGGTCTAACTTTTTAATCGATTTCTGTGCGAAAAATGGATTAATTCATGAGTCTCGTCCACCTTACTTACCTCAGTCTAATGGAGTAGCTGAACGGAAAAATAGAACATTAAAAGAAATGATGAATGCTATGCTTTTAAGTTCTGGTCTTTCTGACGATATGTGGGTGGAAGCAATTTTATCGGCTTGTCATATTCTTAACCATGTACCTCATAAAAAAATTGATAAGACACCCTACGAGATTTGGAAGGGCTATCCTCCTAACCTTAGCTTTCTTAGGGTATGGGGGTGTTTGGCTAAAGTAGGCCTACCTGATTTTAGGAGACCTACCGTTGGACCAAAAACCTATGATTATGTGTTTATTGGTTATGCTCAAAATAGCTTTGCTTATCGATTAATGTCTTTGAATGATCGTTCTATATCTGAAGCTAGAGATGCTGAATTTTTGAGCATGTTTTTCCATTAAAGAAAAATGTTGTATCATCTCCTAGTTTACCTATTGCATCTACTGATTTGTCTTCACATGCTAGTAGTAGCATTTCTATTGATCATACTGCTGAACCTAGAAGAAGTGAGAGACCTAGATGTGCAAGAAACTTTGGTGATGATTTTGTTACAACTTTTCTGTCTGAACATGGTTACACTGTTTATGCTAGTGATGAATTTGTTTCAGCTTTTTTAATTGAAGATGATCCAAAAACGTATAGTGAGGCAATGAAATCAATTGATGCTAATTTTTGGAAAGATGCTATTAAAAGTGAACTTGATTCTATTGTGTCTAATCAGACTTGGGTGTTGACTGATCTACCTAAAGGTACTAAACCCATCAGTAGTAAATGGATTTTTAAAAAGAAAATGAGACCTGGCGGTACAATAGAAAGGTTCAAAGCTAGACTTGTGGTTAGAGGTTTTACACAAAAGAAAGATATTGATTATTTTGATACTTATTCTCCTGTGACTAAAATATCGACTATAAGAACTCTTGTTGCCGTAGCTGCCATTCATAACCTTATTATACATCAAATGGATGTAAAAACTGCTTTCTTGAATGGTGAACTAAGGGAAGAGATCTATATGTCGCAACCTGAGGGTTTTGTGATTAAGGGTCAAGAGAATAAAGTGTGTAAACTAAACAAGTCACTTTATGGTCTGAAACAAGCACCTAAACAGTGGTATGGGAAATTTAACAACACTTTGGTGAGTAATGGCTATATGGTTAACAATTCTGATTCATGTGTGTATTTCAAAATGATAGAATCTAATTGTGTGATTATATGCCTATATGTTGATGACATGTTAATACTTGGTAATAATTTGGATGTGGTAATTAAAACCAAAGAATTTTTGTCATCAAAATTTGAGATGAAGGACTTAGGAGAAGCCGATGTTATCCTAGGAGTTAAGGTTATCCGAAACTCAAATGGAATTTCTTTAAGTCAATCTCATTATGTGGAAAAAGTGTTGAAAAAGTTTAACTGCTTTGATGTTGTATCTGCTAGAACTCCCTATGATGCTAGTATACCTCTGTGTAAAAACTTGGGTAAGAGTGTTTCTCAAGAAGAGTATGCTAAAATTCTAGGTAGTGTGATGTTTCTTATGGACTGTACTCGATTAGATATTGCTTATGCTGTTAGTAGACTGAGTCGTTATACTCATAACCCCAGTAATGAACATTGGACTGCTCTTCGTCGTTTACTAAAATACCTAAAAGGATCAGCTGATCTTTGTTTGCATTATAGTAAATTTCCTGCTGTGTTAGAAGGATATTGTGATGCGAATTGGGTGTCAGGTAACGATGAGATTTGTTCAATTAGTGGTTATGTCTTCACCATGGGTGTCGTGGAAGTCTTCTAAACAGACTTGTATTGCACGCTCTGCCATGGAATCGGAGTTCATAGCTCTTGAATTGGCAGGTCAAGAGGCTGATTGGTTGAAAAACCTACTAGCAGATGTACCAGTGTCGGGAGGACGGCTGACTCCGATCTCCTTGCATTGTGATTCACAAGCAGCCATTGGTGTTGCTAAGAATAATGTCTATAATGCGAAAAAAACGACACATCAGAATCAGACACACTGCAGTTAAACAACTCCTTGAAAATGGAGTGATCGCTTTGGACTATGTGAGGTCCGAAAGCAATCTTGCTGATCCCCTTACTAAGGGGTTGACTAGGAGACTAGTCGCTGACACGTCGAGGGGAATGGGACTAATGTCCTTAAGTCAAGTTAAAGAGTGACACTTGACTAGGTCTAAAGTTCTGTTCCTATGACGTTGAATGATTCATAGCCTTAACGGCGGTGCTTTTGAGACGTACTTGATGAATTGTACGCCAGGTTGGACTTGTGTCCTTAATGGCTCGTGTGAGAAGTGCTATTGAGAAGCACTTGAGCCACCTACGTAGGTGTGATGATCATAAGACTATGAGAAGTCTTTTGAACACACCTATTAGTACCAAGGTAAACGCATAGCCTCTAAAAGGCACGTTGCACGATGAAATCGCGGAACGATCATAATTTGAAGGTATGATATATGTTGTGGGGGGTATCGACCGAAGTTGTTTCCTCATTTCACTAAAGTGTCAATTCTCTCGCTGTAATTCTCTCGATGTAAGTAAGTTGTTTCCTCATTTCACTAAAGTGTCAATTCAAATCGAAAGATATTGATACCTAAGTATCCAATCCTTCCTTTACCCAGGAAATCTTCTTTCTCTGTCTCTGGCGCCCCTAGTGGGGGATTGTTGGAAATAAGGGCTTTATGCCTCTTGTGTGTTTTTTCCAATTGTCCCACATTGGTAGTGAGTGGTATACATTTTGTGTTTATAGAACACCCTTTACCATACCATATCACTAGTGTGTTAAGGGGGTTGACTCTGTGAGGTGCTTAATTCAGCTCGCACACGCGCGTGCCCGTGCTCGAGCCCGAGGCCGGTTCCAGATCCGAGATCCGGGATTCGGGATATGGCAATCGCCTGCGGCGGGCTATGCCTATCTTTTTGGGCCGCGTCTGAGTTCTTGTGTTGTCCAGGTTCATTCGTTCTATGTTGACAGAGTCAGTCAACATAACTGTTACTGGGAGAGAGTCTCACTCCCACTTTCTCGAGTTGTTAGCTGAGTTTCAGGAGCAGTTTTTGCCTCCTGTAACAGCTGCTATTTTGCTATAAATACCTGCTCTCTCTGCCTCATAAACATACAACAACACAAGCTCTTCTCTTCTCCTCTCTGTTTCTCTATCATTCTCTGGGTAAAGTAATACGATCTTTCCAGGCCTGTCAGTCTCGAGTGGGCGAGTCTGAGAGGTAGCAGTAGTTTAATCCTTACGGAACTACCGGTAATTAGTTGATCGCCACCACGGTCGTACCGGAAATAGTTTTCAAGGCAGTGGCTCCTTCCACGTCACTACTTACGTCGGTATTTCTAATCTCTGTTTTATTGTTACGGCATTTCACGCATTACAGATAAAAATTCAAATAACTAATTATTAGCGAAAACGATAACTTTTTTAATAATAACCATAAACAATAAAAATTCTATAACTTACAAAGACGAAGAAAATATATAGAAGAAACTCTGTATGAATGAGTATATATTTATCAAAGCATTAGATTTATAAAGTCGATAGGATGACAAAAATAATTTTAATTCATTAACCGATCTACTTATAATAGTAATTTGAACCGATTCAAAAAAAAAATTCAACTGTAAAAAAGAAACCTCATTGATTTGATATTTGTTTTCCATGAAAATGCTTTGGACGCATGTTTGTTAATAAAATCTTTACATATTCAATGATGGTAATCAAATAATGAAGGAGAAACTATTTTGTAAATTCTGTAGGTTATTAATAGGGTTTTAAGTGGATTTATCATGTACATTATGTAATTAAGGTGAGCTTTATAGTGGTCGAGTTTAGTTTTGTTACGATCCAATATGGATTGTGACTGGTGAGATGGTACTATAATTTTATTTATAGTGCAATTTATATTTTAATTAGATTTTTAAATTATATAACATTATAGTTTAACTTTTAGTATCATCTATCATATGATAATTTTACGGATTTGAATATTAACCATTTAACTAAACTGTCTTAGACGTGCACGGGTCAAAATTCTCATATGGACCCGTTGGACTAATTAACAGTTATTAGTAAATGAAAAATGGTTGGAAATTTTCAGTTTAAACATGCACCGGTCAAATTTCTAGTTTTTTCCATGTCCACTGGCTTGAGTAAATGTAAAACAAGTTTAACAATTTTCCAGATTTGCGATTATTCGAACCCATGTTATTTCACTAATTTTGTTTTAATTTGCATTCGAATAATTTGGTTCACTATTTTTTTATAAGCCGCCTGAGTAACAAGACCAAGTAGAAGCTCAAGTTTAGCTAGGAAGACGACATATTGTACTACAAGTATACAACAACTATTTGACCAATTGACGCTAACAAATATGTACTCTAATTACAAATGGCATCTATAATTCAAATCTAAACATAATTGTTTTAAAAAGGTGATAAAATCCATATAAAACTAAATATTTACCAGTGTCAAGTACATTCTCTTCCCTCCCCCCCTCTAAAAAACCCTAAAAAAGTAACCCTTGTTCGCCGCCTCACACTCCCTTCCCTTCCTCCCCTACCTCTTCGCCGGAGATGGACCCACTCCTTGGCCTATCTCCGGCGAATCGTTACTTCTCTTACACCTTCTTACCTTCCGTTGTGACCCCACTCCACTTCCAAGGCTCGATCGACGACGCTCGATCCTTTCACTGACTGTCTGGTGTTGTTGGTGGCTTATTTTTGGTGGTCCGCAGCCTTCTTCTCGTCCGATCCTCAGTATTTTCGCCGGATTTGTATGTAACTTAAGGTGTGTTCCCCCTCCCCTCGCCCCTTCCCCCTCCCCCCCCACCCCACCGGTTTAGAGACCTTCCTTTGGCCTTGTCGAGTCTTGTTAATGGGTATAGCCCTTTTGTTGTCGGGTCTTAGTGTTCCCTTTACGGTTATGGGTCTAGGTCGATTAGGTTCTCCCCCCTCCCCTCGCCCCCTCGCCCCCTCGCCCCCTCCCCACCTGTCGGTCCTATTTCTTGTGTCCGTCTTGGGCTGTCTTTGTTTTTTCTGGTCAAATGGTTGGTCTTGTTGCATGCAAAGGTCCGGCTGATACTGGTTCTTTGGGTTTATGGTTTGGCTTTGGTTTCGGGTTTGATGTATGTTGGGTTGTAAGGGTGGTCTTCTTGTGGTGGTTGAGTTCGTCTGTTTCTTTGGTTGGAGTGTAGTCTGTAATGGTGGAATATGTTGTACGAGAAGTGACTTGGTAGGGTTGGGTAGGGGTTTGGTAGCAGTGTTGGTGGTTTTGGATGCGGTGGTCCTCACTAGCAATGTCGCTTATTCGTAGTTCCTTTTTAATGCTTTTCTTAATAAAAATAATCGTCTCTTTCAAGAGGCTTTCCCGTAGGTTGTCTAGTGCCATGACTAGTGCTATGAGTTGGTATTTGTCGATGAAAATGACTATGTGCGTGGTTCGTGCTGGATGTTCATCGGATTCTCCGATGACCTTCTTTGTTGGGTGTTTGGATAAGCGGAGCTCTTTATGCAGCGTCATCAAATTGGTCGACTCCCAGGTCTATGGACTGTGGAGATCGATCAACTAGGTGTAGGAGAATCTTCTCCATCGGAGGCAAGCTTGTTAGGCTCGCATTCCACCTTTTCTTTCTACGCTCTAGTGGCGTAAGTGCACCTAGTTCGTCTCGTTGGCCTCTTGGAATTAATAGCATTACTGAAGACGTTGATGAAGTTTACTGTCACCAATCTACCTTGCTCCTCCAGCATGCTTTTGTTACCCGTCATACCTCTAGTCATTTTGATGTAACAGCTTCTATAGTTTTACTTATTATGTTAATGTTAAATAAACGGGGATGTAACCATGGCTTTAGAAGCCAAAACATTATGTAGTCGTGTCTTTTTTACGGCTGTAAAAAAAAAAAAAAAAACTAAATATTTTACATTTTTAATAATAATTTTAAAAGAGCATGCCCGTGCAATTTGCACGAGTTTAAGACTTGTGTGGGAGAATTACCAGCGAATTCGGAGGGGAGGGGAGGGGAGCAAATCCGGTTACCCTACTACTTCAGGTGCATTGCTCCTCTCTAAATAATCAGGGTTAAAGGGAGATAGGATATGAGATTCCCAGAACAAAGTGCTTGAGACTAGTTGGAAATATAACTGTCAATTATCACTCTATAATTCAATGAGGGATATTTTTAGTCCGGAGGTCCGTTCCATAACTGCTTCATACATGAATTCAACACTACTTGTTTGTTTAGTACCGTTCTATGTCAGTTTCATCCATCCCTTGACGACTTATAACTGAGTATGCTCACTTTACTATATAGGCTAGGTACATTGCTGAGACCGAAGAGAAGTATGAAGAGCTGGCTAAAGCTTTGGATCCCGAGTTATACAAGAGTTACCAAACAAGATGCGAAGAGGCCACCAAAGAAGGTAAGCCTGATTTAAGCTTTGCGCTACTAGAAGTTTGCCTATTTTACCCCGCTCCATGTACTCTGTGGTGTTATTTCCAGGTGGAAAGATGGCAGGACATCCTCTCGGATCATGGGCGATGCCACCTCTAATTGTAGACGAGGATATATACAGATCTTCCATGCAAGATTGTCAATGACAATCTTAACCCTCAAGAGACGAGAATCGAAGCTGACAAGTAACTCACCTCCCTCAGTTTCGCGCAGGGTAGTCTTTAAGTAGTTTTTTTTTTTTTTTTTTTATGAAAGACGCATATAGAAAGTAGAAACCCTTGCAATAATGAACTTGACGAAACTTGGAACGGAAATGTTTATGTTAGAATTGAGTGCTAATGAAATGCATCTCAATATATATACTTGTATACTCAACTCGGAAACTTTAGCAAAGTGGTGATTTGTACTGTAGGATAGGGATTTTAATATAGTTGTGCCACTTGTGTGTTATGTTACTCCGACACTTTATTTAGTTGCCCCACTTGTGTGTTATGTTACTCCGACACTTTATTTAGTTGCCGTGTCGCGTATCCGACACCGACAAGAAGTAAAATTCTAAAAATTCGCACAAAATAGCTGTTCCCAAAGCTTTAAAATTTCACTAAAATTTGTTGAAGGGCTAAACAGAAAATTTGCCATATTCATCTATAAAGTAAATTAGAACAGTCCATTGGACATATTTTTCCGACTTTATTGAGGTATTTCCATAAGCATCTCCAATAATCATCCACTGAGAAAGTAAGAATCATAGATAAAAGCATCATAGAGATCATCGATCATCATCATCATCATCGAGGATTAACCATCTCACCATGGAATAAACAACACCAACAACCAACATCAGCATCATCAGTATCAGCAGGAACATCTGGACCCAACACGTTCAACTTGGAGCGTTTTTTCAAAACCTCATCATCAAGTTTGACACTTCTACAACCTTCAATATCCAGCAACTCGAGTTCAGGGCAATTGGTAAGTATCCTTAGGACACCTTGTGTAGTGACATTCCGATAGGCCAGCTCAAGGTGCTTGAGCTGTGGCATCGTAGCCGCTATTGCCAAGGCTTCAGCATCTTCACACTTCTCCAGAGGCACACCTGAATTATACATGTTCCTCCGTAAATGAGTGAGTTGCTTGCAGTGCTTACCTATTGCTTCAATAGCCGGTGCCCCAATGTTGAGGCAACCGCTCAAATCTAAATATGTAAGATTAGATAGCTTCTCAGCCATTTGTTCCACCATACAGTCGCTTATTTCACTTCCTGGAAGCTTCAAACTCCGAAGATTAATTGCACTACCAACACATAACACATAAAATTAAGGACAAACCAAACTTGGTCAAAAACAGCCTAGGGCATGAACGTAGAGCAAATAACAGATAACGAGAAGCATGAAACATAAGACGATAAGAGTGAAATCTTACTTATCACTAATTAAGGACAAACCAAACTTGGTCTTTACGCCATACACAGAGAGCTTCTGAAGCGACCCAGAGCTCCTTCCAATAAAAAATGTAAGCATCCGATCAAGGGCATCATCATCAGGGGAATAGAGGCCCCAATCCTGAATATCAATCTCCTTCCAGCAATCTGGGTTTTTTATCGCCTTTGCCCATGCTTTGCAAACGTGTGGAACTACATTTAATTTTTCATTTAGCTTAAGCCTTTCGAATATAAGACCTAGTATCTCGGGCATTAACTCATCCCAAGATCTATGATTACGTTTTTTCTCCATTTTATTGCTCTTATTTCCTGAAAATTTTAATAAAGAACGTAGTTTTAGCTTCCTCATTCTCATAATCTCCAATATGCAAGCAAAAGTATTACGCTATAATTACTCTGTATAGCTTAGATACAATCACACGTGAGAAATTCAGCCGGAAAACCAGCTCCTACCCTAAAAAATGCTACTGTATCTTTCACTGAAAATAGAAAACAGTTGCGAACTAACAGAAATAAAGAAAACCGACAAAGATTTGAACCTAACCTATGAATGGAAAAGCAGACTATATACAACCATTAAAAAGCTACGTAACGGATCCAGTGCCGGTTTTTGTACAAATATAAGAGATCTTAGAAACCGATCAGGGGTAAGTTTTCTCCCTAGCTATTGGTTTTCATAGCCTCATAACCATGTTGCTTTTCACCAATTTAGTCCCTAGGCCATAGAAAAAACCAAGCTTCGTTCCTAAGCCATAAAACACAAAGCTTTCCCAAGCTACCCAAAGCTCCTTCAATCAACAACACAAGTTTCCAATCAAAGCTATGACAGTTTCGAGCAACTTCATTCATCTAAATCAATCTCCTCACAACCATCCGGGCTTCTTATCGTATTTGCCCAATATTTTTCAAATACTTGGGAATACATTGAATTTTCTGTCAAGTGTAAGTCTTTTGAATATATAAGACCTGCTATATCGCCATATCGGGCATTGATTCCTCGCACAGTCTGAAATCAAGTCTACTCTCAATTCAATCCCTCTAATTTCTTGGCACATCAAATAGAGCACATAAATTAAGCTCCACTATGATTTTGTTTTTCTGTGTCAAATCAAGTCTCCCTTGTGACGGATATACAGGTTTCTAACCGGTCAAGTATTTCCCACGTGTCTTAGATAAGACAAACCTAGGTAATCACAAATAACTTGTCTTTTCATAGACCTATATGTCACAAATTAGAATTTGTGAACAAAAAAAAAGTTAAAGTTTATACCATGAACGTTATACAAATAAGAGAATAAGCACCATGATCAACAAATACGAAACAATATATATAGAAATTTACGTAAAACCCCAACATTAATCGACAAAGATAAACAGGCGCAAAAGATGATAATTTTACATGCAATACAATTATCAAGTTCAGAAATTGATATAAAGGCAAATGAAGAGGGCACTTGTTACAACTTTTTTGCATATTTGAAGCAAAACAAAGTTGCAGATGATATGGAGAATTACACGGCAGCCATGCAAGGTTACCTGAATTTTCAGACTTTAGGTTTGATTGGAGTAAGACTTAATTTTATGAAGAGATGAGTTGAATAGTATTGACTAAAGATAAACTAAACTGCGTTGAATAGAGCCGAGCTTAATAAAACGAGTTGAAATTAAGCCAAAAATAACCGGGCCTGAGTCGGTTTCGTTTAACATTGTGTTGAATAGAGCCGAGCTTAAATAAAACGAGTTGAAATTAAGCCGAAAACTGTGTTGAATAAAACTTGTGATTTGTGAGTGGGTGTCTCGTTCATTTAAAGTTTTCCTATGGCTAGCGTGGTGAGATAAGCTCCCCCACCGTGCTGCTCTCCATTATAGGAAAATTGTCCATACCCCTCTTTGTGATGCTTGCCCTTTGGAGACTGAAAACACCCTCCATATCCTTCGCGATGGTCCCTTCTCCAGTATAATCTGGAACTCTCTGCCCATTAGTGTTGACTTGTTCACCCTTCACCTTCGCACTTGGCTTACTCAATTTTGAGGCATCTCATAATTCCTGGCCTACATTCTTTGCGTTCATTATTCTTTGGAATCTTTGGATTAGACGGAATGAGCGCCTTTTGGCAACTTGCATCCCTTTAACCTCGCCGCGTATCTCACCAAGCGTATGCTTGGTTCACTGTCAAGACGTACTCTCCCAACCAGTCAATATGGCGCCTCACCTAGCACCCTCGGCCCTTGGCTCCCTCCACCCCGACATAAACTTAAAATCAATGTTGACGCCTTCTTTGATCCCTCTTCTCTTAAGTGTGGCATATGAGGGGCTGTGAGAAACAGTTTATGGAGATGGATCTTCAGGTGGTCTTCGCGCCTCCCTGCCCCTAACCCTCTTACTAGCGAAATCTATGCCATTAGGGAAGGAATAAAGTATGTGAAGAGTTAAGAACGATTTACACCTAAGAGGGGGAGGGGGTGAATTAGGTGTACTTTTAAAAATTTCTACTTAACTTGGTTATTTGATAACACAAGTAAGAACAATTAAGTACGAGACTTGAGAAACTTAATTGAATTTAAGTTCACAAGAAGTACAGCAGGTCTAAGTCACAGTATGAAGGACTGTGACACAGACAAAGCAGCGAGATATGCAGTACGTCACAGTATGGAAGACTGTGGCGCATACATAATAACGAGATGAGTAGTAAGTAAATAATAAGCAGCGGAATGTGAAAGTAAATGAACAAACAAGACGATGTTTTTAAATTGGTTCAGCTTCTACTCCGAAGCCTACGTCCAATGTTATTTTATTGCTTGTTTAGAAATTTACTCAAACTTACTAAACCCCTTACAATGAAAATAACTCGCCAACCAACCCCGGTTGCACTCAAACTTAAAGCTACTCCGCTTCAAGAGTTTTTGTGTTCTATCTCACAGGTTTACAGAGTCTTGAATCTCAATCGTTCACTTAATGAGCATGGAGATCACAATTAAGACTTAAACACGAGATCATGGAACGAACTTAGATGTCACAGTGCAGCGAACTGATACATGGAGAATTACAGCTCTTTTGAAAAATGATTGAAGACTTTAAACTTAAAACGATTTTGCAAATACTTGAAAACAAAGCTTTAAACTCAGAAATTATTTGCAAAGTTTCTTAATAAATGCTCTTGAAAGTCTTGGTTATGAATGGCAAAGTGCGAGGCTATTTATAGAGGAAGAGTGTGTAACTTAACACAACATCTACTTCTTTTATCCAATGGGTAATATGATAAAGAATCACTTTAAAATCTTCTTAGTACAATCATTTGTGAGGCTCAAGAGAGCTGCCATTTTTTCAGAAAAAAGGAAGTGTGTTTCCATAATTGTTATGGGAACCATAAATTACTTGTGACCATTGGTTATTAACCAAGTGAACTTGGTTATTAACCAAGTGTACTTAGCTTCTCAATTAAGCAAACTTTTCTCTTTCAAACTTGTAATTTGTTTCTTTGAAAATCAGAAATCATTTAGAAAGATATAGTTGAGTATTTTGACAAATAAACCCATTCGAAAATTTCTCCTTTCGTTGTATCAGAAACACAGTGCCACAGTGACGTGCACTGTTGCATGTTTTTGCAGTCACTTGACAAACTAAGAATGTTACACTACTTCGTTTACAACATTCGACTTAGGCTATGACTTTCTTCATCTTTGATCGTCCTTGCACCATCCTTGAGAAATAATTGAGAGCTTCAAATGCTATAAATCATAACTAAGAAGCAAACCATTAAATGACAATGAAACTTGGCATCATCAACCAAGTATGGTTCTAACAAATTCCCCCTTTGATGATGGCAAGTTTTAATAATGTGTGAAGTTCCCCCTTAGCCCATGATTAGTCGGTTTTAAGCATTTAACATAAGACATAATAAAACATGATCATGATATGAAAGGTTCAATCTACATTAGCCTAATTAGAACATCTAATCATTAAGCAAAACATGTTACGGTGAACGTTAGCCTAAGAGTTAAAGAATCACACACTTACACAGTCATAATACTTCCCCCTCTTGACATCATCAAAAGAAGAACAAACACAATTGATGCACATAGTTGACATAGTTTAACAACAAACAAAGTATATGTTCAAAGGGCAAAAATAAGTATGGTTTGCATAAGAGTTTCAGAAACATCAAGCCAACATGGATTAAGGTAAAGAATATTGAGGCTATGAAGGGTTTTGGGGTTAACAATAGCTGAAAGGATACCAGATGCAACACTCAGTTGTACTGTGACATATAGCTGAATTAGCTCGGTTATAAGTACATATGTCAAATTTTCTTGAGTAGATTCATCCAACCGTGAATAATGACAACATTTTTGAGCTACAACATCTTTCTAGGATTAACATTGTCTTCATGGATTTATTCATCACGCACAACCCCAACATTTGAATTATTTTCCTCAATCGAATCCATGACCACCTTAGAACCCGTCCTCAATCATTTTTTTTATTACTCCACTTTCTTTTTAAAGTCTCAACCTTCACTTCATTTTTTTTTTTTATTTTTTTATTTTTTTTTTTTATTTTGCTCACAAAGCCACTTTCATTTTCAGTTTGTGATACAGTGGTCATGACTGTGGCAGATGTGGAAGGACATGCTACATTGGGTTTTGAGAATTTGGTATTTGAACAAATGTATCTCCCAATTTTTGGATGTGGCAGCGGTTTGACAGGGTTAATCTTGTGATAAGTGATAAGAGTGATGTGATATGAGTGTGTTGAGTGGCTTAATGCAAAATCAACTTAAGTGCAAACATACTTATTCATATTTTTGGACCATATTTTTGCATGTAGTAAACTAATCTACAACTAAAATAATCATATGAATGTTCTCAACTCTAGTCAATCATTTAGGAAAATAAAATAACTAGAATCACATGCAATCCAATAAACCAATTTCCAACCGAAGTTTTACGAATTGTTCTCTTTCTAACGGTTTTGTAAAAATGTCCGTAATTTGATTTTCGGTTCTACAAAAGCTAAGGCAAATATTTCCTTTCTCAACTTGATCACGCAAAAAATGATGTCTTATCTCAATATGTTTAGTTCGTGAATGTTGTATGGGATTCTTTGAGATGTTAATTGCACTAGTATTATCACAAAAGATAGGAGTTGTGTCGAAAATAATACCGTAGTCATGCAATTGTTGTCGTACCCAAAGAATTTGCGTGCAACAGAGCGCTGCACTGATGTATTCACTTTCAGCCGTGGATAGAGCAACGGTATTTTGCTTCTTGGAGGCCCATGAGATGAGGCAAGGACCCAAGAAAGTGGCAATACCCGAAGTGCTCTTCCTATCCACCACACTACCCGCGTAGTCCGCATCGGAAAAACCTACAAGATCAAGATCATAATAAGATGGATACCAAAGACATAGGTTTTGTGTTCCAACCAAGTACCTAAAAATCCTTTTAACGGCTTTGAAATGTGATTCCTTAGGACTTGATTGGAAGCGGGCACATAAGCATACACTAAATTGTATGTCGGGTCGACTAGCGGTTAAATAAAGTAATGAACCAATCATACCTCGATACACGGTTTCACTAACACTCTTACCATTTTCGTCTTTGTCGAGTTTGATGTTAGAAACCATAGGTGTAGCATAAGGTTTAGCATTAGTCAACCCAAACTTACTTAACATTTCTTTCAAATACTTTTGTTGATGGATCATTATTCCCTTTTCACTTTGCTTAATTTGAAGACCAAGGAAAAATCCAAGCTCTCCCATCATGCTCATTTCAAACTCAGATTTCATTAGATCCGAAAAGTATTTATAAAGAACGTCATTTGTTGCACCAAAAATAATGTCATCGACATATACTTGAACAAGCAACAGTTCATCACACTGTGACTTAATAAATAATGTTTTATCAACCGAATAACGTAAAAAACCATTTTCTAATAGAAACTTTGAAAGCCTATCATACCAAGCTCTAGGAGCCTGTTTTAAACCATAAAGTGCTTTGTCAAGTTTGAAAACGTGGTTAGGAGATTCATTGTCTAAAAAGCCCGGTGGTTGTTCGACAAAAACTTCTTCCTCAAGATAGCCATTTAGGAAAGCGGTTTTTACATCCATTTGAAAAAGTTTTATGCCAACATGAGATGCAAAAGCTATAAGCATTCGTATGGCTTCAAGCCTAGCTACCGGTGCATAGGTTTCATCATAATCAATTCCTTCTTGTTGGTTAAAACCTTGCACCACTAGTCTAGCTTTATTCCTTACGATTTCTCCGGAATCATCAAGCTTATTGCGAAAGACCCATCTCGTACCAATTACAGTACGATGAGAGGGCCTAGGGACAAGGTGCCATACTTTGTTTCTTTCGAATTGGTTTAATTCTTCTTGCATTGCTGTCACCCAGTATGTATCAGTGAGAGCTACTGTGACATTGGCAGGTTCAATTTGAGAGAGGAATGCATTGAAGGCACAAAAGTTTTGGAGCGAGGATCTGGTTTTCATTCCAGAGTTTAGATCACTTGTTAGATTTGAGAGAGGGTGGAAACTTTGATGTTTCCATTTTTTTAGGACAAGAGTGTTTGAGGCTTCATTTGGTTCTGGTGTCACAGTGGGCGTCACTGTTGCATCAGGGTTATTTTGTGAGGGTGAATGTGGATCACTTTCTGTTTGAGTGGGCTGCTCATTTGCATCCTCATTCCCCCTGGATGAGCTAGCATCATTTTGAGCTGAGTGAAGATTAGTTCCCCCTGAATTTTGGCCAGCTTCATCATGCAACAGTGGCTCCGATTGTTGCACAGCCTCATCAACTACTTGATCCATATTATGACGTATCATCCCAATTTCGAAATCATCATCCTCCTCTTCTTCGTCAACCTGTTCATTTGAGACAAAGAGACTAGATTCGTCAAATATTACATGAACGCTTTCTTCCATTTTCATAGTTCTCTTATTGTAAACTTTATAAGCTTTACTATGGTCCGAGTAGCCAACAAAAACTCCTTCATCACTACGAGCATCAAATTTGCCAAGGTTATCTTTACCATTATTGTGAATGAAGCATTTACTACCAAAGCATTTTAAATGTGAGATGTTAGGTTTTCTACCTCGTAATAACTCATAAGGGGTTTTGTTAATGATTTTTCTTATCATGACTCGATTGTAGATGTAACAAGAAGTGTTAACGGCTTCGGCCCAAAAGTTCCTTGGCACTTTAGAACTAATAAGCATGGTCCTAGCCATATTTTCAAGAGTTCGGTTCATTCGTTCCACAACCCCGTTTTGTTGGGGAGTTCTTCTGGCCGAAAAGTTATGACTAACACCATGCTCATCACAATAATCCTCAAATGATGAATTTTCAAATTCGGTTCCATGGTCGGATCTCAAAGAGACAAGTTTCAAACCAAATTTATTTTGGACCTTTTTAACCCAAATTAAAAATTCATCAAATGCTTGATCTTTAGAACTTAAGAAAAGTAGCCAAACATATCTTGAAAAATCATCCACAATGACACAAATATAGCGACTTCCACCTCTACTTACAATGCGCATGGGTCCACATAAATCAATGTGAATAAGCTCAAGAGGACGAGAAGTGCTAACAAACTTTTTGGATTTAAAGGAGCATTTAACTTGTTTTCCCTTAACACAATCATCACATAGTGATTTAAAATCAAATTTTATGTTAGGAATGCCATCTACTAGATCAAGTTTCTTGAGAGTGTTTAGTGTTCTAGCATTAACATGGCCTAATCGCTTATGCCAAAGCCAAGGGTCATTCTTTTGGACACTCATGCATGATAGGGTTTGACCGGACAATGAACATAGATTAGTCATGTAAACATCTTTAACACGTTTTCCTTCAAGAACGAGTTCTCTAGTTTTTCCATCAAGAATTCTACATTCACTAGCATGAAATTCAACAATATTACCACGATCACATAATTGTGAGATGCTTAAGAGATTGTGTTTCAAACCTTTGACAAGCAACACTTTGTCGACACATAGTGACTTTGACTTACCAACTTTTCCAATACCAATGATTTCACCTCTTTTGTTGTCACCGAAAGTCACCATGCCACCATCGTAGGCTTCTAGCGAGAGGAATTGGGTTTCATTTCCCGTCATGTGACGAGAGCATCCACTGTCTAAGTACCAATTGTTGCTGCCCCTCACTAATGCCTATAAAAGATCAAACATTTAGTTTAGGAACCCAAATAAATTTGGGTCCCTTCTTGAGACTTGTTTGCTTTACTAAGTCTTTCTTAATCCAAATTTGTTTAGTCACTTTAGTGCTCTTTTCAAGGTCAAGGACTCTCTTTTCACAACCATTAAACACATGACCCGTCTTGCCACAATAGTTACAAATAATATATTCAGGAAGGCCAGCATATTTTCTTTTTCGAAAATCAGTCTTGCTTGGGTCTCGGTTTCGAATGCAACAGTGAGTGTTACTGTTGCGCTTGAAACCAAGTCCAACATTCTTCTCAAGCTTTTCGTATTCTTGTGATTGTTTTAAAAGAAATTCTAAAACATTCTGGCTTCCTTCCCACTTTTGATAAAACAATTTAGCCTCGGCTAATTCTTTTTGTAAGATTTCAATTTGAGCAAGAAGGTCATCGTTTGATTTTTGTGCATGTTCTAAAGCACTTTTCACATGACTTGACTCATCATTTAATATTTCAGAAATTTGCACAAGATCTTCTTTTCGACTTTCACGTGTTGTTAGATCAATTAGAAGTTGGTCTCGTTCCATGGTTAAAGAGGACACATGTTTAGTGAGGGACTCGATTTCCTTGTTAGACTCATATGACACAGTGGCTGTATCTGTGACATGTAGCAGTTCAGCTTTTTTACTCAAAATCAGATTTTGTTTTTTAAGCCTTTTGATTTCTTTCTCGAGACAAGATGATGAACCGGTTTGTTTTACTTCTTTTAGACACTCTTTTAAATTGATATTTTCCTCGGCTATGTCCTCTATTTCAATTTGCATAGCATCTAGCTTATTGTTTTGGACACGACACTTATCAAAAAATTGGTCTAAAAGAAGACAAACTTTGTCTTTAGAGAAAGATCGAACCTTTTTCTTGAGATCATTTACCTCATTGTCGGAATCTGAATCGAGATCAACAGAGTGAGCCATAAGACATTTGATTGATTCTTTCTTTGATGACTTTGTAACATCTTTATTGAGATGAGAGGAAAGACACAACTTGGCATCTAATTCTTCCTCAAGGACATCGTCCTCCTCGGAATCAGACATGCCCCAAATAGCCGACATAACTTTGCTTTTGCATTGACTTTTGGCAAAGTCACGTTTTTCTTTAGACTTGATGTCATCCCACTTTGGGCATTCTTTGATTTGGTGACCCTTGTCACCACATTTAAAGCAACCAATAGTGGAATTTGACTTTTTCTTTGGAAAATGTCTCTTGCTAGTATTATTGCTAAACCTCTTAAAATTACGACCATTAATCATTCCAACAATGTTTTTAGTGAACATTGCAAACTCGTCATCTCCATCCTCCTCATCACTTGAGAGAGCATTAAGAGCGAGCTCTTTCCCTTTAGAGCTTTCACTAAAACGCTTCATGAGGGTTAGCTCATGAGCCATAAGTGAGCCCATTAGTTCATTAAGGGTGAGAATAGACAAGTCCTTAGCTTCCTCAATAGCCGTAACCTTCGGTTGCCATTTTTCATTTAAGCTACGAAGAATTTTACGAACTAAGTCCTCGGATTCAAAGTTTCTTCCTAGACTCTTGAGGTCATTGATAATACTAGAAAAACGTGAAGACAAACTATTAATTGACTCATCTCTTGTCATGTTGAACATCTCATATTGTTGCATGAGAAGGTCAACACGATACTTTTTAACTTGTGACGTTCCCTCATAAGCAAGGCTTAAGGTGTCCCAAATCTCTTTGGCCGTAGTACATCCGGAGATCCGGTTAATCTCTTGTTCACCAATGCCATATTGAAGGATGGACATGGCTTTAGAGTTTTTCTCGACCTTTCTATAGTCAGCCTCGACATATTTGTCCTCGCTTTTTGGGGTACTAGTACCATCGGTATTAGTGACCATGATTTCGAGGGGACCCTTTTGAATTATCAACCAACATTCATAGTCCGCACGTTTGACATAGTGCTCCATGCGGTGTTTCCACCAAGCATAGTTTTCTCCCTTGAAGATGGGATACTTAGTGTGTTTTGAATCGTCCATAACTAAAGGATCAACTCGTTGGTTTTAACCAATATCAAGAGCACGAGGCTCTGATACCAATTGAAGAGTTAAGAACGATTTACACCTAAGAGGGGGGGGGGGGTGAATTAGGTGTACTTTTAAAAATTTCTACTTAACTTGGTTATTTGATAACACAAGTAAGAACAATTAAGTACGAGACTTGAGAAACTTAATTGAATTTAAGTTCACAAGAAGTACAGCAGGTCTAAGTCACAGTATGAAGGACTGTGACACAGACAAAGCAGCGAGATATGCAGTACGTCACAGTATGGAAGACTGTGGCGCATACATAATAACGAGATGAGTAGTAAGTAAATAATACGCAGCGGAATGTGAAAGTAAATGAACAAACAAGACGATGTTTTTAAATTGGTTCAGCTTCTACTCCGAAGCCTACGTCCAATGTTATTTTATTGCTTGTTTAGAAATTTACTCAAACTTACTAAACCCCTTACAATAATGAAAATAACTCGCCAACCAACCCCGGTTGCACTCAAACTTAAAGCTACTCCGCTTCAAGAGTTTTTGTGTTCTATCTCACAGGTTTACAGAGTCTTGAATCTCAATCGTTCACTTAATGAACATGGAGATCACAATTAAGACTTAAACACGAGATCATGGAACGAACTTAGATGTCACAGTGCAGCGAACTGATACATGGAGAATTACAGCTCTTTTGAAAAATGATTGAAGACTTTAAACTTAAAACGATTTTGCAAATACTTGAAAACAAAGCTTTAAACTCAGAAATTATTTGCAAAGTTTCTTAATAAATGCTCTTGAAAGTCTTGGTTATGAATGGCAAAGTGTGAGGCTATTTATAGAGGAAGAGTGTGTAACTTAACACAACATCTACTTCTTTTATCCAATGGGTAATATGATAAAGAATCACTTTAAAATCTTCTTAGTACAATCATTTGTGAGGCTCAAGAGAGCTGCCATTTTTTCAGAAAAAAAGGAAGTGTGTTTCCATAATTGTTATGGGAACCATAAATTACTTGTGAACATTGGTTATTAACCAAGTGAACTTGGTTATTAACCAAGTGTACTTAGCTTCTCAATTAAGCAAACTTTTCTCTTTCAAACTTGTAATTTGTTTCTTTGAAAATCAGAAATCATTTAGAAAGATATAGTTGAGTATTTTGACAAATAAACCCATTCGAAAATTTCTCCTTTCGTTGTATCAGAAACACAGTGCCATAGTGACGTGCACTGTTGCATGGTTTTGCAGTCACTTGACAAACTAAGAATGTTACACTACTTCGTTTACAACATTCGACTTAGGCTATGACTTTCTTCATCTTTGATCGTCCTTGCACCATCCTTGAGAAATAATTGAGAGCTTCAAATGCTATAAATCATAACTAAGAAGCAAACCATTAAATGACAATGAAACTTGGCATCATCAACCAAGTATGGTTCTAACAGTATGTGTTTAGATCCAATGAAACCTATGTTATTTGCTTGGATTGTCAAGTGGCAGTCAATCTCATTTGTTCCAATGTCATTCCTATTTGTCCCCTTGCTAATATTATCATGGAGTGCAGGAAACGTCTAAGAGCATTACCTCTTTTGAAGATTAATTAATTCGAAGGAAAATTAGCCAGCTTAGTTGCTGATTCTATCGCTCGCTTCTCCGTAAAAGATCGATCCACTAGTGACAGGAATTTTCTTTTGGCACACAGAACCTCCCTTTATTAAGAACTTATGTACTATTAATTTGTCCATTGTAACTTTATCACCCGACCCGCCCCCATAATGTATTATTTAAACATGCTCTCTTTCATTTAATATTATGCTCTCTTTTTGCAAAAAAAAAAAGGTGGTGGTGCATGCATGTAATATGTATATATACTAATTAATTATTCAAATAATACACTTCTTGGGTCTAACTCACTTTAACTCACTTTCTACATATACAAAATATCATTTATGGGTCTCAAGTTGGGTCTTGGATTTCAAAGATCGAACTTGAGACTTAATAAAAATTCTCTAGTCTCTCCACCTGAGCGGACTTAGGAATCCAATGTACGGTGGATTATAAATTATTTTTTCCTAAAACGTAAAAGTAGACTCGAAGTTGATAATTATACGTGCATTAACCTTAATTTGTTCTTATACTTTACGTGCCACTTTCGAAATATATGGATAAAAAACTTAAATTGACGTGCTCGTACTCGGTGCATGCTTACCTAAATACATACACTAAGTCTTGCTGTCCCGTAGCAAGGCAAGTGGGGGACTCCATTATTTATCACCAACTTGCTTTTTGTGAGGGGAATTTAACCCATCGCAAGCTTGCGATGAGTCTCTTCATCACAAATGAAAATTTGTGAAATAGATACAAGTACAATTCCTAGAGCCATGCCCGAAGAAGTGCGGAAACAGCTCATGTTAGAGATATGTGCAAATTGCGATAAGGAAGCATCGGGTAAAAGAAGCATATGCATTGTGGTTAATAATATTATTGCCAAACTTTGAGATAATAATATTTGAACTAGTTCTTTAAATTAAGGCGCACTCCAAGGTACGCCATCGATAATCATGCTCAGTGATGAGTTAATTACACCCACATGCATGCATGGATTATATTATACCCTTTCTTTGCATGAAATCCATGCAAAGACGATTCACGAATTACTCTCTAATAATAAGCTCCTTCTATCAGTTCTATGGAACACAGTATAGACAGAATTACGCTAAAAAGGGTAATAAGGTTTAATTTCACCTCGATTAAGTTTAATGATGATAATTCCTAATTAAATTCGAAACTACAACTTCACGCAAGTGTCTACTTCACTCTTCACTCTTCAGTCTACACTAATACACTATCCCATTTCTCATTTTCTCACTATATGTATGGCTAGCAAGCTAAGTACTCCACACTGCATTCCTAACTCATAAGTTACATACATTTTTACAAGTTTCGGTTTCTTAGCTAAGCTAGCCTTCCTACGTCAATGGCTTTCAAAGCGTCGCTCTTCATGCTCGCTTGTTTCCTTCTCGCAGCCACCAAGGTAGAGTGTTATTAGTAATTCACAAAACAAATTATATACGAGTATATAACTAAATTAGTAATGTAGTCATTTATACCGTGGTTGTGATCGATATACTGACTTCATGTATGTTGGACTCTTCAACTCCTTATTAAGTAAGTAACATAATGAAATGTAAATGGGGAGTAAATTTTTAAATAAATTAGAAATTACTCCCTTTTAAAATCTAGTTTTTTAAAATTTCGCCTTTTTAAATGTGTTATTAAAATTATTCCGTTAAGCTTCATTTTGACTTTAAATTGTTTTAAAACACCAACTTAATTGATTTATTTTGTTTCTTTTTGAACTTATTCTGTTTGTGTCTTATCCAACTTATACTTTAATTTGCAAGTTATATACGTAAACATATGAAGGGAGAGTTCACCAACAAACGAAATAGGTCATTTAATTAGTTGAATTTCTAAAACAATTTTAGGTCAAAATGCAATATAAGGGAGTAATTCTAGCAAAAAATTTCAAACGAGAGTATTTTTTAAAAAATAAATTTTAATTGGAGTAATTTCTAATTTATTTACACTATATTTTGATGAGGCTAATTAATTGAAATGTAGGGAGTAATGCTGTGCATAATTTTCTAGACGTACTCCCAACTAGATTACATGTAGTAATATAGAGAAAGTGTACTACTGTGTTGTCTGTGTAGGTGTACGGCGACCAAGCTGCAATCAAACCACTATGTGATCCTGGTCTGGCACCGGCACCCTCATCCCCGGCCCATGCCACTTCCAATGCCCCAACTATGGCTCCCACTTCCTCCTCGCCAGTCTATCCCACACCACAGGCTCCGACTACGGCTCCTACTTCCGCCCCGGTCTATCCCACACCAACAGTTCCTGGAGTTCCATCTACTCGCACCCACTTGAGTAAGTTTAACACCACATACATTGACTACTACTCTTATTTAATCTTATAATGTACCTGTCGTCTGTCGAAATTCATCAAAAATACCAAGTCCTGACCATATGAGACGGTTTTATAATAATAAGGGAGTACTCAGTATAACACTATGGATTAAATGATGGCAGGGTACTGTGTGCCGGAATGTCAGCGAAGGTGCACAATGCTAAGGGATGCGCACAAGGATCAACACATAAAGATAAGACCATGTGTGCACGTGTGCACAGCATGCTGTGAGAAGCACAGGCCACTTTGTGTTCCTACTCCTCTCACTACATGCCCCCTTTGGACTACTGTTTTGTACCACAATGGAATCCGCACCTGCCCTTGAACAATCTTGCTTGCATTCCCATATATACTCCTACCGTCTCATTCATTCGTTTGACTTTTATATTCATTGTGAAGGATATTTTAATCAAAGACAAATAAATGATTGGGACGAAGGGAGTACATGTTTCTCTAGTTGGCAATAATTATTAATACTACTACGGAGTACGGAGTATGTTTTACTTAAAATGCTTGCTTTTCTGTTCTACTTTACTGCTGCTAATAATAAAGTTAAGTACTTGATCTAGCTACCTTGAGTAAGTGTTGTAAGGAGGAACTTTCTACTATATTGTCTTAGACTCTTAGCTATTATTAGTGGCTTTAGTGCCGTATGCAGTGTGACATGTTGTGAGTTATGTATTCTGGTA
This sequence comes from Heliosperma pusillum, assembly GCA_022085475.1. Classification (NCBI taxonomy): domain Eukaryota; kingdom Viridiplantae; phylum Streptophyta; class Magnoliopsida; order Caryophyllales; family Caryophyllaceae; genus Heliosperma; species Heliosperma pusillum. Next base: position 281,670 of record JAIUZE010000203.1, on the reverse strand, counting down.
TTATTCTCTTGAGTAGTTGAGTACTACCATAGGGGGGACGGAAGGACTATATTTGAAGCCACTATGAGGTTACGACTTATTGAATTGCGAGTAGTTTATACTCCTTCGTCCCGGTCATTTGTTATCTATTTTATTTCAGTTTGGTATATCAGTGAATTGTTATCTATTTTTATATTGGAAAGTTTTGAACAAGTGGATTAGAGTGGGCAAGTGAACACACTTTCTTTAATCACAAATTCTTATTTAAGACGGAGGTATCGGTATCCGTCTTAAGCTTAAGACGGATACCATATTCTCTCACAAAATACCCATAAAGAGTGAGTGGAGAGCACATGGGGGGTGCCCACCTTGTCCCCTCTACCCATTTCCTCTCACAAAATACCCGTTACAAGATTCGACCCGTCTTAAGCAAGACCTACTGTTCTTTAATATATTGGTCTATTTCACGTATTAACTATATACTTTCTTTGGTCTTTGGGTAAAATAGAATGATAACAATTTATTGGTCTCATACTCTCATGCATTGACGCATTATACTCTTCTAATTAGATTTACTTTTTTTTTGGGCCGTCTTTAGTTCACGTTTTACTTTTTTTTTAGTCTAATATTCCTTGTTTATAGTAACCTTCGTCCTTATCTATATATAGTTATTCATTATTTCTTTTTATGTGAGGAGAAATTCAAACATATACTCTAACTATTGACTAGGATAGGAGTAGTCATTATAATTTGTGACACTGCATATTTATTTTCTCAGCTATCATTTTCATCCAAACATTCGTAACATCCTTAATTTTTTTACATTGTAGGGATGAACCTTAATAATAGACAAAAAAGAATATGAAGATGGTTATTCAAAACACAACTGAAAATTCAGGATTATAATCACGATTATAGTTAAAATCCTTTTTAAAATATACTAACCATAAATTTTATAAATAAAAGTTATATGCATGTACGAACTAGTCAATTGTCGTGAAATGATGAGAGATAAAGTAGAGAGAGGAAAAGCTCAACAACCATAGAATTCTGCAACAATGACGGCTGGGAAAAGTACTGTGAATCGATTTACTCCATTATCTACATTAAAAACAACAAAATATAGACATGATTTTGGTAGTAAATTGCAATCTGGCGGCAACATAATATTCTCAACAAACCGGATGGAGATGACTCGAGGAAAATTAAGTCTCTTAGGGAGATGGTGGGTATTCATGTGCTTAATCTTGCTGAAGATGATGATGAGCTGCAAGATTTGGAAGGGTGGAATCTCAGACAAGGTGGACGGAATGTTGCTATTCTAGACACAATTGCTGAGGAGGAGGATATTGAAGGGCTAATCCAATTTACAGCTGATGACATCCAATCGGAGGTAGATTTCTGGAATAATGCTGCTATTTGTTATATTTTGGGTGCCAATCCACCTTGGGATGTTATAGAGGGTTATGTGTATCGTGTATGAGGGGAATTTGGCATTGATAGAGTCTCTTTCATAGATAATAATGGGATGTTCATTGTTAGGTTTACCAAATATGAGAGTCGAGATGCTTTATTAAACGCTGGGTATTACATGTTTGATAATAAGCCGGTGATTATAAAGCCATGGGATGCTCAGATGGAGATGGTAAAGGAAAAAGTGAATGTTGTGCCTGTATGGGTTAAACTATTTGAAATTCCATTGAAGTTTTGGGGGCAATTGCCTAAGATAGCTGGTCTGGTTGGAAACTTTGTCAAGATGGATAAGGCGACATCTGATAAAACAAGGTTGAGTTATGCTCGTATCATGATTGAAATGAAAATGAATCAGAAGTTGCCTGATAAAGTACAATTCCTGGATGAATGTGGAAAGATTGTAAATGTGAGTATTGAATATGAATGGAAGCCTGTTGTATGTGTGAGTTGCAAAGGAATGGGGCATGAAGCCTCTCGGTGTAGAAGAGTGGAACATAAGATTGGGGAGAAGAAGGGCCAAGTGGCTGGAAAACCAGTACAACCACCAAAACAGATATGGAGGCATGTACAAAAACCGTTAGTTCCAGCCCAGGTCCCTATTGTTACACCTGATGTGTTTCCTCCTTTGGCTAGGAACAAATCTACTCCACTAATCAAATCAACACCAGCAAAACATATTATAAGGATGAATAGACAGGAGGAGATGAAGGGTATAAATAAAACTAGGTGACAAGTTTAGTCAGTACTCCTTCTTGGATGCTCTGAATAATACTATCACACATGGAGGAAGAGTTGAGGAGAGTGGTAAAGACCCACCAGGAGTAAGTGATGATGCATAGTTTGGGGTTCCGGAATGTGAGGGGTCTTAATGACCTGAATAAACAGAAGGTAGTTAAGTGGTTCATGCATGGAGTTAGGTTGTTTGGGCTACTTGAAACTAAAATTAATCCTACAAATTTACTTAAGAAGGAAACTACACTTTGTGATGGATGGAGTATTGCTACAAACTGTGGATGGCATAAAGGGGGGAGAATATGGGTGTTTTGGAAACCTGGCTGTTTTGATATTCAGGTTCTATCTTATGGTGCTCAATATATTCACATGCTTGTTCATTCTAAACCTGATGGGAAATCTTTTTATCTAACTATGATATATGCTTTTAATGGGGTAAAGGAAAGAGTGGAGTTATGGGAGTTTCTAAAGAGTATGGCTATGCAGTGTAAGGAACCTTGGCTATGGTTAGGGGATTTTAATACAGGTTTATCCCCTATTGAGATGCTGGGGGGTAATACTACAGAAACTGAAATGGAGCAATTCCAGGAATGTGTCTCGTTATGTTGTATGGATGATATTGTAGCTACTGGAGCCCTTTTTACTTGGTCTAATAAGCAGGAGGTGAATGACAGAGTGTATAGTAGACTGGATAGGGCAATGTGAAATCAGGAATGGATGGAGAATTTTGGGGATTATGTAGCTCATTTCCACCCTGAAGGTCTGTTTGACCACTGCCCATGCACTATTATGAATAGACAAGCTGAGATAGGGGGAAAAGGAACTTTAAATACTTTAATATGTGGGGCAATGTTGTTACTTTTAAGGAAGATGTTGAGAAGGTGTGGAGGAGTGATATATCTGGTACTAAGATGTTCAAAGTGGTTAAAAAGTTGAAAGCCCTCAAGCCAGTCCTGAAGAGGCTTAACAAAACTTGTTTTTCTGATATTGAAAATAATACGAATATTGCTAGTACTGTTTTGGAGAGTATTCAAGTGAGATTGGCGGATAATCCTGGGAATGAGGAGTTAAGGCAGCAAGAAATGGAGTGTTCAAATGATCTCAAGGAGCTTACTGCAGCTAGGGATAGTTTTTTATCTCAGAAAGCTAAGATGCAATGGTCAATAGAGGGGGATTTAAATACCTCTGACAACGTCAAATATTGTCGTGTCTAGTAGTAATTTTTAGAGTCTTTCGTTTTACTTTTTACGGGTCATTAGCTTTGTATTATGTTAATTTTAGTTTTTGTAATAATGCTAGTATTTAGTATTTTTAAGTCAATTTTAAGAGTCAAAACCCAAAAGTCAATGAAAGTCAAACCCGAAACCCGAGACCCAAAAACCCGGAAATTGGAGTGGGCTAGCAATGAATCACCAAGGCATGAAGACCAAGCCCGATGGGTCAATGGAAGTCAAGGCGGGGCCAAAAGACTATGGGTCAACGAAAGTCAAGAAGGAAGCAAAGGTAAAAACGGGCAGTGCTCGACGTAGCCTGCGTCAGCACGACGCAGCCTGCGTCGCAGCCTGCGTCCTTTCTCAGCACGGGATTTCTTCATTTTCTCGTCTTGTCTTTTGGAAGCCCACCTTTCAAGGCCCCTAGGTTTGCGGACCAAGGGTATATAAGAAGAAAACTGAAGAGAGAGAAGGGAGCCAAGCATACAACATTGAAACATCATATTTTCCTTAGAATTTCTCTACTTTGTTCTTCAACTTTGGCTCTTGTAATTTGGTTTTATTTAGAAATTGGTTGTAATATGAAGACTATGGGTAGCTAATCCTTTCATTACTTGGTGTAATTTGAACAAGTTCACACCTTTAGCAATTGTATGACTCTATAATCCTCTTCCTCTTTATTTAATGCAATTTGTTTATGTTAATCTTTTATGTTGAGTGAATGAATGTTTGGTTTGACTAGCTTGACATTTTGTTTACTTGATAAATGCTTTTTCTTGGTAGGAATTGTCACCCTATGCTTGAATGTGTGAAGTAGACTTAAAAGGTCTCATCTTTGGTTTAAAAGTTTGAGTCTTTTGGGAAATAAATTGTATGTTGTGTGATTTTTACATGGTTTAATGTTGAATTGCATAATTCTAGCTTAATCCTTTGGTTGAATGCTTAAAGCTTACTCCTTTGTTTATGCTTATGTTTTAATAAGTGTGGATTTAGTTGTAAAGGGTCAAGTTTGGGTGCTTTAATTCATGTTGACTATTTCTTAGGAGGTAGTATTAGATAAATAAGAGGAGAGGTAGAAAGGAATCATCTTTGCTAATTGTTGTGTTGCTTGGGATAATTACACTAAGTATTTTCTCACATATTTGATTACTTGCATTGAAGGTGTTTGTGCTAGTGCCTAAGCTAGATTTTCATATTTCATGTTAACTCATCTTTTTACCCAAATTCCTCCATTTATGTTTTCCTACATGTTTTCCATTGTGAATATCATAGTTTGTAATTAATTTAAGTCTTTGTTTTAATTAGTGTCTTAATTAGTAATTAGTGCTTTAATTTGTGATTAGATCCATTAGTTTTGTTAATTGTTATTTTGCAAGAGTCTAGATTAGATTATTTTGGCTAATACCGCTTTCCCTTGGGTTCGATCCTTTTCTTACCCTTACTACCCTTTTTATTAGGTTGGTTTGATTCTAGATTTGGTTTTATAAATTGTTATTTGGCCTAGCTAATTCGCGGAATTAACGACACCGTGTTTTAGACCCGTCAACCTCTTACTTTCACCATGTTATTAAACGAAGATTGAATATGAACAAAGTATTTTAGATTAACGACAAGGAAGGTAATATGTGCAATGATGGTGCATCTATTCAAGGAGCTTTTCTGGATTACTATCAAGAGCTATTAGGTACTCATAAGGCTGTGGATGTTGTGAATAGATGTGTAGTGAGGAAGGGCCCATGCTGTACTGAGGAACATTGGAGTATTCTTATGACTCCAGTTACTGATGAAGAAATTAAACATTGCATTTTCAGTATCCCCAAGCTGAAATCACCTGGACCAGATGGGTTTAATCGTCAGTTTTATAGGGATTCATGGGATATTGTTGGCAATGAGGTTTGTGATGCAGTTAAAGACTTTTTCTTGAGTGGTCAGATGTTGGAACAGATTAATTCTACTATGATTACTCTTATTCCTAAAATTGAGAGGCCAACAAGTGTGACTCACTTCAGGCCTATCTCTTGTTGTAATGTGTTGTATAAGGCAATTTCAAAGGTTTTGTGTTCCAGAATTGCCTTAATTTTGCCTGACATTATTAGCAAGAATCAGGGTGCTTTTGTGAAGGGTAGAAGTATACTTGAGAATGTTCTGATTTGCCAGGATCTGGTGAGGCTGTATAACAGAGGTATGGCTTCTCCTAGGTGTCTGTTTAAACTGGACCTGCAGAAAGCATATGATTCCATTGAATGGAGTTTTATTGACCAGATACTGGAGGCTCTTAACTTCCCTGAGAAAATTCGTTTGATGATAATGAAATGTGTTTCCTCCACTTCCTTCTCCCTCAATCATAATGGTGCACAATTTGGTTTTTTTAAGGGTGGGAGGGGATTAAGACAAGGTGATCCTATCTCACCACTTCTTTTCTGTATTTGTATGGAATACTTTACTAGAGTAATGGAGTATGCTACTAAGAAATGGTACTTTAGATTTCATCCTCTCAGTAAAGGTATTAAGCTTTCCCATTTATTATTTGCTGATGACCTGCTTATGTTTTGTAAGGGGGATACACAATCTATTATGCTTATGCTGAGAGTCTTATCTACTTTTTCTACAACTTCTGGATTTAGAGTTAATGCCTCTAAATCTGAAGTAATCTTCAATGGGGTGACTGATGGGTTGAAGCAGGATATCCTTGAAGTGTCTGGTTTCAAGTGATAAGGTTAAAGTCGCGTCACCTTAATCAAAGTAAACCTAAATCACTACTAACTAATAGTCAGCGGTAAACAAGGTATCGAATCCACAGGGAGGCGGTAGTATTCAAATATGTTAAACTAGGTTTGTCTCTTAAGTAACAATTTCGGGGTTTAAGATTGATGTTTCTAAACTAATAGCAAACAATAACAATAAATAATAACAATAAAAATAAAGGATTGAAATCAATGAGATTAAAAGTCTAGGGTCTCAGGTTCACTAGGATTATTATTCAGGGATAAGGATGAAATCAACTATCATGCAATAAAGTTATCTAAGGTCACAAGATCGGTCGATTCAATTATGCCCTTTAGATCTACAATCTAACATGCGATCGCTATCATTAAACGAGTTCTATTCAATTATCGTAGCCTATATTAGTCTTAACCCGGTCGGTGTTAATCCTAATTTGCGAGACTAGCTAATTAATCCTGGCCAGTAATCAAACAACTAGAATTAAAACGATAATCAAACGATAACCATGCAATTGCAATTCAATTAATTAATCTACCCCTTCTAACAATCCTCGATCCCCTTTTCAACCCTAGAAAGGAATTTAGCTACTCATAACGATATTAATAACAAAGGCAATGAATAAAGTAAACATGATTAACAATAACGAAAGGAGTAACAAAGAATAATTAAGGAACTAGAAGGTAACTAATTGAATAACAAAGGAAGATTAAAGAATACCGATTACAAGCTTGAACTAAAGACAATAGTCTTGATGATAAAATCAAGCGGCAAAGCAAACTAATTTTAGGTTTCTAATATTAAAGCATACCTAATTATGAAAGACGAGCTTTCCTTTTATAATAACAATCTAATTAACTAGGTTAAACTAATTTTAGGAAAGCTGGATTCTGTCAAAAACTGGGTTGCTCGATCGAGCAAGGGTATGTTGCTCGATAGAGCAACCTTCAGCCCGACTCGGTCGAGCAAAGGGATGTTCGATCGAGCAGCCTTCAAAATGGCTTGCTTCTTCGTTTTTCTTCATTCCTTCTTTACCGCTCTCGATTCCTGATAAGCGATATTTTGTACCAATTTATCCCCCGTTTTAGCTCGATTTCTATATGATTTATGCACTTTGTTAAGTGATTAACGAGCTAATATCACTATTCTAGTTGTTTTGCGTGCTTTGTCTCATTTTATAGGAAATGAAGCGGTTTTGCTATATTTTCTTACTTTATGGAGCAAAGGCACTAGAATACAAGTTTACGAGGAACCGATGATAGCAGTTTCATGATTGGAGCACAATTCCCATTGCATAATTCCTCAAAGTGGATTGGTCTTGACTTTTGACTTAGTTTCTCAATTAAAACACGAGCCCAAGTCAACCAAAGCCTAGCCCAAGACCATTTCCGAGTTGCAAACTACCAAAACAAGGCATAGGATTCCGTGCCCAAAGAATAAATTCGAAGAGACGAAAGAAGATCCATCATGGTTACATACCCGATCGGATTTACCATATACCCGATCGGGTATGTATGCTGCTGAACGCCTCTTGCCTCTTCTTCTCCCAAGCTTTAATGGGGATGTTTATTGCCTTGTATAGGGTATGAATCCGGATGGAAAAGCTCAACCTTGCAGCCCTATAAAAGCCTAAGATCATCATCATCATCAAGAACACATTACATTAGATTACATTAGATTACATTACATACCAATCATATTATCATCTCTTACATTTAGCAATTTACATACAAGTTAGATTATAGTTTATGGTTTTGTATGCAAGTTTAGACATCTTGCTTCAAGCATTTTCTCTAGCACTCTCTACTGTTTTATCATTACATTTTGGTTGAAATTCGTTCTTATTATTTTCTCTTACATCGTTGTACTTCCATTCCCGGTAATTCTCTATCTTTTGCTTTCATTATTTTCAATACCGTTATGTTTATTTTATAATAGATTCTATCACTTTCATAAACCATGAATTATAATCTACTTAGCCTTCTTTTCGTATTATCATTGTTGTTAGTAATCCCGCATAAAAGTAATTTAGTCAAAATTAAATCATCGTTTAATATGTCTCATTTTACTTCACCTAGTCATATAATAATCATTGTAAATTTCATCATTAGAATAATAGCCAATTTAATATTGATCATGTCAATCATTTTAATATCCCTAATTCATAGTTTAATTTCCTACATCTTTTTCCTCTTAATTTATTTAATCACATAAATTAAATCTAGTAGTGTAGGATTATCATTATGTAAATATAATAAATAAAATTGAAATATTGAAATGATTTGCTAGTTAAAATGAATTAAAAGAAGAATCGATACCAATAGAACCGTCTAGTTTGTTTCTTCCTTTGGTTGTGTCAAATTCTATAACTTTGTTTAATTTAATGGCCATAAACAATTGTTTGTATTAGTCAATTTCCGTCTTAGAAACGAGAGTTAGGATGGGAATTAGGACTACCAATAGGGGTTTAGTGACCTAACCAGGCTGAAAGGACGTTAGGACCCATTAAAAAGTCGGTACGAATCCGAGAGGAATATACCGCTACAAGGCTTAGACAATCGTAGTAATTCTAATATTGGTATCAATAAATGTGACACCCTCAAATTTGCGGAAAGAAAAAAAAATAATTTAAATAAATAAAAGATGAGAATACGTTTATAATAGGTTCACTTTAGTGAAAATCGGTAAATTTTAGAACCGGAACCTACTATTAAATATATTCATCATAACGAAGGTGTCTTAAAATAAAAAGGTTCATAACAAAAAGGAAATAATATTATACATATGAATTATCCAAAACGGGAGACATATCTCCCGTATAAATACGGAAATAAAAGAGTATATAATAATATACAATCCTAAGAACCGAATATAGGTTCAAGGTAAATACTTCGCTCGCTAGCTCGTCAATATACCCAAGTATGCATCACAAACCTGCCAACCGCATTAAATATAAACACGGAAGCCACAGTCAGTGGGGAGTAACTCCGAGTTCTCCCAGCCACGAAATGTCGAGTTTAATAAAACATGAATAACATAAAAGCAATGTATATGGAAAATACAAAACCTTAACATATACGATATGCTTTTCATGTTATGAAACAATTAACTAACATATAACCTATCATATGAAAGCTATCATGTGAATCTGTTAACAACCTATAACACGAGGTAGGGAAGCTGGTATGCTAGCTCAGAGGTTACCTTTAAAACATGGTCATGATACACTCAACCCTAATCATACAAAATATCATGTGAATCAGTTAACAACCGGTAATCCAAACTCTATCAACCTTAGCCGGCTTGCATCTCACCTTCTAAGATTCATAGAATCATCAAACATGAAAGACCAATACGTCTAGAAACAGGCATAAGTTCTTAGCACCGTCAATAGTCGACTTCTGTAACTCGAGGCTATACCACAAGGTAGGAAAACATCCTAGTCCTAGACTGATCAGACCTAGCGACAACAGTTATTCCATTCCCCTTCTCATGACCAAACGTACACAAGAATCTCTACTAGGCGACCCCCTAAGCAGAGTTGGCTAGTACTTAGGCTGCTCCATCCCAAAGTGGAACTATTAGCAGCCATGCCCCGGCTTGGAGATAAGCCCCCCCAGGCCGTGACACAAAAGCTATCAAGCAGTGAACTCCATATGCTCGTTAAAGATAGTACGGCCTATCAATGTCATGGTCCAAGTACTCATTTAGAATTAGAATGGTCAAGACGCCATAACTCATAATTCTCTATGGGTACTTAGTCAACACGACACATATCATACAATCAAACAGTCACGGGAAAAACTTCCTATCATGTGACTAATTGCATATAAATCATATTCAAATATCATATCGCCTCATATCTACTAAGGCTAATTCATTAATTAAATACAACCTTACTTGAAGACAAATCCCCGACCCGAGTCCCGCGACGGGTCATCAGTCAAAACGGGGCTGACTAGATCTTAGTTTGACCCAAACCCGTTTGGTCAAACCGGCTAGAAACAGAGTCTTTACCACATAGACTTGAACATAAAATCATCATATTCATTTCATGCTATTTTATTCCATCTTCTAACATGTGAATTATTAAATCTTACGAAAACCCGCTTGACTTAAAGGATATCAAATTAAACTACAATCTCGTATTATAATTTCTAACATGTGAGAAATATTAACATTATGAAAAACCGTTTAATTAAATAATTTACCTATTAAAATTTCCCACTTGTTAAATATTACAAAACACGATATAATAATAACAATAAATTCAAAAACCGTCACAAGTCCAAAGGGGACCCACGGGCTGATTTGAGCCGAGACCAAACCGGACCTGGACTGGGCCCACGGGCCTGGTTTGGGCTGTTTTGATTAAAAATTTTAAAACTGTTTCTTAATATTTTCCCGCATGCTTAACATATTTAAAACCCGTCAAAACAACAACAAAACAATCAAGTATCGACACAAACCCAAAGGACCAACCATGGACCAATCCAGACCGGCCTGGACCGGGCCTGAACCGGCCTGAACCGGCCTGGTTTGGGCTGGTTTTCAGACCACCTTACACGGCCACTTCCACGGCCAAACTAACAACCATTCTAAATTATTTCTAACTTGATTTTAATTAACAACATCCATTTTTAAACATCCAATTCAACCATCATTCATACAAAAATCATGATTATGAACAAATCATCAAAATATGTCAAGAACACTAAACATGCCAAAAATTCATACAACATAATATAATAACAACTTATCATGTTACTAGTTAAAAATCATAAATAACTATAACATGAAGATAAACAAAAGATACAAAGGTATGTAACATTAATTCGTCGAGTAACTCGGAATCGTTACCTTAGCTAGCAAAATCAAGTAGCACCAAAAATAAGAAGTAAAGAAAAACCCGCCTACTAATCTTCTCCTAATATATACGAGTTACCAAACTCGTCTTCAAAATCTTCCCCTATAAGAAATGACAAGAATAATATTGTTAGAATTAAAACTTGATTTTCCATAATTAAAGTGTTGAAAACGATTTTGTCGGAAATGAAAATAAACCGTACTTGAAGATGGAGAGCGAAGAGGAGATTCTAGAAATATAAGTTAGGACGGATTTGAATAAGTAACGAAGGTTTTGTGACGATTTTGCTCAAGAACGACGAAGAACGATGAAGAACGATGTAGAACGATGAAGAACGATTAAAGAAAGTATTAATTAGATCTTAAGTAGATTTATTGTAAAATGAAAAGATAGTTAGTGAGTAATGGTGGGTGTGAGCCGTGTAGTTATAGGGTAATTAATGAGTCGGGTTTTGAAATTGTTGTTACGGGATTGACTCGGGTTTAAAAATTATATTACGGAAATTGATTAGATTTAATTAGATATTAAGTTAATTAAACCAAATATCTAGATATTATTTAGATATTATGTTATTGTAATGAAAAGAAAGAAAATATCTAGTCCTATGAGAGGGTGAGAGAGCCGTGTGGTTTAGGTAGTAGTCGGGTCTGATTTTAAGCGATTTGCGAAATTTTCGTTGACGGATCGATAAAGTTACAAATATCTTAGATATTCGTATTAGTTTAATCGAAAGAATGAAAATATCCAAAGTGAGTGGAAAAAGATGACATGGGGCGTGTGACTCATGCCAAAGTCGGGTTTCGGGTTTGTTTTCGGGATTTAAGATGACTCGGGAATAGTTAAATGATGTTCGGGATTAAACCGTAAAAGTTATTCTTTAATTCCGAATAAATTCAAAATAATTATATTAAATTATCATAAATTCAAATAAATCTAAATAAAAATAAATTAAATTTATTATTTTTCAAATATAATTTCGGTCTTTAAGTTTACGAGGTGAGTCGGAAAAGTCAACGAAAGTCAAAGTTGACTTAAAAACGGGATTCTCATGGAATCTCGCAGAAATTCCAAATACGAATTCGGAAATTCAAAATTCGACTTGAAACAATAAATTCTAAATTAAAAACTTAAATTTGCTGAAAAGTATCCGTAAAATATTTTCACTAGAAAAATAGGGTACTTTTCGGGTTGTTACAATAAAGCTTTTAAATCATTTGACATGAATTTCTAATTCTCTATATCAATTTGATTAGATAGTTTATTTTATCGTTTTAGTTAGTTTATTATATCGTTTTATTTTAGTTAGGTAGCTTTTCAATATTGTTATTTTAATTATCGTCCTTAGTTAGATTTAATTATTGTCACTTTCCTTTCCGTCAAGTAGACTAGTTCATTTTATCTTGCAATTTTATTATCGTCATCAATTAGATTAGATTTATTTTTATCGCAATTTCCATACTTGTCATTTAAATATCGTCATTGTATACTTGTCATTTTATTTCATGTTAGTAGTTTAGATAATCACCTCAAATAAATCAAACTTAAATAAAAATCATCTCATAGCAATTCATAGTTAACACGTACTCCCTGAGGATCGATCCCTACTTCCCTAATTACATTCTTTATGTTGTTAGCCTAAGTGTGGGTAATTATTTTTGTATCGGGACTGCGACACAACCGGTCAATTCCCGTGCCTAACCTTCTACGATCCAACTCCGCCATGCTCCATATCAACTCAAAAAGCTCCAAATGCATCCAATCTGCATTAAAACATAATAGAAGCGGCAGAATCGATATTCTAGCTAAAATAGCATAGAAATAAGCAAGGAAAGACGGTAAATCAAGTTATATGTAACTAAGGGAAGCATAAAATATGTGTATAAATAATGATCATCAAACTCCCCCAAACCAATCATTTGCCTGTCTCTAAGCAAAGCACTCAACACTATACAAAGACAAACATACAAATGGTGAATGAAAAACTCAAAGCTAATGTAAATGCACATACAAATCTCAAGCTATCCATATCTATAACAAAGTAATGACCAAGTTGTACAAATAAAACAAATTCAAAGGCACAGGAAAGTAGAAAACACAACTCATATTCCAAGATTTTACATGATACCATAGTATAGACAAAAACCAAATACCTTTCAATTTTGCAAGGCTCAATTTGTCGGATTCTCGCGGATTCACTCAAGCCCTCATAAGTTTATGTAAGGGTGAGTTTTGTAAAGATAGAAAGAAATAGAAACACTCACACAACTTATGAAACATGCATGCATTCTAATGTGATAGTAATTTCCCCAACTAATACGCATTCGCTATAAAGTACATGAATCAGGACAACAAGGGAGGCTAATGGGTGAAGGCATAGAAGTGGATTGTGCCAAGGCACGTTTGGGAATGTGGGGCTAAGACCGGTAGTCGCAGCGACAATTACCAAAACAAATCTACAAGACTAGCACAAACCAACACCTGACTAGAGAAATCATCTTAAACTTGACAACACAAGAGAGATATCGATATTGCTATCTGAAAAATGCATTAGACTCTAGTATATTCCCTTTCATTATCCCTTGAACAATTCAATGAAGCAACATATATTTTTTCTTTTTCTTCTTTTCTTTTCTTTTCTTTTTTTTTTTCTTTTCGGATCTTTTGCTTCACAACTTTTCTCAACAAAGGGAATAAATGACACAATTGCCAACATACTTGCTACACCCATTTGATATTCTTTTTCAGAAATCCCGACCCAACCATAGTAGACAAGTAGATAAGGAAAATATGTAATTGCGCCTGTCCCGATAAGGTAGACAAATTCTAGGAATGTAGCTATTATATGGCTTGTAAAACAGGCTACAAAAGGCTCAAATTGGCTAAACATAAAAAACTTAATAATAAGGGTATAAAATCAAGTTTTTTTGGCTATGTGAGGCTTATTTGAACAAAAAGAACCGCCTTTCCTCATGCACTTATCAAACGAACGCGTATAGTATCAAGAAACGAATGTCACACTTATGCAATTTGATGTTACATATTCCACAAGGACTACCACACTCAAGCCTGAAGACAATGAGACCAGTTTATTGATGTTCCTGGCCTAGGAAGCTCTATAGACCTCAGAATTTTAAGTGGTTTACCAACTAAAATTGGCCAAATCTAATTAGCATAAGGTATGTTAAAAACGGTCAAGACTTATCCTATGAGCTTTGTTTTCAAAAGTAATAAGTCAAAACAATGTACATGGACAACTTATTTGGGATTCAAATGCAGAAACAGTGCAAGTTATCATCATTGTAATTCAATTCACCAAGACTCGACCTAATAAAAATAAAAACATGTTTTTGGATTTTGTAAATTTTCAATTTTTATGATTTTTTTTCTTTTTTTTTCTTTCACACAACAAAAATAAACACACAACATAAATAAAGACTCTACCCCAAACCTAAATGTCATAGTGTCCTCAGTGTGACGCTAACAGCACATCAATCACATATCAACCAACATCAACAACCTAAGGGACACAACTAACAAAGGGGAATGGGAAATAATTAAAAGAAAATACAATAAAAGAAAGTACAAGGATAGATAATACCAGTTGTATAGACATAGCCTCCCCCAAACCAGCTGCAAAATATGGGCGTAGTGACCAGCTGTCACTACTACTCATCAGTCAGGATGAATGGGGATCTCGGTAAGCGTATGGGGGTTACCTAAGTTATACAACCTTTGTAACTGGCATTCCTCTCCCGTCGGCAGTTTTTCCATCTCAACCGCTGCCTTACTCCGTGAGCTTCCAGCTTCAGTAGTGCTGGAAGTTAAGGCGATCTCCAGAGGATCCCTATTCAAGCATAAAGAGAGACAATTATCAACATTCAAATTCACAATATCGATCCTATGACATGTCTCTTCTAGCATGGGGTGTTTCATTGCATGCTCTAAGTTGAAAGTAATATTATCATCCCTCACTGTTAGTGTAAGTCTCCCATTCTTAATATCTATAACCGCCCCCGCAGTGTGGAGGAATGGTCGTCCCAAGATGATAGGAATTTGGGTATCCGAAGTCAACTGGTATGAAAAAGTTCCATACTCTAACCGGTACGTCTTCTAAAATCCCCAAAGGGTGTTTAATAGAATGGTCGGCCATTTGTAAGGTCATGGTTGTAACAGTAAGTTGACCCATATTAAGCTTTTTGCATATAGAAAATGGCATAACACTAACACTAGCCCCTAAGTCATAAAGGGCTTTGTCAATGGCTAAGAAACCTATATTACAAGGAATAGAAAAGCTCCCTAGATCCTTTAGCTTAGGTGGTGATCTGGATTGCAACATAGCACTGCATTTCTCAGTAAATGCAACCGTCTCCACTTCATTAAAGGATTGCTTCCTTGTCAATATGTCCTTCAGAAATTTTGTATAGGCCGACACTTGAGTGATAAACTCAGTAAAAGGTACACTCACTTGAAAATTCTTGACCACCTCCATAAACCTTCCAATCTGTGTATCAAGCTTGGATTTATGTTGGCGGTGAGGAAAAGGAAGTTTAATTGCGATTGGCTCGGCTTCTTTTGCTTTTGAAGATGAATTAGAGGACTTATAAGCCTGATCAGGGGTTGCTCGATCGAGCAAGGGGGTTGCTCGATCGAGTTTTTCAGAACAGGAACTTTCAGGAACTTTTCGAGCAAAATTTTCGAACTTTTCATGGGTTGCTCGATCGAGGAAAAAGGTGCTGCTCGATCGAGCAACCTTTTTTTCAGCCCCTTTTTCGCTGTTTTTCGAACCTTGAAGAGCAACTTCCAGACTTTCGTCGTTCCCATTCCCATTGATTTCCGGGCCTTTGTAATGGGTCTTACTCCTCGAGGTAATAGCATTGACTTGTTCATGTGGAGGGTGTCCCTGAGGAGGAAGATTGCCCGGTTGTTTGTGTGGATTTTGAATTGCCAATTGGGCAATTTGAGTATCCACTATCTTGTTATGCGCGAGCAATTGTGAGATCTGGGCATCTTGTTTTTGCTGTATCATGAGACTTTGCTGCAACATGGCTTTCAATTCCGCCATATCATTACTTGGAGGTGGTGGTGGAGCTTGTTGAAAGTTTTGGCCTCCTTGATTTGGACGGTTATAGTTACCTTGGGAATTGCGATTTTGAGGAATCACATAAGAGGAACCTTGTTGTTGAGGTGGCGGTGGGGTAGGATTAAGAACATTCTGACTTAATTTGGTAGGAGAAATTTGGGTGCTCTCTTTTCCTTTCATTATAAAAGTTAGAGTACGGTGTACCTTACTTAAAGGATTGAAAAGCAAGTACTTGTTCAACCGTACTCATACACTCTACCGCATTATGCCCCATGATACCACATCTTTTACAGGTTGACTCTTGTTGAACCATGGCATGAACCGTTTGCTTATTTTCCAAAGATTTTGAAGTTTGTAATTCGGCAATTTTAGCAGTTAATGCCTCCAACTGAGCTGCAACGGCATTGTCCGAACCTCCTCGCCTCGCATTACCCCTGGGATTTCCATACTCAGCAGTGTGAGTAGCCATCTCATCAATCAATTTCCAAGCATTAGCATCAGTAGTGTTATTCTGGAATCTTAAATTGGCAGCAGAATCTAGCAATGTTCTCTGATCATCATATAACTCATTGTAAAACTGGTTGCATAGGAACCAAGTATCAAAACCATGATGTGAAACAGATTTGACAAGCTTTTTGAAGCGAACCCAGGCCTCATTGAAGTTCTCAGTGGGACTTTGTTTGAAACTTGTGATTTGACTTCGAATGACATTGGTTTTCTGTGGCGGAAAGTATCTTTTATAGAATGCAAGAGCCAAAGAATTCCAATTGGTGATGCCAAGTGCATCCATATCTAACTCACCCAACCAATCTTCTGCCCCGTCTCGTACTGAAAAGGGAAATAACACCAACTTGATCTGATCTAGTGTCACCCCACCCGTTAAAGGAATAGAGAAACAATAATTGGTGAATTTCTCCATATGCTTAGCAGGATCCTCAGTAGGGCTTCCTCCAAACATGTTTCGCTCCACCAAAGAGATATAAGATGGACGAATCTCAAAAGTGCTATTACCCGTAGTAGGGAGTTTGAATCCCTTGGGAATAGATCCAACGGTAGGCTCCGAATGGCTGGCTAAAGTAGGCATGGTTGTAGTGGGTGCAGAAATATGTGTATCCTCTTCTAAGGATGGTTTTTCTGCGACGAATTCGGCGTAAACTGTGTCAAGCGTACTCAAGTCTTCCGCTTCTTGAATTTCCTTCCAAAAGTTTCGTCTAGCTCGGAGAGTCTTCTCTGGTTCAGAATCGTAGGGTACGAGATCGGACCTAGAACACCTGGGCATAAACAAAAACTAAAGAAAAGGATGAGAACTATCTAAAGGAGCTTAGGTTCCCTGAGACGAAAAAGGCAAACTAAGTAGAAACAAACAGAAAACTGTTGCCTCCCCGGCAACGGCGCCAAATTTGATAAGGTTAAAGTCGCGTCACCTTAATCAAACTAAACCTAAATCACTACTAACTAATAGTCAGCGGTAAGCAAGGTATCGAATCCATAGGGAGGCGTTAGTATTCAAATCTGTTAAACTAGGTTTGTCTCTTAAGTAACAATTTCGGGGTTTAAGATTGATGTTAATAGCAAACAATAACAATAAATAATAACAATAAAAATAAAGGATTGAAATCAATGAGATTAAAAGTCTAGGGTCTCAGGTTCACTAGGATTATTATTCAGGGATAAGGATGAAATCAACTATCATGCAATAAAGTTATCTAAGGTCACAAGATCGATCGATTCAATTATGCCCTTTAGATCTACAATCTAACATGCGATCGCTATCATTAAACGAGTTCTATTCAATTATCGTAGCCTATCTTAGTCTTAACCCGGTCGGTGTTAATCCTAATTTGCGAGACTAGCTAATTAATCCTGGCCAGTAATCAAACAACTAGAATTAAAACGATAATCAAACGATAACCATGCAATTGCAATTCAATTAATTAATCTACCCCTTCTAACAATCCTAGATCCCTTTTTCAACCCTAGAAAGGAATTTAGCTACTCATAACGATATTAATAACAAAGGCAATGAATAAAGTAAACATGATTAACAATAACGAAAGGAGTAACAAAGAATAATTAAGGAACTAGAAGGTAACTAATTGAATAACAAAGGAAGATTAAAGAATACCGATTACAAGCTTGAACTAAAGACAATAGTCTTGATAATAAAATCCAGAGGCAAAGCAAACTAATTTTAGGTTTCTAATATTAAAGCATACCTAATTATGAAAGACGAGCTTTCCTTTTATAATAAAAATCTAATTAACTAGGTTAAACTAATTTTAGGAAAGCCGGATTCTGTCAAAAACTGGGTTGCTCGATCGAGCAAGGGTATGTTGCTCGATCGAGCAACCTTCAGCCCGACTCGATCGAGCAAAGGGATGTTCGATCGAGCAGCCTTCAAAATGGCTTGCTTCTTCGTTTTTCTTCATTCCTTCTTTACCGCTCTCGATCCTGTGCCTAACCTTCTACGATCCAACTCCGCCATGCTCCATATCAACTCAAAAAGCTCCAAATGCATCCAATCTGCATTAAAACATAATAGAAACGGCAGAATCGATATTCTAGCTAAAATAGCATAGAAATAAGCAAGGAAAGACGGTAAATCAAGTTATATGTAAGTAAGGGAAGCATAAAATATGTGTATAAATAATGATCATCATCAAGCTAGGTTCTTTACCATTCAAGTACTTGGGTATTCCTATCCAAGCTGGTAGGTTAACTAAGTCTGATTGCCATGCTTTGATTGAAAAAATAGTGTGCAGAGTGAAGGGGATTGGGGCTAGGAAATTGAGTTATGCTGGTAGGCTTGTACTTATCAATGCTGTGTTTAATACTCTTCACAATTACTGGGCATCTATTTTCCTGATTCCAAAAGGGGTGATAAGAAGGATTGAAGCTATTTGTAGAAACTATTTGTGGAATGGTGATACTGAATTGATAGTTCATAGACCCTAATTAGACTCCTCTAATTAGTTACTAAATTACTTGTTAATTTAGTGTTTCATAAAGATCTATGTAACATGCATGCAAATTAAAATGCATAATAAAAATAAGAAGAAATTTCCTTACATTGGGAAATTTCGGTTAATATGGGCACAACAAGAAACACCTTTCTTGTTGTTCTTGTGCTAGAAAGAAATAGATGATCCTCCTTGTAATCTTCAAAATAGAAGACCTCCTTTTAGATGCACCCAAGAGAGAACCCAAACTAATCACTTAGTTTTTGACTAGAAAACACAAGTGAAAAGATGAACTAATATTGGATTTTATTACTACTCTATTAATAGGAAATATTAGTGTTTGAGAGGTTTTTAGAGAGATGAGGATTTTAGTGAGATAAGCATTCAAAACAAGAATGAACAAGCAAGCAAAATGAACAACAAAGTTGTCCTTTTAAGGACACTATGGTCCGGCCAAGGCAAGCCTATGTGGCCTCTTATTTTGCTTAAAATAATCCCATGCAATTACTTTGAGTGTAGTAGTGAATAAGACTAAGATCATGTGTCATAAACATGACATGATCACATGTTGTAGTGTAATACAAGAAACAACAATCATCATGTTATACACTACCAATTTTCGGCACCCACTAGTGTCATGTGGTCCATTTTGATTTTTGATATTTGTCCCACAAATACTTATAATCATATGTTTAATTATCTTGTATAATTAAGGGTTAATTTGATCATATAACAATTATATGACTCAAATTAATAAATAATATACACTTAACTTTTAAGTGATATTTTATCATTATATCAATATATAATGGGTCCCACAATGCCTAGTTAGATTATTTTACAACTCCTTGTAAATATAATTAACTAATCACCTCTACCTCAAAGTATATGCATAACCTCAACTAATTTAATGAATTAACTATTAATCATTAAATTAAATCTTATTTAATCGTATTAAAATAAGACGAAAAATTTATTCAGTCAATTATCGTATAATTGACTAATAAACTTATCTGGAATGAGTTCGTAACTTCATTCCAATAATTAACTCTCGTAACTAAACATATATCAAATATATATGTAAAGTACTAATTAATATGTATCGTATACAAATAATTAGATTTCTGTTTGGGTCTCATCCTATAGGTATGACCGAAAGGGGTCAGTTGATTACCGCCGTCATACGACAATAACGTCTAACTCTAGTCAGCTGACCGTTATCGACTTACGTTAATCAACTGACGTGGAGTATCCAAATACTAGTCATCCCACTAATATTCCAAAATGAGATTTATAATATAAATGCACTATTGTGGAGGACACTTGCTCCAACATGAATACCACAGACCCCCTCTTGTGGCATGGGAGAAGGTATGTTGTAGCAAAAAGAAGGTGGGTTGAATATCAAAGAAGTTTGGGTGTGGAATAGGGCAATTGTTGGGAAATTGGTAAACTGGATTTTTACAAAGACTGACAGACTGTGGGTTCTCTGGATTGATCATGTGTATTTGAAGGGAGCAGACTGGAATACATATAGACACCCCCCCCTAGATTCTAACTGGAATTGGAGGAATATATGTAAAATTAAGGAGACAATGGCTGCTGGTTTTCAAGGCACTCAATGGCTAGCTGATCCTAAGGGGTATTCAATTAACTCAGGATACTGCTGGATGAAAGGGATGCAACCCCAAGTCCAATGGTATAAGACTATGTGGAATAATTGGAATGTCCCTCAACACTCTTTAAGGCTGGGTAATTAAACATGAAGGACTCAACACTAGACAGAAACTACATCAATTTGGTGTATGTAAGACTAATTGGTGTGTTCTATGTGAGCAAGGGGTGGAAACTCATAAGCATTTATTTGCAGAATGTGATTATAGTAGGCTGATCATTGCAGGAGTTGAACAATGGTTGCAGATGAGACTGGATGATCAGGCTACTAGGGGCAATAAGGCACAGAGGAAGGCTTGCAGGATGGCTAGAATGGCATGCTGGTATGGAATCTGGCAGGAAAGAAATTCCTGCAGAATTGACATGCAGTTGAGAAACCTGGCCGAGTAATTCATAGACTGAAGAGCATCATAATCAGAAGACTGCTACATTGTATGGACCAGTCAGTTTCACAAATGGAGAAGGATTGGCTAAGTGTACTAGAAAGCAATATGTAAGTGTGATAGTCAAAGAGTAGTATGGAATGTATTGTAAAAGGAAGAAATTGGATCTTATTGTAATATTTTGATTAATAATAATAACTCACATTTTACCAAAAAAAAAAACTAGTCAATTGTCCAAGGTATTGAATTTGAATTGATTGATATTTTTAATCTCCTCTTTTAACTTGATGTATTTTTTCTCTAACTAAATCTTGAACAATAACTATTATTTGAGAAATTCCTGAAATCAACAGCCCAAATCCTCCCTATACTGAAAAAGAGAGGACTAATGCTAGAGCTTATGAATCAGTTAATGACAAATTAAACTGCCTATCAACTTAACATTGGCTTACATCCCTAAATTCAAGGGACTGGGAATGATCTCCAACATATCCACGTCTTCAAAGAGTAAATGGCTACCGCAAAAAAAAAACAGCCATTCGTTCTTCCCTCGATGTTCATCAACCTATTTACCTTATCACTAGATGAACTATCCAAATCCTGGAACTACAAGCTTAGCTTGAACACAAGAAATACTTAACACTTTGAAAGATGTTTCTGTTGAGTTCACTGGCACTATGCTAATAACAACGAGATATAGGTTAGTATCTTGACGATGGAAGTATTGGTCCAGAAAGAAAAGGAAGGTTTCACTGACTATCGCAATAGATAGCGCATTAAGAGCGTATAAATTGGCTGACAAACCCTTTGTGTAAGTCATGTTCGATAAGTTCGTCAACAACCTTTGACCTGCTTATTATACCAATATGCGATATGAGAGCTTTCTTACCTTTAATGATTTGGTAATTGTGAAAGCCAAAATTGAAGAAGATATGCGGAAAGATGATCTTGAAAGAGCCAAGGGTTATGAGGGTTCGTCTACCTCTAAGTTCCAAGCTGCGGTTTAGACTCACTACATTAAAGAGATTAGTCTACTAGATATTCAAAGCATGTCAAAAGTTCTCTTAGATCGTTTACCAAAATAGGTACTACTTATACAACCCCCCCCAAAGGCTTATAGCCTATGGGAAACCTGTAACACCCCGACCAAAATCCTATGTCGGGAGCGGTCACTCACGGTAGCTCACTAGACTGTGTACATGGCACACATAGGTCCTTTCCACCGCATTTTATCTTAACTCATGCGCATTCCGGGAACCTTTAGAGGAGGTCACCCATCCCAAGACTAATCGCAGTCAAGCAAGCTTAACTTTGAATTTCTTTTACATAGATAACCAGACAAGAAAGTGCACTTTGTTGATATGAGTACTACTTTCAATCCCTTTAATAACTAGTCATTTAAGTCCATTAATTGACCTCTTCAAGGAGTTACTCCACACATGGAGTATTACACAACCACACTTTAAGAACTCAACGTCCTCGTTACGCCTGGCAGCTAACCGCATAATCCTCCCCCGCTAAATGGGTGAACTCGATACTCCAGGCCACACGGTCGCAGGTTTTCTCTGATACACTTGTAACACCCTAGTTCCAAACTCTGAGTCAGAAGCGGTTACTCACGATAACTCAACAAGCTGCATACATGGCGCACTAATCAACATGAGTCCTTTCCAGTGCATTTTGTCGTCACTCAAGCGCATCCCGAGAACCATTCAAATAGAGGTGGCAAAAGGGGTCAATCAGGTCGGGTTAGTTTGAGTCGGGTCATTTCGGATCTAACATATATTTCAGATCAGTTCGGGTCATCTCGGGTTTTTGGGTCAATTTCGGGTGATTTGTTGTCGGGTGACTTTCGTTTATGGTCATTGTGGGTCTAGTCGTTTTTAGATTAATGGCTAAAAAATTGGGACACTTTACGTCATTTTAAATTGGGTTAGTTATGGTTCGGGTCTTTCTGGATGGGTCATCTCGGGTCAGGTGAACTAAGGTTCAAGTTGTGCTTGGGTCGGGTTGGGTCAATTCAGGTGTCGATCGTTTTCGGGTCAAGCAAATTCGGGTCACTTTCGAGGTCTACATCCACGGAGGTCACCCATCCTAAGACTAGTCATAGCCAAGTACCCTTAACTGTGGAGATCTTTTGCACGGATAACCAGAAAGGAAAGTGCCTTTTGTTTGAGTAGTATTTTCAATCCCATTAAGCACTAGTCATTTAATCCCATCAATGGACGTCTTCAAGGGGTTTACTCCACGCATGAAGTATGTACATACCCCTTCTTTAAGAACGCAACGTCCTCGTTGTGCCCAGCAGCTGATCGCAGTCCTCAGAATCCTCCCTAGCTAGGTGGGTGAACTCGATACTCCAGACCACAAGCTCACCACATAGTCGCAGGGTTGCTCTGATACCACTTGTAACACCCCGACCAAAACCCTGAGTCAGGAGCGGTCACTTACGGTAGCTCGTCTGGCTGTGTATATGGCCCAGAGATTAACACGGGTGCTTTCCAGCGCATTTTGTCCTTTCTCATGCATATTTCGGGAACCATCCCAAGAGGTCACACATCCCAAGAATACATGTCATTCAAGCACACTTAACTGTGGAGTTCTTTTGCATGGATAAGCAAAAAAGAATGTACACTTTGTTGATATGAGTAATACTTTCGATCCCTTTAAGCACCAAGCATTTTAGCGAATCAATGGACTTATTCAAGGGGTTATTTCACGAATGGAGTATTAAAAAACTACAACCGATTGGTCCAACTTTGGACCTTAGCTTGCTCTATTAAGGAACATCGGATTTTTGAAGTGGTCTCACAACCCAAGATTTGTCTCCATTATCACTTGATTAATTAATTTAGTACGAATTCTAGATTACAAACTAATAAACCACTCAAGAGTAAGGCTAGACAATTTACAAACCATCCCTCTCGTTATCAAGGAAAAAATTAAAGTACCTAATCTTTACCGTATTGTTCGCTGCTTTCGTTATAAAAGAAACAATTTGTCCCTCTCGTTTTCAAATAACTAAGTGACACTTTCGTATGATGTTTTTTTTTTCAACTCTATCAAGTACACCTTTTCAAAATGAATGCTTGGTAAAGTTTTTCTTTAAAAATCCTTTTAAAAACTCAATAAACTTTACTCTTTAAAAAATGCTCGCAAAAAGGTGGACCTAAAAATAATCTCTACATAATATAGTATATAGAGAAAATAAGACTAATTTCAAGCTAAGAAAAAGCAAAGCACATATTATTAAAGAAAGTTAAGAGGATAAAGAGTGAAACTGTAGGTTTTGTATTCATCAAATCGAGCATTACATTCTACATATTGTGCCTTATATAGGTCATCTTGGAAGATCTTGGCCCTTTCTTTCTACAAGCATCGTCTAGTGCTTCATATTAGCCTAACAAGATGTTAAAATAACAGGCAAGAGTCTACTAATAAGACGAAATAAAAGACAACTACAAAGTAAAAGAAACAGACTGATGCAACTTCAGAAAAGTTGTTTTGACTTGTTTCCTAAAATAACGAGAGCTGAAAGGGACTTTCTGAAGGCAGTCTAGCTTCTTTGGGAGCTGTCTTCTAGACCTATTTTTGGGAGTCTCGTGACCTTCACAGGTTTCTTATTATCATTTGGTCATAACTTAATCATAAGAAGAGACCTAGCCATGATAGTATCATAATACCACTACTGGTTCCCTGACCGTTGCCTTGGACTTTATTTAATGATTGAGAGGAATTTTGGCAATTATTTAAGATGGCTTCCCAGGGATAAAATGAAGTAAACACATGTAGCGGGCGTTCTGGTAGGATGAGTTGGAGTCATTTCTTTAAAATATTTTCTCTACAATCATACTAAGTTGAATGGTGTCTGACTAGGCCTATGAGAAAAAGGACTTCCCCTTAAGTGCTGTTTCAACATGCAACCAAATAAAGCGCGAGGATAGACGGGCCACATAACCATACGGGACAAGGAGACTTGACCCATAGACATTAACAAACACAACGAACCACAACAAGGTCCGACCGCTAAACTGAGGAAGATGGGCGAGGGGGCAAGCGTTTGGGATCCCACTTTGCATGCACGGATGATGATGAAAGAGACACAAACAATTAGGAGTATGATGAAGGCAAGCCCACACCTCGAACAAACCTTAAAACAAGAGAATTGATTGTCGTATACAACAAGGTTGCGGAAAATCGCTATATTTACAGCACACAAAAAGTAAAGCTGGATTAAATTGCTAATATTGTGGAGAAAGAGTGGTCGCCATAGATAGGCCACAAGACGACCCAATCTCCGGCAATTGAGCAGATGTAGAAAAAGATCAGGTGAGCGGAAAGGTTTATTTTCGGATTTTTTTAGAGAGAGGTTGATGAAATTTTTTTAAAAAGAGGTTGATTTGATCTTATTTGTATCACTATAAAAATTAAATTATCTAATCATTCGTGTAACTTAGTCGACGTAAGAGTTACTATTATGTATGGACTATGTCAAATATCAATCGGAAAATTCCCACAGTACCCTCCAACTTTGACGTTTTGCTTGAAATATCCAAAATTTTTACCCAAAAAACTTTGAGTGACCATAACTCGGGTTTACAAACTCGAAAAATAACGATTTTTTTTCAAATCGTTCATCTTTCCGAAAGCTACGATTTGAAAAAAAAAGTAGTCGTATTTGGATTCCATGGCTAGGAGTCTTTGAATGTCAAAGTTTTTTTTACCGAACAAACTTTGAATGGCCATATCTCTTGGTCACGAGAACTTGCTAAATTTGTTTTTTCAAATCGTAGTTCTCGGAAAGATGAAAATTTGAAATTTTTTTTGTCATTTTCTGAGTTTGTAAACCCGAGTTATGGTCACTCAAAGGTTTTCGGGTAAAAAATTTGGGTATTTCGGACAAAATGTCAAACTTAGGAGATACCGCGGGAATTTTCCGAATAACAATTCATACACAAACGAAGTAAAGTTGAATTACATTTATCAAACTATCGGTTTCGATTGGATCCTTGTCAAAACAAATCAAGTCGGGTCAGCTTACTTAAATCAATAAACAGTTAGTGGTCCTTCCCCCTCCCACAAAGAACGACGGTTGCAGGGGTTGAGGCAAACAATATAAAGAGTAAATTAATAAAAACTCCCTTTTATAAACCACTTTTTTAAAATAACTCCCTTTTGAAAACTTTTTAATAAATTACTCCTATAAAATATACTCAGGTCAAAAATTACACCCAAATTGACTTTAAGACGAAAATGACTAACTTCTGACCGTTATACCCTTTTCTACCCAAAACTCATACTCCTTATTTCTTTTTCCATCCTCTCTTTCTATACAACCGTCTCCCTTCTCTCTCTCTCTCTCTCTTCTCAATCTCATTTTCCCCCAAATTGTCGAAATATGATTGCAGATCAAACCTACTGAGTTCTTCATTATTATTTACGGTTAGTTTCTTCGCCTATTATTATTTGATTCATGTTTAATTAGTTTCTCCTACCCTAATTGACTGACTGTAAGTTTCTCCTACCCTAATTTTTTGTTTTATTAGTTGCGAATCATAGTGTTTCTCCTACCCTAATGTTTAATTAGTTTCTCCTACCCTAATTGACTGGGTTTAAATACCCTAATTTCTGTGTTTTTTAAGAATGTTTTGTTAAGTTCAATTTTGTGTTTGAAACCCATTTTTCCCCAATTTCTGGAGTTAGGAACCCTAATTAGAAACTATTTTATCTGGATTTGAATCCCCCAACCCTAATTCCTTTGTGTTATAAACTAGTTTATTGGTTTCTATCCCTTATTGCTTAGGTGTTATTGTAGGAAATGACCTCACAAACAACTCACAAGAGGGTAACGGTGCGTGTCTTTCATGGTGGTGATTTTATATGTACAAACGGGAAATTTCAGTATGTGGGTGGTGGTGTACACCTTAGACCTGGTGTTCTGTTAAATAATCTTACAGTCGAATTTTTTAAGAAATTAGCTGCTACCTTAACAAGGAGGGAGGACTATGAGATTTGGTATAGAAGACCAATGAGGAGTATTAGTAATGCAAATGGGAAGGGGTTGTTGGTTTCTGCTTTTGATCTAGTCAATATTTTAAAGACTGTGTGTAAGAATACCAATACAGTAAGTGTGTGGGTTACTCTTCCAAGGACAGAAAGTGTGAGTGTGTCATCAGTTTTACAAAGAACAGAAGGTGTGAGTGACAATGTGGGCCATGAGGAAAAAGAATCTGAGGAAGGAATCAATTCTTTATCTGGAAAAAAACAATTGATGGGGGCACCATTCAAAGCACCCAACCAAAAGCCACCCACCCCCAATAAATTTTCTACTTTACCCCTTAGAAGAAGCCCTAGACAAAAGAAAACTACCACAGAAGACTCTCAAAAACATATCTCTACATCAGATCTCCAAATTATTAGTGTCCCAAAACAAAGGGAGAAGTTGCCTCTGAGGAGGAATCTGCAGTTTGGTGTTCAGCATGGTATTATTATAAGGGAAAGAGAAGATTGTGTTATTGAAGAGGGTAGGGCTGAGAATGTTGTTGTGACAGAAAAGGGGCAGGGCAAGAGCAAGAGCAAGGTAAAGGAAAAGAAGGGTGACAGAAAAGGGAAGGCTAAGGTTAGTGAAAGCATAAATGTGGAGGTTGGTGTATTTAAAGAAGGTGTTAAAGGGAAAAAAAAATTGAATGTGAAAAAAGGGAAGAAGAAATTGTCTTCAAACAAAGCAAATGAGGATTTTTCTGAGTTTAGTGATTCTGAGGTTAGTGAAGGAGCTTTGAGTGATACTGATTTTGGTTTGAATGAGTTTGATCTAGGATTGAATGTTTTTGATTATTTCATTAATAATCAAGAGAAAGAGGGTGGTGAGTCAATATTAAAGGGAGTGGAAGCTGGATTGGATGGTGGGGGGCAGAAGGGAAAAGAAGCTGGAGTTGAATGTTCAAAAGACAATGAGAAGGTCTTAGTTGGGGTTGATGACTTAGATGTTAATGTCATCTCAGATGTGGATTGTGACTCAGATGAGCTAAGGAGTCTTCAGGGATCTGATGATGAGGCATGTCCTTATCCAACTTTCAATCCTGATTTTGACTTTGGAAAAGGTATTCAACTTACCAAAGGATTAAAGTTCCCTAGCGTTGAGATATTTAGGAAGGCTTTAATCCATCATAGTGTGAAGAATGGTTATGATTTCTGGTATTCACATAATGGAAGGGACAGGGTGACAGCCCAATGCTATAATAGGTGCAACTGTGAGTGGAACAAGAAAAAATCAAAGCTAGGAAAGTGTGTATGTGGGGTTAAGAATCCTTGTAAGTTTTATGTGCATGCTAGAAAGCTGAGAGACCAAGAGACTTTTCAAATCAGAGGGCTGAAGTTGAAGCACAAGTGTGTAATGTCAAACTACAATAGAAAGGTTGGTTCTGAGTTCCTTGCTGACAAGTATTTAGAGTTCTGGAGAACTAACTTGGATTGGAAGATAAAAAGATTTCAGAACCATGTTTTAAAGGATATTGGAGTTAATGTCAGTTACATGAAGTGTTGGTTGGCAAGGTGTAGAGCCAAGTTGGTTATCCATGGGAATGGCAATGATCAGTATGCTAGGGTTTGGGATTATGCAGAAGCTCTAATCAAATATAATCCTGGCAGTTCAGCTTTTGTGGTTTGTGATAGTATTGAGAGGCCTCCTGTTATATTTAAGAGGTTTTACACATGCTTGAAAGCTTGCAAAGAAGGGTTTAAAACAGGTTGTAGACCTATACTTGGGATTGATGGTTGTCATTTGAAGGGAGTATACCCTGGTATGTGTTTAGTGGCAGTTGGGTTAGATGGGAATAATAACATTTACCCAGTAGCATGGGCAGTGGTGGAGGTAGAGAATAGAGATTCTTGGACCTGGTTTTTAGAGCTCTTAATCAATGACATTGAGAAGGTGGATGGGGAAGGCTTAACTGTCATGTCTGATAGGCAGAAAGGCTTAGTTGATGCTCTAGCTAATGTGGTTCCAAAGGCCAACATAAGGTACTGTGCAAGACACATTTGGGCCAATTTTAAGCTCAGATGGAGTGGTCAATTATTCAAAGAAACATTTTGGGCAGCAGCTAGAGCATTGACAAAGGTAAATTTAGCTTTACATTTGCATTTTCTACTCTATTTCAGTTAAAATTTAGCTTCAATGTGTGCTTTACATTTGCATTTTATGATTGATGCTACATCATTACAGGCTGATTTCAAGAGAGAAATGAAGGGCATGGAGTTCTTATCAAAGGATGCATGGGCCTACTTGAATGACATTCCTCCTCAGCATTGGTCTAGGCATGCATTTGATGTAAACTGCAAGTCAAACCTCCTCCTGAACAATGTGTGTGAAGTATTCAATGCAGTTTTGAAAGAAGCAAGAGATAAACCAATACTCACACATTTAGAATGGATGAGGAGGTATGTAATGAAAAGAATTTGTCAAAAAAGAGAAGGTGGAAGGAAAGTTGATGAGAGGTTGATGCCATATGTTAGCAAGTACTTGGAATGGGCAAAGGATGAGGCAAGATTTGCAACATTTATGCAGTCTAATGATGGTGTGTTTGAGGTGGAGTTAAAAGGGGAGCAATGTGTTGTGAACTTAAACACCAGGTCATGTGGATGCAAGTATTGGGACTTAACTGGAATGCCTTGCCCCCATGCAATGGCATGTATGCTGCAAAAAAGAATGGACCCCAGAGACTATGTTGATGATGCTTACTCAAAAGATAAGTACATGCTCACTTATGCCCATTCTGTTTCTCCTATGCCTGGTGTCAAACAATGGGAACCTACAGGTAGACCAGAGCCACTCCCACCACCAATGAGGACCATGCCTGGACGGCCAAAATCAAAGAAGAGAAAGAAATCAGCTGGTGAAAAGGAAGATCAGCAAGTGAAGAGGTTGAAGAGGACAAACAATTGTAGCCATTGTGGTGGCTCAGGTCATTACAAAAGAACGTGCAAAAATCCTCCTGCACCTCCAAAGACAGCTGAAGCTCCTGGTGGTAGGCCTATTGGCAGAAGTGAGTGGGCAAAGAATGCAAGAGGCAAAAGGCAGGCAAGGGCCACAAGGAAGGAGTCATGGAGAGCAGCACACCATACAATTCACTCTCCAAGTACCTCAAGTGCTGCAAATGCACCCATCCAGACACACCCAACTTCCATGTCATTCACTGAACTCTTATCCCAAGCTTCCAACAATTTGCTCTGATCTAATGTTGTTGTTGTTGTCAATGTGCTTTTACTGTTGATTTTGAACAATGTACTTTAATTGACAGTATGTGAACTGTGTTGAATGTCTTTTGTCTTTGAACAATGAACTTTATGTGGTGAATGTGATTTTCAGTCTTGCCAGACTATTAGTTTCATAATGTGTTTTGCAGGTGATTTCTTAGTATGTTGCAGCAATTAGATGGCGATTAAGTAATCAAGCTTCTCCTTTACTGCTTTAGTTTTCAAGGTTTTTTACAGGGCAGTATTAGTGTTTTCATTGTTAATGGTGAGCATCATCAGATCAGGGACGTAAATATAAAACAAGGATTACTTGTTTATATTTACTTCCCTGAGCTGATAATGCTAAACAAGCACAATGAAACTACTACATTATACAAGCCAGTAAAATTGGAAACGTCAAACCAGTAAAATAGAAGATAGTGGATTACATAGTTTTCAGATTAGATAGCTAGCAGATCAGTGAGATATTGTTGCAGTGAATTGATTGCATATCATTAAATCAAATATTATTTGAAGATATGTAATTAACTCACTGCAGCAAAATCTTACTGATCTGATATCTATCTAATCAACATTTACATTTGTGTAAATGTTATAATTGAACAATAAACCAAATAGCATTGTCGGAAATTCACTCGCAAGAAATACAAATGCTATTATGAAAGAAATACGTAATACCTAATTAAAACCTTAAATTATAGATGTCTTAACATTATTACATTCATCCAAACACTTCTAAATTAGAGTAGTCTTAAGTCTTGACATTACATTCATCCAAATACTTTTACATTCTAGTAGTCTTAACATTACATTCATCCAAAGCAAATTATTCTACATTAGAGTACTCTAAACATTCCATTCATCCAAACTAATAACCACTTAGAACCTAATACCTACTTAAAGTACTCATAACATTACATTCATCTTAATCTTCTTCCTTAAATACCTACTTCAAACATACAATTATCACCAAAGCAAATAAAATGGCAATAACAATTGCAAAGGGAAACCTCTTGCAATAACTAACCCTTTCACACTTTGACATGAATGATTTGTTCTTCAAATTCTCAATCTCAAAAAGAAGTTTCTTCCTATCTTCCTTCAACCATTGAATTTCACGAGACAAAGAACCAAATTCATACTCCGTCACTCTTTTCTCCATCTTCATCTTGTTAATTATGTCTTTCTGCCACTCTGTTTGGACACGGTCATGCCAACGAAACCAACGGCAACCTCCCATACCAACTGTTGGGTTAGAAAACTTGCACCTCTCAAACCTCCTTCCTGGATTGTCGTGTGTGGAAGACGTCAAAATCGCAACAGGGACACGGCAGAAGCATTTATTCGCCTGCTCATCAACAACACTGTGGTGGGAGCTTTCATAGCTACTCTCCATTGACATAGCGGTTCCCAATTTTTGCAGAAAATATGAACCCTAAAATCATAACCAGATTCAAAAACAAATTGGGGAAAAAGATGAACCCTAAATCGCTCCACTAAAATCAATACTATATTGCTGCAAATTACAATAGAAAAAAAAGATAGAAGAACATACCTTAATTGGGGAGGAAATGGGGAAATGATTAGGAGCAAAGTTTGTAAGTAAGGTGAAGAAATGGGGGAAATTTATAAGTGAGGTGAAAGAATGGGAAACAATGGTTGAGGTGAAAGAAATGGGAAACAATGGTATTTAAGGAAGAAGAAGGGTAATTTCGTCCAAAAATTAGACTTTAAAACTGAAAATTCAAATGTTGACGGAAATGGAGTCGGAATGGTCAATTTGGGTGTAATTTTTGACCTGAGTATATTTTATGGGAGTAATTTATTAAAAAGTTTTCAAAAGGGAGTTATTTTAAAAAAGTGGTTTATAAAAGGGAGTTTTTAGTAATTTACTCCAATATAAACACATTTGCAGACGAAACAAACATCCAAAAAAAAAAAAAAAACATCACTCACTTGTTGAGTTGTTTCCTATCACTCTTCTTCTTGACTCAAGTCAACATTCTATTGTATCATAATATTGTATTGATTTCGATCAGCAATGGCGGAAGCAGAAGTGGGTCAGTTGAACATGCATGAACTGCTTCCTTCATACGCCCCTCGCAGCGTTGATTGCTTTCAAAAACTCGACCTTATTAGTCAATCTTCTTTTGGGTACTCTTCTTTTTCCCCCTTTTTTTAATTATCAAGTATTAAATTAAATACATATGGTCTAGTTATTATTGCTCATTAACCTAGATCTAATAGTCTAATTCTACCTACTTTTTACTTCATCTTACTTCCTCATCATTCACTTTCCATCACCATTTTCGTTATTAGTCATCTCGAAACCGCCTTTTAGGTGTTTGTAGTAGTTAGCAGTGGGTAAGGGGTAAGGTTGCCTACATTCGACCTTCCTACCCGTTGTTAATGATCACCTCTGAATTGTGCTAATGCTGTTTTTTGAATGATTTTTTTAAAATAATGCTCAAAAATAAAGTATTTATCGTTTTGGTTTGGTTTTGAAAGTATTTGCCAAAATGGTGGTATGTAGGCTCGGGTTTTCAGAACTTGAAACACGGAGCATATACGTAATGGCGTGTTTCTAGTGAGTAGGAAGATGTAAACTTACAAAAATGGACTATAGCAAACACGCCATTGGGAATGACGGTTTTGTGAAAAGGTAACACGCCACTCCCATTGGCGTGAATATGCAGGGTTTTTTTAAAAATAAAATAAAATTAGAAACTGCATAGATACGCCAATTGGAGTGGCGGGTTTGTTCCATGTTCCAGGTTTTGAAAACCCGAGCCTAGTTTTTGACAAATACTTTATTTTTTGAGCATTATTTTTAAAAAAATCGCTTGTTTATCTGGCTCATTACTTTTTTATTTTTTGTATTCGGATTTGGATTCATAACGCCACTACAAATATGATTAATGTCACTCAAGTTTGTAAGAGTGTTAATAGTAAGATAGCCTTATACTTAGCTTGTATTGAGTGGCATAAAAAATAGTGTAGTGACGTTATTATCTCCCCTTTTTCAGGTTGTATTTATACAATAGTTGATTTAATAGGTAGTTAGACATTTTTGAAAATCTTGGTTGAATGTATTACCTTCCGCTGTTATTTGTGTACTTATTCTATTTTAATAAAGACATTGATATTCGCATGCATTTTTAGCCACATGTCATCCACTAATAATAGTTGCATTCATATTTGCTATCTTCTCTGTATTTGTGCCAAAAGAAAAAATAAACAACGCGGGGGACGTGATGCCACCACTCTTGTCCCTTGTGTCATGGAACATATAGAGCAAATATAGAAATTTTCCACTGTTCATCCACTCATATTTTCGATGGAGTAGACATTCGGACAGTGGCGTTGTGCTATGCGGATGCCTAAAGAAATGATGGGAATGGAGAGAGTACTAAACGTTAGGGTCGTTTTGTACTCCTATGTTATTATGGGTATTATACTAAGTCAAAGCTATATCAATGTTAAATTATGTTGGTGATACAATGTCATTACTGCTGAGACGTTGCTATTTGTTCGAAGTCTGTCTACTTTTCTTTTTTATTTATCTAATACTTCAATCCTCTGCGATATAAAGATTTGGGTACATCAGCTGCAATTTCCTTCGCATATAATGCATTAAAATTATATACGCTTGGCTCGATTGACAGACAAGTATATATGGCCAAAGAGATTAAGACGGGGGAAATTGTTGCTCTGAAAAAGTTAAGAACAGAGGATGACAAAGAGGGGGTATGTTACTTGTCTATAAGCTCAATTATGCTCTACTTTTATCCACAAAGAAATAACTTGTTCACAATTATCCGCTTAGAAGGAGATGGTCATATCACTATCATTATTTGTTTCTAAATTACCTTAATTAGCTTTCATATCAATTACATTTTTGGAAACTTTGAATTACTTTTTTCACAGTTTCCGATTACTGCTGTAAGGGAGATCAAAATTCTGACCAAGTTGCGTCATGAGAATGTAATACGATTGAAAGAAGTTGTGACTTCTGAAGGTACTTCAGCCTTTGCTAGTTGGCTTGTTCTTTTCAGTTCAGATGCACATTGGTAATTCGATCAATCCTTCGAATGTTTCATAATTTATTTTGAAGGTCCAGTAAGAAATCATGAACAAGCTGCAAATGGAAAATCTCATTCGGGTATTTATAATCTTCGTGTCATTGTTTTGCGTATTTGAATTGACATGGAATATCTAATATGTTTATGAAACTACCTTTCATATAACAGATAAAAGCAGGTATTGTGGAAATGTATACTTAGTCTTTGAGTACATGGATCATGATTTGACTGGCCTCTCTGAACGTCCCGGACAAAGATTTTCAGTTCCCCAAATTAAGGTGTTCATGCATTCACTATAGATGATTGTGAGTTTGTGACTGGCTTTTTGGATTCTTTAGATATCTGTTTAACCTTTAAAGTTCGTTTGTTAGTGTTATATGAAACAGCTGCTCAGTGGACTTAATTACTGTCATACCAACAAAGTTCTTCATCGGGATATTAAAGGTGTTTATCTGAACAAAGAGTCTGCTACAACTGAACTCCATATAATCATTTTGACTTCCATAATTCATTTGTCTGCATAGGAGCCAATCTTCTACTAGATAATAATGGAAGCTTGAAGCTTGGAGATTTTGGGCTTGCATGCACACTTTCTCAAGAGAAAGGAAACTATACCAATCGTGTTATCGCTTTACCTTATAGGTAGTTTTACCCAAGTTATGTTACTTTCCGTGTCTGTCACCGGGAGCATTATGTGGTAATTAGTAGGTAAAAAATGCAATTAGCAGGAAGTAACTAGTAGGGTCTTTCATTTTTTTTGAATCACTGATATACTTGCACTACTCTAGTACTCTCTGGTGAAAACCAATTTGGTCATCATCTACAACAACATTTAACTCAATGTCGATACAACTCCTTAAGTATTTGGCTCCACCAGAAGTTGTCTAATGGGGTTTGTTTGATGATTTGATAGGCCACCTGAGTTGCTACTTGGGGTTACAAAATACGGTCCAGCTGTTGATATATGGTCCGCTGGTTGCATCTTTGCCGAGCTATTTCATGGAAAACCCATCATGTCCGGCCGAAATGAGGTCAGATTGCTCTTTGAGCCTGTTCTACATGTTTGGGGGTTGGGTTGTTACTCATTTAGGTTGTAAATGTAATGCTGCCTATCCTTCCATGTCAGTTCATGCATCCAACTGGTTATTCAGCAGTTGGACTATTAAATTACTCCCCTCCATTCACTTGGTTTCACGGCATTTCTGAAATGAAGCGAGGGAGCTTGAAAAATGTATTGAATTCAAGTGAATGGAAGAAGCATTCATTATCATCAAATCTTACAAAACATAATGCTGCTATAATAAAGAATTTAAATGTTGCATCCATCTATTTTATTAATATTTCTCCAACATTTTGATGACATAACAGCCAGAACAACTACATAAAATTTATGAGCTGTGTGGAAGTCCAGATGAAATTATTTGGCCTGGTGTTTCCGAGATTCCTTGGTACAATAACTTTAAGCCAGCTAGACCCAAGCGGCGACGCCTTCGAGAGGTTTTCAGATAGTACGTGGATTTCTTTCTATTGTTATGCCCCCTCATATGTTAGTTTGGCACATTACATTTGTTATGTGTTGCGTGTTGCGTGGCTGACATGACAGTTTAGCACTTCATTACGCCTCTTTCAAAAAAGCAGCTACCAATACGACCCCTTTACCTAGCAGTTTACGGGAGCCTTTGATACAGTGGTGTAATGTTGTTATTCTCCAATCTCGTCCAATAATTGTAGAGTTGTAGTTGAGTCAATGTACTCCCTCCGTCCCGGTCATTTGTTTACCATTTCCATTTTAGGGTGTCTCATTCATTTGTTTACCTTTCTAAATTAGGATGGTAATCCATGAGTAATTTGATCACCTTATGGGACTATTGTCCACATGTCATTCACCAAGTACTACCACAAATGGTCCCCTACCATTTCCTTAATAATTGTGCCAAAAGCAAAGGTAAACAAATGACCGGGACGGAGGGAGTATTAATTTGCAGATTAGACCTACTGTAAGTCACCGTTTTCGTCCAATTCTTTGTTTTTTTTTTTTGGTGTTGACCAGGAGTATCCCCTACCAACAGCTGGGGCAATCTCCTTCGGGGTACTGAAGGCAACTTAATGGGTAGACCCCTCCCAAGTTTGGCCTTTTTATTTGCAAGAGTCAGAATCGAACCCCTGACCACTTGTTTAAGATGGCTGAAATTCGTTTCTAATACTTGTAACAGTTTTGATCCGGATGCCCTTGATTTATTGGACAAAATGCTGACTCTAGATCCTTGTAAGGTAGACCTATTGCTTTGCATGTTAAATTCGTGCCTTCATTTTTTCTAGTGAATGCTTTGTAAGGGTAATTTTATTCCTTTTATGTACAGAGG
This sequence comes from Heliosperma pusillum, assembly GCA_022085475.1. Taxonomy (NCBI): domain Eukaryota; kingdom Viridiplantae; phylum Streptophyta; class Magnoliopsida; order Caryophyllales; family Caryophyllaceae; genus Heliosperma; species Heliosperma pusillum. Next base: position 244,893 of record JAIUZE010000203.1, on the reverse strand, counting down.
ATCTCTGCTAAGGATGCACTTGATGCTGACTATTTCCGGAGAGAACCATTGCCTTGTGATCCCAAGTGGTATGTTACTGTGTCTATACCTACAATTTTCAGTTAGTACTTTATTTAAGCCAAAAAGCCAAGAGACTGCGAAGAAGACACACCGAAAGAACAACAATGTACCACTACAGCCCTGGTGAATAAATCTAAGGAAAAATAAACCGATAGTATAAATAAAACCACTACGATTCAAATCTCTGCTTAATCTATGGGGCCTGGCTTTCTTTTGTTGCATAACATATTCTCTGGAATATGACCGAAGGAGCAAAGTTGCTTACTTGACTAATTGTGCGTCCTGTGTTATGGAGTGGGTAAATGAAAATGTAATGTACTTTCAACCTCCCTTATCACGCTTGGGCATTGGAATAATGTTGTTGCTATATACGGAATATTTCCTTGACTAGGACATTACATAATATTTCAGCTTACCCAAATACGAGTCATCACACGAGTATCAAACAAAGAAGAGGAGGCAGCAACAGCGTCTTAATGAGGAATCTGCAAGAAGACAAGGTTTGCCTCATCCACCGCCATTTTGCCCTCTAACACCTATTCAAAATGGTGACCAAGTTTCTCAAGTCCATCAGCCCAAGCCGAACCATTCCATCAACCAGCCTAGACAACCATTTCCTCCTGGATCTAGCAACATGGTTCACAATCCACATAATGACGCCGGACTATCCAATAGGCATTCATCTAGTGTAAATTTGGCTGGAGGATATAACGCAACCCACACATCCCAATCTGGATCATACGCGGATGGGCCTCCCGGTTTCTCACGGAGAGGCCTGACTCGAGAAGTGAACAATCGAAATCAGCATTACGGTTGGCAGCGATGAGGCATTTGTGGAAAGTATAACTTCACTCAGTATAGAATGTCATGGCAGTGAGGATAGAATTTCATCTCTAGGCCTTTCTCTTCTTTTATCGTCTTTATTTATTTTCTTATCCTCTTTTTAATCTAATATAATGTCCAATGTTAATTTGATACGCCTATACCTTCAATGTAACTGTAGTTTCAGATGTCTAATGTAGGTAGATCGGAGTTGATGTTTCAATTTAAACCATGTTGTCGTGTTTTTGCTTGTTTTCCAGATTCAATCTAGCCCATAAATATGTTTCACCATAAATATGTTTAGGAGGGTAAGAATGTAAAATATGACAGCATACTTACATTTGCCAGTAGGTCTCCCTTGTGACGGGTCGGATCTTGCGACGGGTTTTTCCTCTAACAAAATGGGTAGAGGGAACATGTGGGGCACCCCCATGTGCTTCCCCTTTTCCCTTAAATGGGTCATTTGTGAGGGGAAGTGGTACCCGTCGCAAGCTTGTGACGGATACTATCCGTCACAAACAAGAATTTGTGTACATTTGCTATATAATCGTATAGTCTTGTGCAAAACTATATTTAAACTAATAAGATTGATAGAGTATATAACAATGATGTAAATGTGACCAGAGATTCCAAGTATGGCTTTGAAAATGACAGAAAGTCGAACAGGTACACGGACTTGGATGAGAGGGGACATGTTTCTATGCGCCAAGTAGGCACGAGTTTTCAAGGCACTGATGGTATAAAAAGGGCAGTCATAAATCCACGGGTAGAATCCCTACACGACATATGTAAGACACTTCACACTTTCACAGTACTGCACTTTTCAGATTGCCTTTATAATGTCGTGGCATTAGCTAAAATATTCCTGGCATTATCAAACCCCTATACAAGAATTATGAAATTGAAAGCATAAGGAATTAGAGGATTTGATTGACAATAAAGAGGATGTAAGATTGTAAGTACATCATCAATACATTTGTTTTAGTGTGTCAACTTTCAAAACGTGCGACAATTTTACATTACATCTCACAACCAACACATTTATGGGTGCTAATGTTTTTATAGCCCTGTAAAACGAGCCAGTAAACTATTTGACAAATCTATAACCCCGGACGATCGGACTCACACTTGTGTGGGTACAGATCGCTACATCCAAAATTCTCAAAAGTCCTGCAACTCCACATCAAAAGGAAAAGAGAAAAATATACTCTAGAAACAGAAAAATAAGCATAAGATCAAGTCATCAAGTTGTGGTGCTAGCAAAACCAAGCCTACTCCCTGTAATTGCCCACCATCAGCCTGCTAAACTGTTGACCATGTCAGAAGTCGCAAACTCAGCAAAAAATTGTCTTTGACAGAGATGTTGCATCAAGAATATTACGAACATCCAGAAAGACACTTATTTCAACAATAAACCATGCCACAGTGATCCTCAGACTTCTTAATGTCGGCAAATTGAAGTATTGCATATGTTGTTACGATACTCCTCAAGCTACAAATCACATATACTCCTTGAATCTGGATCTATAACTGCTTTCGGTTTTGGAGGACAGCCCGGCAAATAAACATCCACGGGAATTAGTTTGTTGTATATAATTGATATATATATTTGGAGCTAGGACTCCACTTTAAGCACTATTTTCATACACTCGTACACGAAATAGCTTATGGCAGCAGATGGTAAGACCTGAACAAGTTGCGGTGGAGAGGTCAGTTTAATGTAGCCCACTGTACAATGAAAATTGCGAGCTTCTATATAATAACCCTTAGCCCCTGTGTTTTTTCAGATAGTTAAAAATGTTTTCTGTGTTTTCAAAGAGATAATCTAATATACCTCTAAATTGAATGAAAGGTGCTTAAACTAACCTAAGTGGTAATACTTGGGATCCTAATTGTTGAGTTTGTCATAAAAAGAGGGTTACAATTGAGTAACCCATGATTATGCTTGACAAACTATTAAAGAATTAAAAATGCCTTAAGTTTGAGTTTACAGTTATATTAGACGATTCAAAAACCAACGGGCAGTTTTTACTTTGTTAATATTTGAAAATGCACAGGAGTGCATCATTAAAAGTTGAATCTTTCATCAAAAATCATATCTATGTTAAAAAACACAATCAAAATAATTCAACTGGATAGAATATAGAATATACCTGCAACAAACTAGGAGTTAATCCAGCATAAAGTGCAGGAACACCTCCTTGTTCCATGATCTTAACGCATGTGGCTACAGCATTCAACTTCTTTTCCTGCACTTGCAACTGAAGTTGTCGTCTGACAACTTCAAAAGGGTAAGTAGCAGCCTCAGCACAAGCCCCAGCAATTGCCCCGTAGATTAATGTTCTAAGGGTTCCTAGTTCCAACTGGTCAAAAGCATTGACTTCTCCCTGTTGTTTCATGTTATCTGTCCTTCTCATCCCTTCTGGTGAATGCAAATAGGCTACTTTCAGCATATCATACACGCCATAAAAGACCGCACCAGAAGGAGCCATGGCTACGAGTGAAGGCAATAAGCCCTTGTAAAGAGATAAGACTCCTTCGGTTTCGATCATATGGCGGCAAGTACCAACTACACCACCCAGAGCTTCTCCACCTGGTGCTAGCATAACTGTTCGGATCTGTATAGATTAAGCGCCACATCATATAGCATGACACGGAGATGAACTAAATTGGTTTCAATAAAACTGCAAATTCAGTGTAATTCTTATAGTTAATTGATAATAAGTACTCCCTCCGTCCCGATCATTTGTTTGCCTTTGCTTTGCCTTTGCTTGCAATACAAAGACAAAGGAAAGATAAGGGGACATCTATGGTTGAAGTTAATTGATTACAAGTGGATAATAGTCCCATTGGATAATCAAATTACCCATAAAAAGCCTTTCCAACATAGAAAGTTACACAAGTGAATGAGACACTCTAAAATGGAAATGTAAATTAATGACCGGGACGGAGGGAGTACTCCATATCTGTTCTATAATATTTATTTTTCGAAGCTCTAACATTTTGTAAATTTTGCTCGAAACTCATACTTTTTACGAGCATTCCCTCCAAATCTCCTACCAAAAGTCAACGTTGGCAAAAAAAACAAAAAAGAATAATACTAATGGGGGGGATTTCAAAATGTGGATGTTTCATGATCTTTCATTCCTCCTCAATATCAAAAACAAGAAAAATGGAAATCCTACACAGGCTTGACATACAGGATGTCAATCTTAGCTACTTTAAAATCACTGTGTTATGCTTAAGAAGGTTGGGTAAGATACATATAATGGGACTTACCACCCCACATATAACGATAGTCAGGTGGTCAAAGAAAAGCAACCGAATGTATTGCCACCTCTAGACTCGAGTACCTAACAACACCCATGTGGTTCAGGACTAAATGCTAATACTTTCTCTCCTGTTCTCCACCTATCATTTGCCATGGTACTAAATATGGTCGCAACAATAGCAGCAGAGTTGGTTTTGAAGGTTGCAACAACCACATTTCGATGCAGCATTGGTCGCATTTATAGTTTTATACTGCAACGACCGGAATAAGGCCGTGAAAGACCTATTCCTAGATCAGGACTGAAACAGAGATTCTATACCACAAATCCACGATGATTGTGGTCTGAACTTGACATGGCTCCTGTATTTGAATGTAACTTAACATATTCAAGATGTGCAGACAGCTACTCCTATTTAAAACAACGGAAGCTAAAAACAAATTAAGCGTGACATAATCATCAAAAATCAGCTAACGAGAATCATTTGTAAATTATTTTTTACCACATACAGTGTCCATAGGAAGACAGAGCAAAGTAGCGGTAATTCCAGCAGCAGCACCAGCAACGAATCTCTCAAAATTTGTAGCTTCCTCATTTCCAGACAATTTGCGAAGGTAGTTTCTATAAGTATCATAAGCGTAAAAGTTAACTGCCTTAAAAGGAGCCGTACGAAGGATGTTGACAAAATTTCCTTTCCAAAAACCTCTAATTCCTTGTGTAGCAGCTATGGTTTTGATGAGTTGAAAGAGATGCTTCTGCTCACCACGAACCATATATTCCAACTTTAGTCTTTCTAACGGGGCGACAAATGTCCTGGTCCAACACAAGATATCAATGCTCAAAAGTAAGAGTCTAGTTACAATCACAAACATCTCTACATGAACCATGTAAGGCATTAAAATGCAGACAACGAGACTTGTATGAGAGGATCTCACAATTGTTTGATTCCTCACGCACAAGTTGTTGTGCAATACACCCTTTTGAACCAGAATGCATATATTTTCCTTGCATTCGCAGCTTTACCTATTTAGCAGCCGTCAAGGCACTGTTTTTTGTGGGTTGCTCTGTACGGCCTCTACTCTAGTTTCTATAACAAATACTTGCAATAAAAGCAATATGAAGCATACAAATATCGCAGGTCGCACAATAAAGTGACGATCAGCAGTTGAGCACGCAGAATTCAAAATCATCGGCAACAAAGGGAAATAGATTGGTCTTCCAAATTCATTTTCCATTGAGGCGATTTTTTTCGAGAAAGCTCAATAATGCAGTATGAGAGACAAAAAAAATCCAAAGTGTGAACCTCAACAACATCCTACAAATTGGTGCAAGTGGTAAAGTCGCAAAATAAAGTGACGATCAGCAGTTGAGCAGCACATGAAACCTATACGGACCCAATGCAAGGCTCAAATATAGAGAAGAAAACATTTAGAAGCGCAGTTCAAATCTTGGTTCGGCCACTTGAAGTAAAATAAAAGAGGGAGAAGAAGTAAAAACCTGGAGACGATGGCGGAAACAGCGCCAGCCCAGAGATGCTTAGTAGTGTTGAAGGCAGTGGAAGTCCTGTTAATAGTGTCCTCCTTCTGAACAAGGTGGCCCACCAAGACGTGATCTGCGGTTGAGTCTGTGGCGAAGTGATCATCGGAATTCCCGCCGTTGGCCGAGAAACTAACCGACATAAAGTCGCAGGTTTTCCAGGTAACGTCGACGTCATGACGCAAAGAAAGGGAGAGAGAGTAATAAGAAGAAGAAGAAGAAGAAATGTAGGAGAGAAAGGAAGGGGAGGATTTGATGAAGAAGGTGGAGTTGGTGAGATTAAAGATGGTTTGAAGGTGATCTTTGTATGATGAATCTAACATTGCAAATTTGGGGGGTTTCGATGTTAACAAGAATGTGATTGATTAGAGTTGAAGCGAGTATAAGATTGGTATTAATCAAGTGTCGGGGGGATCATTAAAGCAAAGAGAAGGTATTATTGTTATTGTTAGTCGGAAGTAAGGTGAGTTTCAGTTTGAGAGTTAGGTGGAAAAAAAGGTGAACTCGACACCGTACTCCGTATGTGGCGAATCGCAATACTCACCAGTCACCAGTCACCCACAACACAACAGAATATATTCATTCCTTCATCACATCTTTGCTTTTCTAATTACCATCCCCCTTTCCCACCTTCTCCTCATTTTGATTCCCGACCTCACCCAACACTAGTGCTACTATACCTGCTAAAACTGACCCGAGACCCAAAAGCGACCCAGAATTTCCTGACCCAAAACCACCGACCCACAGACAACCCGATTTGAAATAATCCTAAATGACCCAATTTATTGTGATTAGGAGTGATAAACTGATAATGAGACGAGATGGCCCACGTACAACTCAAGCTCGGCTTGGTCGAAGTCGGCCTGTGCAAGTTTGGCTCGACGTCGAGCTTGACTTGAAAACTAACTTGATCATTTTGAACTGAAAATGGCCTAAATAAATCGGATATGAATCTAAAATAACCCAACCCAAAATGACCCATACCTAAAATGGCCCAAACCCAAAACTGACCCAAACCCGAAAGTGACCCGACCCGAAAGGTTGAGCAAACTCGATATGACCCGGCCCAAACCCGACCTGTTTGACCCATTTGCCAGGTTTAAGTGCCACTTTGCTAGTCCTTGCAATGGGTCGGGCCTCAGCCTGGCCCGCCTTGCAAAAACTCAAACCAAGCACGCCCCAGGCATGAATAGTCGTGCCATCGAGCCTGGTTCCCCTCCCCTCATTGGCAGTAACTATGTTCACTCCCTTCCCCCGACAAACAAATACCTATTATATCCCACACTCACTTCTCGGCGCCAACCTACAGTGCTATATCAACGCGTCTTCTACCTGCGCCACCCTTCGTCTGTCATCCTGTGCCGATGACACTAATTCACTTTCACCCAGCAGACAATAACCTATCTTCCTATAACAATAATTTTCTAACGAAAACAACTCTAAATGTAAAAAAAAGGGGGAAATTAAAAAAACATAGAACTATACATAACATTAATTTGATTAAAAAGTATGTTATTAATAACATTTAAATTATTATTTATAATTGAAAATTTCGATTAATATGAGAAGTTGTAGGTTAGCAATCGAGAAAATAGATTTATAGTTATTTTGCACAAGGGTATACAATTAGAAAGTATTAGAAAACAAATATTGGGTTGATTAAGGACATGTTCTTAATTGAGCTCAAACAAGTTAAAGTGACTTTAATTGAACTAAAGTGAGCAAAATAAAATTAAGAGAACTAAATTAAGCTGAAACGAAGAGATCTGCGGTGGGTATAATAATAATAATAATAACTTAGCTTTGTTGTACCTAAAGGGGTGGGGCCCAAATTGTATCTCAGCTCCCCACCAACTTCATGTAAACTATTCATTTTATTTTAATGAAAGTTGCGCGCCTCTTATAATAAATAAATAAATAACAAAAAAAAACAATAATAATAATTGATGGGAAATGATAATTAAGCCCAAAACATCAAGTCCACCAAGCCAAAAGTTAGGATATATAAGTCGTCCAGTGGCCCAAACCACGAAAATGGCCCAAAAAGTTTTTCACATTCCAAAAGCCCTAACCAAAGGGCCTAGGCAACTAAAGTTGGTGTGGCACTGCCTAAGGTCAGGGTCAAAGCGCCCCTCAAGATGAGGGGCGAAAGTTCAGGGAGGATCACACATGAAAATCTCGCTCCATGCCGAACCATGTCGAACAATTCATGCCACATGGTCACCTCACATGACGCAAATTAATCTGTACCAAGTTGTATGCATGTATCCTATAAATACGAGACAAACCCTCCACTCAAAAGTAACATATTTTCAACCAACTCTTCAACTCTCTAAGGCTTTTTCTCTCACTACAGTTGGTTTCTAAATGAAGTCTCCTCACGAGAAATTCACTCGCCCCAAGAGTGATAACGTAAAGCTGACTTAGTGGAACCTCCCGATGCTAAGTTTATCGACTACTTCAAGAGCGCTACGTGAAGAGAGGAGAGCAAGTTCAACAAAAGAGGGAGTGATGCCAAAGTCGGACTAGTCTTAGTGAACTAAACTACTAATTAGTCTCATGTGATCATCTGTATTAAGCTAATTATGTAGGCTAGCTCGATCTTATACCCCTACCTAAGCTAAGTAGGCTAGCTCTCGTGTACACCTACCCTTACAATGCATTAGTTCAAACAGAACCCAACAATTAAGATTAAGATAAATTGATCATGCAATCAACCCCTAATCATCCCACATAATCCCCCATTAACCCTAGCTAATACACTAGTCACTAATCATGCTTATTAAGACAGAAATAATATCATCATAAGCATAAAATGAAATAAACTTTAGTGATTAATGAAAGTGATTGACAAATGATTAACAAGAGATTAACACAGATTAAAAATGATACCAGCCAATTAGGAAAAAAGATGAGAGTTAATAAGAAAAACCAATAATATATATACGAATGTTATCACCTAATATTTAATAATCCAATAACAAGGAAAGATTAATCACTAATTAAGGAATGATTTAGGAAAGATTTACTAATTTGAGAGTTTTGTAAGCTAGTTTGATTTAATTCTAAATAAAATTGATGAACTAGGGTTCAGTAACAAAAGATGGGATCCCTCATTAGATCCCCAATATCTAACGTATACTAATCTAATACTTGCAGGAGGAGGCATCATAAGTTTTGCGTTGTCAGATGCAATTCGGGCGAGCTGACCAAAACACGACATCGAGGTCGTGCGAAGTGGTGCGGTTTGCTTACCCTTTGCTTCTTCTCTTCTCTTTTGTCTTTAATGTTGGTCCCTTGGTCTTTGTTTTGAGTCCCTTGCTCTTGGTCTAGGTGGCTGGCCATCAAGAGTGTCCAAAAGCATTAAATTTTGTGCGATACCATGGCAAAATTGCCTCATTTCCTTCCATTTCTACATAAGAAGGCAAAATAGCAAGTAATAGCGAATATGAAACTTTCGACACAATATATGAAGGTAATTAGCCTTTCTTTTATGCAAAACAAGGCTAATTTGGGGATAAAAAGTATGTATATTTCAACCACATCAAATATCCCCAAACTGAACTCTTACTTGTCCTCGAGTAAGAAGGTGACAAAAACACGACCTTTATTTACACTGGTCTAATAACATATCTGATACTAGTCAACTAGCGAGCCTCGCTCCGCACCTTCAACTCACAAGACAACATCCATGAGATAGGATGCCCTCTTGCAAGACAACTGGGGACTTGCTCAAAGTTTCGAGACATCCAAGCATTAAAGCACACAAAACAAGAAAAGGGTGCGTCTACAAAAGGAATGGACACATGCTTCATCCAACGGGAAATGCCTAAGAGAGAAACCGTCTAAATATGCATAATCCTTAATAGCCATTAATCTTATAAAGCATGGAAACTTAGCCTCATAACGGTTCAAATCTAATTAAATTTCGTTCTCGTCTACTAATTGCTTTGTTAAGAGCGATAGTACGGATGATGGAAGTGAGATCTCCATGGTGTTATTAAACATTATAACCTATGGAGTTTCACGTCTCCCACCTAAGTGGGAAACAAGCACTATAGGAAACAGAGCCTCCATCGTCCGAAATATACCGACCGCTTGAAAATCAGTCGCTAAAAAGATAAACTGACCGACATCGGTCGGTAAATATTAAGTGGTCGCTAAACTTCCGACCGAAATACATTTAGTCGGTATATCACCTTTCGGTCGGTATTTATATAAGTGGTTGTTAAACTATCGTCCCGCCTCACTCTGCAACCAATGATGTACATGATCCAAACAAGGGTAAAGAAAAAAAGGATATGAGTTTATTCCTTCGATTTAAGTAAATAATAATCTCCATAAATTGTTCATGCATTAATCTTGAATGGTTCGAACACAAATTTACGTTGAGTTAAAGAAATGAAAGATGTTGAGTTGGACTATTAAATTGACTTTTTGTTGTCTTAAGAATTAAAATATGACCAACCACTCTCCGCCTATTTGTCATTAATTAGTCTTGCTAAAGACCTTAATTAAGACATCTCACCACCTCCTTCTATTTCCACTTCTATTTTAATCAGGCGTAAGAGTGTTTTTTTTTTAATTTAAGACGGTCTTAAATAGGAATTTGTAATTTGTTGTGCGTATTCCATCTGTCTCAGTTATTTGTTTACCATTTTTATTCTCTGTAGTATATTTATAATTAAGGCTAAACAAATGAATGAGGAGGAGGGAGTTATTTGACATTAAAATCTGACATTTATATTCGTCTTAAAATTATATCTAATAATTTAAAACCAAATATCTCTAACATCTATACAATAATATAAAAAGGGTAGTTGAGCTCCCATCAAAATGCCACGTGGAACCGTCTAATGTCTTCAAAATTCTACTTATAAACAATAGAAGATGTATTCTTGAGAGTACAACTTACAGTCAAGCAGTTAATGAAATGATTTACACCACTCAACCTTTGGCATTACCCACTAATTAACAAATAAGATGAAGGGACAATGATAATAAATGTTGAGCTCCACTAATAAATGTCCTTTTGATTATAAAACATACATTAAACGGTAAATATTATACTCCCATTTCTTTCTCACACTATTATGGGGTTTATTCATGATTTTGTTTTGGTTTTCTAATGGTGTCATTATATTTGTTTCACTACTAATTATTCTTGAGTATCTAACTCAATTGTTTTTGTGGTTATCTATGTAGTTTAATTTGCTGATTTAGTAACTATTTGGTTGATTAGGTGCTTTAAGCCTATTTTGTGTCTATTTTGACTTGAAATCTACAGGTTTGGCTCTTTACTCAGGTTTGTTTTTCTTTTAATTCTTTAATAACTAATTTATATGCTTAGCTAATAAATTATCAAGCCTGAATTTTGTTAAACACGATTTGGTTTTAATAGACTCCGTAATTGTTATATATTGCTAAAGTAATGATCCAATTATTTAAATTTATAGCGGTTGATTTGAACCACATATGGCATAAATTGATCTAATTGTGATTGTTGATCGATATTTTATTATAAGATCTTTTCTTACTGTCAATTGGATTGGGCTCCTTTGTTTTGTTGTCGTAATCGATATAGAATTACAAGAATATGAATTCTTTTTAATTTGATCATTGGGTTTTTGGTAAATAGTTCTCATTATCTCGTAATCCGATTAATTTTGGCTACTATTGTTATATTTATCGTTTTTCCCATATTCTTATTCGTATTTATAACTTTGCGCTTTTGCCGTTGACTAAATCTTTATAATCTTGTAGCTTCTTAACTCCATTCAATGAAATGATTAAACATTTGCAGGTTAAGCGATCAATGTACTTGATATGGTCGTGTCTTCTATTATGGAGTACATTTTATAGTGCTTTCTCCCATTTTACAATTTGACTAAATCTTTTGAATTCATGATGTCGAACATAGGAGTGTACTCAAATGACATGAAGTGTCGCCATGTAGGTTCATAGCATTGAAATAAATATTAGTCTAATGTAAATTTTTATTCCACCATGAAGTTTAAGTTAAAAAAAATGATTCAAAAAAGAAAGGTAAGGTATAACATCAAATATGAAAACCAATAGCGTGTAAACTTAGGACATCCGAATCACGGATATGACTATAGTATAGACATTTATAAATTTATTAAATATAATTAATTTATTTAAGTTATAACACGGTAAATAAAAACTCAGCTCCATAATATTACGGATTGTATTCTAACTGAAACTCACACACTACCCAAATATCATCTCATAATAGAGAGTTATCTTGACTATGAGCAACATTTGAAAGCAACCTTAAATCGCCCGTCACAACAAACCCGTAAATATCACGGGAAACAAAACTAGTTTATATCTAAAAAACCATGCAATATCTCAAGATCTATACTAAGTCCATGACTCTATGTAGATAGTCTCAAAGTCTCATGCATTTTCAGTTGCAACAAGTTGGTATTTCATGAGCCTGCTGCAAGGCCTGCTACCATGCAATTTTAATGGATACACATCCGTTGACTTCTAGACTGTGGATTAAATGCACCATTCCCAGCTACGGATCTAGAATATCACGTCTCTATTATATCCACGCCATAATTATTAAGCAATCAAGTCGCGGACCCTAGGAAGCTAGGACCATACTTTTAAGTAGAACTGGCAAACGGACCCGAGTCGATATGACCCGACACGAATAACCCAACCCGACAACCAAACTCAAGAGCCGAAGACGCGAAACCTGAACTTGAAAATAGGTGACCCGAAAATAACCCGAACTCAAAGTGACACGATCCGACCCAAAATCGGCAGACCCAAAATTGACCCAACCCGAAATTAACCCGATTGACCCGTTTACCAGGTCTACTTTTAAGTTTTAACACCAATGTCGTAGGGCACCTTCATCAAACTACGTCTCTCTTATACTCGAGCTACTGAAGTTGTTTGTGGTTATTTCTAGCAATGGTGTGAAGATTAAGATTCCACTTTGAATTGATGAAATAAATATGATCGATTGGTAGAACTGAATCTTAGAATCATGATATTTACAAATTTATTAAATATAGTTTTTTATTCGGTAAAAACATAAAATTCGATATCCAAATGCATATACTAATATTTAGTTACTCCCTCCGTCCCAGTCATTTTTTGTCCTTTCATTTTGGCATAAAGACCAAGAAAATAGTAGGGAACCACTTAGTGGTGGATGACAAGTGGACAATAATTCCATTGAGGTTCAATTTACTCATAGAATACCTTCTTAATATAAAAATTGCTGCATTTAGAAATAATGAGATATTGAAGAAATCAGTCAGCGTCGTAATTAAACACTTTCTAGGACTATTTAATCCGCTTTAGCATTGTTCTGCAATTACTTGACGCCCAAGGAAGAGACTTCAAGGCTTCTTTCCAAAATAAGTCATATTCTAGTCAATATATATATATAAAAGAGGCTTTTTTCGAGCAATTCTATTGGTCAACATTATATTTTTCAATTTTTAGAAAGTATATTTTAAGATCTTCCAAGATTACGAAAAATATATCATGTAATATATCTAATATCACAACTATTATTTACGTAAAAAAAAAAAGTTGATTATCAATCTGACAAAAAAAAATAATTCAAAACATTTTGAAACTTATATATTTGGATTCTTAACGAAAAATGTTTTCATTAGAGTATAATTTTGTATTTTTTTACTACCATATCATTTATAAGATCATATAACTATAACCTAAGTATATGAAAATTAAATAAATGACTTTTAAAATATTTTTTATTATTCTAATAGTAGTATAATGGTTTAGTAGTATTCAAGAAATAATTAATTTATAGAAAAATATGATGTAGTACTTAGTATGTTATTTGTCCCACATTGAAAAATAACGTAGGTGTAGTGAATATACTACATATAAAAAGTGAATTGTCCCACATCGAAAATTTACCTTAAGATATGGTGATCCTATGATTATAAATAGGAGTCATAACTGTAACTTATGTATCCACCCAAAATCTTTTGAGTTTCTTAAGTATTGTCTTATAGATCTCTTACAAGTTTGTATTATTATCTTTACAATAGTGAAATTTACATCATAAAAAAATTAATTTAGGAAAGTTTCGTACATAATACTTTGGATATAAAAAATTAAGTGGATAATCTTTTAATTATTATATAAAATAAAAATAATAGAAATATATATTTTAAAGAAAAAGATGGTGTACCACTTAATATATTATTTATGTGGTAAACATATTACGTATAAATTGTAGAATTATCTCACATCGAAAATTTACCTTAAGATATGGTGATCCTATGATTATAAATAAGAGTCATAATTGGAACTTATGTATCCACCCAAAATCTTTTGAGTTTCTTAAGTATTGTCTTAGAGATCTCTTGCAAGTTTGTATTATTATCTTTACAATAGTGAAATTTACATCATAAAAAATTAATTTAGGAAAGTTTCGTACATAATACTTTGGATATAAAAAATTAAGTGGATAATCTTTTAATTATTATATAAATTAAAAATAATAGAAATATATATTTTAAAGAAAAAGATGGTGTACTACTTAATATATTATTAATGTGGTAAACATATTACGTATAAATTGTAGAATTATCCCACATCGGAAAAATAACATAAAGTGGTTGATCCTATGATTATAAATAGGTGTTGTCCTTAAACCTTAGGTATTAACCCAATTTTGTTTGAATCCTTTAAAATTGTCTTAAAGATCTCTCAAAAGTTTGTAGATGTGATGAATATACTATGTATAAATAGTAAAAATGTCCACATCGTAAAATTAACATAAGGTGAGTGATCCTATAACTTTATATAGGAATCATCCTTTGACCTTATATATCAAAGTAAAATCTCCTATAATTATATATATGAATCATCCTTTGACCTTATATATCAAAGTAAAATCTTTTAAGTCTCTTAAGTATTGTCTTAGAGATTTCTCAAAAGTTTGTGTATTATTATCTCCACAATTGTTAAATTTACATCATCAAAAATTAATTTAAAAAAGTATTATTAAAAAAGTTTAAGCATCGTAACAAAAATTATGAAGATAATATAGTTACATTCGTGGTAAAAAAAACTTCGAAAGTATAGCAACTCATACTATTTATTTGCACATACTTGGTATAATTTTTAGTATATTATTTTTCCCACATTGAAAAATAATGTAGGTATGGTGAATATATTACTTATAAATAGTAGAATTATCCCACACCAGAAAATTATCATAAGGTGGGTGATCTTATGATTACAAATAGGAATCATATTTGGAAATAAAGTTTCAACCCAAAATATTTTGAGCCTCTTAAATATTGTCTTAAAGAGCTCTTAAAATTTTGTATTATAATCTAAACTATAATTAAATTTACATCATTAAAAATTAATTTAGAAAAGTATCATAAATAATAATTTCGATGATAAATTATTTAATGTGTTATTTGAAAAACAATATAGTTATGCTGACTGGTGAATATATACTATGTATAAATAATAAAATTATCCCACATTGAAAAATTATCATAAGGTGGAGTGATCATAAATATGATCATTTTTTTTATATTGTTAATAACAGACTTTTAAAATATAATAAGTGACCTTTAAAATATATTTTTATTATTCTATTACTAATATAATAGTTTAGTAACAGTTAAGAAATAAATATTATATAGAAAAAGATGTACTACTTAGTTTTTTATTAGTCCCACATTGAAGAATTATGTATGTATGGTGAATATATTACATATAAATAGTAAATTGTCCCACATAAAAAAATTATTATAACATATAGTGATTCTATGATTATAAATAATAGTCATCCTTGAACTTAAGTATAAACCCACAATTTTTTAAGTCTCTTAAGTATTGTGTTGAAGAGTTCAAAAAATTTGTATTATAATCGTCACAATTGTGAAATTCACATTATTAAAAATTAATTTAGAAAAGTATCATAAATAATAATTTTGATGATAAACTACTTAATGTGTTATTAGTCCCACATTGAAAAATAATGTATTTGTGGTAAATATATATACCAAGTGTAAATTGTAAAATTATCGTGGAGTGATAAAAAATATGATTATAAATTGGAGTCATTTTAGTCTCTTAATTTTAGTCTCATAAGTATTGTTTAAATGAACTCTTAAAATTTTACATTTCCTTATTATATTCAAGTGATGTTTATAATTTTTATATAAAACCTTTTACATTTCATTTCACCAAAAAATATTGTGAAAATGAGTCATCTTTCAAAGTTAGATATTCACCCAAAATATTTTGAATCTCTTAAGAATTATCTTACAGAACTCTTAAAAGTTTGTACTATTATCCCCGCCTTAATGAAATTTATTACATCATCAAAATTAATTTAAGAAAATATCATAAATAAAAATTTAATAAAGTATCATAAATAATAATTTTAATGGTGTACAACTAAATATGTTATTTGTCCCACATTGAAAAATAATGTAAGTGTGGGAAATATACTATGTATAAATAGAGGAATTATCCCACATCGAAGAAATATCATAAGCTGGAGTGATCATGCGATTATACATAAGAGTCGTCCTTTGACTTAGATATCAATCTAAAATCGTTTAAGTCTCTCAAATATTGTTTTAGAGAGCTCTTAAAATTTTGTATTAATTGTGAAAATAATCTAATTATAAGATTCGTAGTAAAAAAAATGTTATCATTATAGAATCTCATGTTATTTGCATATACTTGGTGTAATTCTTAGTATGTTATATATCTCACCTTGAAAAATAATGTAAGTGTGGTGAAGATACTAATACCTATAAATAGTAGAATTGCCCGATATCGGACAATTACCATAAGGTAGGGTGATCAACCCAAAATCTTTTGATTCTCTTAAACACTGTCTTAGAGAGCTTAATTCTTAGGTATCTTGGATCATTTTTCGAGTCATATAAATCAAATATAACTTGATTCCTGGCAAGGTTAGTAAAATATGTTTAAAATATAAGTTGAATCAATATATCAATATTATTTTCTTAAAAATTACGGAGTATATTTTATTATAGTCTTAAAATTTCAAAAGTTTATTTTTACAAGTTAATTGTTATAGGAAAATTATAAAAATGACATTAACGTAGACCCGTGCATCGCACGGGCATGAAATCTAGTATTAATAATCAAAGCAAGCAATCTGAGAAGAAAAATTAACATATCTTTACCTTTTGTGGTAATGTATGGACATTAAGTTTGAGCTAACTAATGATTAGTCCCAAACGGACCCATGTTATAGTTTTATTACTGGCGTGATGCTTCAAATGTAGTGCAAATTGATACCTGATAAGATAAATGTAGTATGTTTAACGGGTATAGATATTGCCATATAACTCTTTCCTTTGATGTACTCTCCGTCGTCCCCGGTCATTTGTTTACCTTTGCTTTGTCACAATTATTAAGAAAA
The DNA here is from genome assembly GCA_022085475.1 of Heliosperma pusillum. NCBI lineage: Eukaryota > Viridiplantae > Streptophyta > Magnoliopsida > Caryophyllales > Caryophyllaceae > Heliosperma > Heliosperma pusillum. Next base: position 227,760 of record JAIUZE010000203.1, on the reverse strand, counting down.
TGGTATGAGAAACCATTTGAGGTGGTCCGCTTGGTTGGATGACAATGGACAATAGTCCATTGGCACATCAATTACTCCTAGAAAATTTCATATAGAAAGGTAAACAATCAAGGAGACAAGACCCTAAAATGTAAAGAAACCAATGACCGGGGACGGAGGGAGACAAAGAAAGTACACAAAGGAACCGCTAAGTAGTAACACATCACCCATGAATACATGACGCAAGATACGGTGCATCCGTAACTAATTTCTGTAGTCTTGTCTCTGTTGTTTGAATATGGATATACGCCGTATTAAAGGTGAATGTTCTAATTGCTTAGAACATAATCCGCAATTAATTACAAGATACTGTTGTTAGAGTATAAAATTGATCCTGAAACTCCGAATATAACATAAATTTTTGATAGAGATGGTTTTATGACATGGTATCAGAATAATATAATTGATATATGATATTTAATATTTTTAGTTATAAATAAAAACAGTTTAATCTTTTTCCAATCTTAACTTTTAAGGTTTAAATTTAAAGTTTTTAAATAAATACATACGAAGTGGAGTGTCTATAATATTTATTGAAGAAAAATTAATTAAAAAAAAAAGATATTTTTTTTTCTTATGTATTTTATTAGGCAAATATCTTTAATATCATTATTTTGTTAGTTAATTTTTATATGGATATCATGTCATAGTGGACATACATTCTCCTTACAACATTATTTATACCCATTTGAACTCGTGATATGTATTTTGATTTAGTATGTTCGCGACATGATTTGTCATAGTTAAAAACATATATGTCACGGAAAGTTTTTCAACTGACTTTTCGTGATGCCGAATTTCTTCTTACTATTTGCTATATACATGGTATAGATTTTATTAATAACTTAGTAACTAACCAAATATCATATTGATTAAAATAAAATATATTCGAATAATGTGGCAATAGACATTAAGTTCTTAAATTAGAGTATTTCACGATACATTATTTTCCAAATCAATTAATATTTGTTCAAAAGAATGTGAAAAACATTTTATGCATATTTTCAATTTTCTTATACGTATAATGTATGATGCTTATGTATCAAATTTGCACATAATAATGTTTTAGTTACGTCTTATATTATGTGTTATGTGAAATTTGCACATTTTGTTTTTTGATACACCTATATATAATTATGTTTAAGATTTTAGGTCACAGTTATCACACTGTCTGATGATAATTAGGTCACACTCATCAATCACACTGTCTAATGATAATTTACATGGGTTATTGGATAAAAGAAAATGAAATATAACTTATACAATCACAATGATATTTTATGTTATTAGCGGCGTTTTAGATTGCTAAAATTTGAATGTCATATAGTGCGATAATTTTTTTTCTACACTTATATGAATATTGAGCTATTCAATAAGGAGGTAGTAAGAGGTAAACATACTCGCATACGTATTATTCGGTAGTAAGGGGTTGACATACTCATACGTATTTTTCTAATATTCTTTTTACTCGCTAAGGCCCTGTTTTTTCGACTGAATAGAGCTGAACCGAACTTATTGGAGCTGAAGTGAGCTGAACCGAACTGAAGTAGGCTGAAACAGGCTGAAATGAACTGAAACTAGCTGAAGTGAGCTGAATGAGGCTGAACTAAAATTAAGAGAGATGAAATGAGCTGAAATAAACTTAATTAACTTAAAAAATTATTTTTGTAAATCATGAAATAAATAAATTTATATTTATCATAATATTTTTTCAATTTCACAATAATTTGGGTAATAAAAACTATACAACCCAAACGTTATCCCTAAGCACAGCTTCATTAGTGCACTTGCTGCTCAACAGAAGCTTCTAGTTGTGGACAGAATAAATCTCGGGGCCATTTGCCTAATTAATTGGTGTGTTCTTTGTAAATATGTTAGGAAACTCATGCTCACCTGTTCTTTATGTATGGTTTCTCTAATGATATCTGAAGAAGAATGCTGGAATGGATGCAGATTCGAGACAGGACTAATGTCCTCAGGATGGAACTAGACTGGTGCAGATCTAGAAGCAGGCAGAAGCATTGACAAGATTATTACGTATTCGTCCTCGTCATTTATTTATGTTTATTTTTGGTATGGAGATCAATGAGTGGGGAAGTACCATTTGTAATTATAGTTAGTGAATAACAAATAGATAGTACTCTGTATTGTAATTGGATGGTGAAAGCACCCCATAAAATCTTTCCCAATATAATAAGGTAAAATAATGAATGAAAAACCTAATATAAATTTAGTAAACAATGAGCGGGGGCGGAGGAAATACATTACAATTAATTTCATACCAAATAATCTCATATATTGTAAAACTAACCTATTTTGAATCTCACTCATATACTCACTAACAATAAAACCTAGCAATGATCACTTAATGATATGGATGAAACCATAAGCAAAATAGGATATACTCGGTACTAATTTGAACCGAAAATACAGATAATTAATTTGATCTAAATGCCATTAATGTAAGCCAAAAAAGAATGACTATTTAGCAAAAGAGATGGACAATTATATAATCCGGGTCATTTATCACACTTCCATTCTTCACTCTTCATAATTTATAAAACACAAATTTCCAAATAAAACAACATTATCTGTTTTAAGCTTATATAAGATGGGTCAAGTATCATATCACTTGTATATATAAATAGAGCCGCTGAGCAAGTTTAGGTCTGGACCGTTAAAATCGACTGACCGGACCATTTGATTTGGACCAAACCCGGACCGAATTCTTTTAGGTCCGGTCCTCGGTCCGTGTTTTTTTGAAGTTTGGTCTTCGGTCCGGTCCGGACCAAGATCGGTTATTTTTGGGTCCGGACCAAATGGACCGAAACATATGACTTTCACGTCTATTTATTAAAACTTTGTCAATGAATCGAATAGTTTACGCTAAAATGTCATTATAACTCAATTATAGCAATTATTTAAATTAAACAATAGTTCAAATACCTATTTTATTTGATTTGATGAATTTAAAATTTAATAATCAATACTTCCTCATATTTCATGTATTCTTCCCTTTTCATTTGAGCTTTAGGATTAAGGAAATGAATTTAGCCCACACAAAACACTATACCCTACATGCAATTAAATATGCATCACACAAAACACACAACCTCGCCTCCAAAAACGGAAATAGGGAAGAAAACATGAATGGACCAAATAGAAAATATGGAAGAATAGATGGAATAGGAGGGAGTACAAATTTATTCCGACAAATTGTACTTTTCGGTCCATTTCGGTGAAAAACCAGACCGGACCGAAATTGTTAGGTCCAGTCTTCGGTCCACTAAATTTATTTGTTTGGTCTTCTTTCCGGTCCGGTTTTGGACCGATGCTCAACCCTATATAGAAGTCATATATATTATTTTTCTTAAACATATTATATATTGTACATAAGCTATATGTATTTAACTTATTTTAAGTTTTAAAAGAATAATAGCGTCTATAAAAGCGGTTGTTCATAAACATCCTAATCCAAACCAAACTACTCCGTAAAAGATTTCAAATTCAAATATTAAAATAAAAGAAAATAAAAGAAATAGAATTCCAAACAATTTAAACTCCAAAAATTTCCCTTATTAAATAATTTCATTATAAATACCCCCAACGAAATAAAGTTATGAGAAAGAGAATCATCACAAGAGAAAGACGACACAACAAAACACAACTCCATCTCTTATCATTAACAACATTCATTCATTCATTCATCACTCGTGAATCGTGATAATAATAATAAAATCTTACTTTTGCATGATTCCAATCAATTCTCACATCCCTTAATCACAGGTTAAAAAACCCATCCTTTTTCTTCTTTTCTTTTATAAATATAAAAAGTGAGATAATAATAAGTGGAGTAGTGTTTATTTATAATAATATAATAGTAAACATTGTTCTAGAAAAGTGGTTTTAGTGTGTAAGAATGGCGACAGTGAAGTTGGAGAGATTAACATCGATAGATGCACAACTAAGGTTACTTGCACCAAGGAAAGTGTCTGAAGATGATAAGCTTGTTGAATATGATGCTTTATTACTTGATCGTTTTCTCGATATTCTTCAGTCTCTTCATGGTGAAGATATTAGGGAAACGGTATTTCTTTTTTCCTTTTTTTGTTCTTTTCGATTATTATTATAACTATTATAGTGACTTTCAGTGTCACTTATTTTAGTCTAATGGTTTTGTTTAAATTATGAATGTTATTAATGTTGTTTGATATGATATGATGTTTTTGGGTTGTTTAGTTTAATCAAAACTGTTGATTTGTAAATTTTTGTTGTATGTTTGGAATATTAATTTGCCAAATTACCCAGATGGGAATTTTCTGATATTTATTTATTTAATTTAGAATTTTCTGAAACTTGTTACTTGTGTGATCATATTTTTTGTAGTTTATTTTATATTTATTTATTAAAATATTTTAAATTTTGTTTACCTCAGACAGTCAGTTTTCCCCTGATGAATTTTTTGTTTTATAATTTTGTGACAAAATGGTTATGTATAATCGTGAAATTACAATATGATTATAGAGTTATAGTATTCCCTATTATGTACAATAATACATAATTATACTCTATTCTATTATAGTATATCAACTTTTAATCTTGAAGATTACCCATATGGTATTTTTTAGGAGTTTTGTATATTTGTGTGTTTGTACGTGTAGGCAGTAGGTTTGTATACTCCGTTGCCTTTCTGATGCGTCTAGTATTTTTGGTGGGATTCATCTTGTGTCATTTGGAACAGACTCCTTATATTGCTAACACTGTGTTAGTAACACACGTGTAAGGCTGCGTACTTTTGACCCCCTTACCGTGCACTTTGTGGGAGCCACTGAGGCATTGGGTTAACGTTGTTGTTGTTGTTAGTGATGGCGATGATGCTTTTCATATTGTCATTTGTAATGATGTACTATTGAAATTGGAGACTTTTATAATCTTCAGGAAAAGTTTGATAAGCAATTACTAATATTTATATTTTTTGGGTGAGCTCAATTGGTCTAGATGTGTCTTTCACAGTGGTTTCACTTGGGATTCCGACATTCTGTAGCCATGAAGCTATAACTTTTATCGAAACTAGGCTCTGGTTTACAATATTAATTGGTTGTCTAAAAAAGTTCCTGCCTTTTCATGGTGTTATGCAAGAGTTTTGGTTGGTTGTTCAAACAATTTCTTGCCAATTTGCATATTATTTGATGTAGGTTGTAGATAGAATGTGGAGGTTGTAGTAGAGACATTGTGGCAATTTGCTCTGTATTTACATGGTGTATTGTCGCTCTCTGCTTTTCCTAAAATTGCCCAGATTATGGTCTTAAATCTGATCAAGCATTTAAGATGTACTTGCATTTTTTTTCCATTTTAATGTTTATTGCTACATTCACTAAAAGAGATGGGAATTTGCATACTTTTTTCTCGAGAGAGGGGTGAGTGTGGTCTCTACTGTGTCACGAAATGGAATTGTTTTATGCTACTTTAGTGTGTACGGTAATTTTGTATGGAGATTTACGAACATCAGTGGAGTTTATATGTGAGAAATATTATGTAATCCAGCGAAGGCTGATCATTGCTATGTTCAGGGTTTTCCTGACCCCTGACCGGCTATTTTTACTAATACAAATTATACAATTGAGTACATAAATCATCACTTGTCCCCCTTTACTCGATGGTGGAGTGGTGGTCAAGTTCAAACCTTGGTCCTCTATTTTTTTCTCCAAGATCTGCCACTGGATAGTCGAGTGCAGTCATATCTTTCCAGCCATTCCAAGCCCTTGCTCCGCCCTGAAATTAGATGGCTAAGTGTCACGCCTATATTGTTATGTGACTGCAGTTTTCTATTTTTTTTTTGGTTTTGTAGGAAAATTGTGGATATTGTTAATTTGTCATAACATTTTTTTTACTTGGAAGTTCATAAAATCATGCAAAGAACCCAATCGTTATTAGTAGGATGTTGTACGTCATCTTTGATTTGATAATTGAATGTATGCGATAGGTGCAAGAGCTGTATGAACATGCTGCCGAATATGAGAGGACTCGTGATCCTAAGAAGCTGGAGGAGCTCGGTAACATGATTACCAGTTTAGATGCTGGAGATTCTATCGTGGTCACAAAATCTTTTGCTCACATGCTTAACCTGGGCAACTTAGCTGAGGAAGTCCAAATAGCTTACCGCAGAAGGATTAAAAAGGTGAAGAAAGGGGATTTTCTTGATGAGAGCTCTGCAACAACTGAATCCGATATTGAAGAAACACTAAGGAGGCTTGTGGTGGATATGAAAAAATCCCCTCAAGAAGTGTTTGATACTTTGAAAAACCAAACTGTTGACTTGGTTCTTACAGCTCACCCTACTCAATCTGTTCGTCGATCTTTGCTCCAGAAGCATGGCAGGTAATTCTTGTGGCTGATTTCTTCTTGTCACTTCGTCGATGAAAAGATTCTGCTTGATGTAGATTAGCGATTGTTCTTCCTTTCTTTTTCCTAGAGGATGATGATTTAGTGATCATTTTAGCTCGAGGGATGTCTTGGTGTTTATCAATAAGGGTGGGGCCTGTCTCCCATATAGTCCATTTGAGTTGGTTGGCAAATAAAAATCCCTTATATACTAATAGATTAACACATCTCCAAATTTTCCCGCTTAGTTTTCCCGCCTAAGTGACACTCTACTATAAAATGTTTGCCTTCTAAGTAATTGATCTTACTATCTATATTTAATCTTATACAATATTTACCTCCTAATTAATTATATACCATAAGTATGAATGGTAGTTATAGTCACAATTTTTTTCATAAACTATTGTTTAGCTTTTACATGAACAAAGCAAATTTTCTACCAGTTTCAAAATGAAGTAAGTATTATTATTGTCAAATTCTCTAATATTTTTATCTTAATAAACCGCGCTTTTGCGTGGGATCGACACTAGTAGATATAGTAACTTGATTGAAAGTCTTCTAACCCTTCTATGCCACTTCACCTCTGCTTTGGTAGCCTCATTGCATGCAAAAACATGGCATTCTTGTTTGTCTTACAACACTTTTTTTTTTCTTTTTCTTTTTTTCCAGGATAAGAGATTGTTTGGCTCAGCTTTATGCTAAAGACATTACTCCTGATGATAAGCAGGAACTTGATGAAGCTCTTCAAAGAGAGGTATGTGATTCATTTATTATTTCTGATTGGTAGGTATTGTTACACTAAATTTTAGTATTTGGGGAGCTTATCTGTCTCTGTAGAATCATTGGATAATCAATATGTCTTCTTCATACTTTTATATAATGATGGGTCTTTACATTTTGCATTCGTTCAGATACAAGCTGCATTTCGTACGGATGAGATAAGGAGGACTCAGCCTACCCCTCAGGACGAGATGAGGGCAGGAATGAGCTATTTCCACGAGACTATTTGGAAAGGTGTTCCTAAGTTTCTGAGACGCCTTGACACAGCATTGAAGAACATAGGCATAAATGAGCGAGTTCCCTATAATGCCCCTCTTATTCAGTTCTCATCTTGGATGGGAGGTGATCGAGATGGTATGTGATCCTCTTTTACATTAGTTAGAGTGATGGTCATTTAAACGTGTTACTTATTGTTGAAGGCTTAATTTTTTTTTTTGTTCGGTTCACAGAGTTAATTTATCACTTCTTTTATCAATGAATTCTTTCTTTGCAGGGAATCCTAGGGTTACACCTGAAGTTACTAGAGATGTATGCTTGTTAGCTAGAATGATGGCTGCCAATATGTACTTCTCTCAGATAGAGGACCTGATGTTTGAGGTATGAGCATATGACCCATGCCCTTAGTTTTACTTTATGCCCAGAAGAGTAGAAGTTCTGCCATAGCTGAGAATTTAATTCTCTCATTTTGTTACAGCTGTCTATGTGGAGATGTAGCGATGAATTACGTGCTCGAGCAGAAGAACTTCACAGGTTTTCTAAGAGGGATGCTAAACACTACATTGGTATGCCTTCCTCTCTTATGTGTGTCATCAATTCCCAACATAATATGATTTCACTTTTGTTTTAGTTTTTAGTGACGAGGTTTGCGTGAAACAAGAAACCGGTAAAAAAGTTCAGGCCAGATACTTAATAGTTTACTAGTGGACAAGATAGTTGGAATAATTTTTTAGGAGAATTTTATATTCTTGCTGTTTCTCTTTAGATACAGACTTTGGTGAAATTGATGATATTTCTTCTTCTGCTGCTACTAATGTGCAGAGTTCTGGAAGAAAATTCCTCCGAATGAGCCATATCGTGTTATTCTTTCTGACGTTAGAGATAAGCTCTATAATACACGTGAACGTGCTCGTCATTTATTGACAAATGTTGTCTCTGATATCCCTGAAGAAACAATTTTCACCCATACCGACGAGGTTTGTTTTTGAGCTATATACAATGATTATTATCTCCCCCCTTACTTTTCTCCTTTTCACTTATTAGACGTTACAACTTAAAAGTATGGTATGAAGAACGTATATGCCTTTGTTAATTATCGATTATTTTGCTTTTTGATAAACTTTTTGGGACTATGTTACTTTGACACGTCTGCATGTCGGTGTCCAACACTTGAACTTCTAGTTCTAACACAAGATGATGCTCTGGGACTTCATCTTAATTCAATTCCAAAACATGTGACTTTTCAGCTTTCTCAATATAGATATGCTACAGGTCACTGACGCTTGCAGCCGAGCCAGAGTAACATAAGTTTGGGATACTGAACCATGTTGCTGACTATTGGTTTTAATTTTCTTCATTTGTGTTCTTTCTGTAGTTTCTAGAGCCCCTTGAGCTATGCTATAGGTCACTCTGTGCCTGTGGTGATCGGCCCATTGCTGATGGGAGTCTCCTTGATTTCATGCGACAAGTCTCAACTTTCGGCCTTTCTTTTGTAAAACTTGATATTAGGCAAGAATCAGATAGGCACACTGATGTAATGGACGCCATTACCAGGCACCTAGAGATTGGGTCCTACCGCGACTGGCCAGAAGACAAAAGACAGGAATGGCTATTATCTGAGCTTCAGGGCAAGCGCCCTTTGTTTGGTTCAGATCTTCCCAAGACTGAAGAAATTTCTGATGTTCTCGACACATTTCATGTGATCTCAGAACTCCCATCCGATAGCTTTGGCGCTTACATCATTTCTATGGCTACTGCCCCTTCTGACGTGCTTGCCGTTGAGCTTCTACAGCGCGAATGTCATATTAAGGAACCTTTGAGAGTTGTCCCATTGTTCGAGAAACTTGCTGACCTGGAAGCTGCCCCAGCTGCTCTAGCCCGCCTCTTCTCGGTTGAGTGGTACAAAAATAGGATTAATGGAAAGCAAGAAGTCATGATTGGGTACTCTGACTCTGGTAAGGATGCGGGCCGTCTCTCGGCCGCTTGGCAGTTGTACAAAGTTCAAGAGGAACTAATAAAGGTAGCTAAGGAGTTTGGTGTGAAGCTCACGATGTTTCATGGCCGAGGTGGGACCGTAGGAAGAGGAGGAGGTCCCACTCATCTCGCTATTTTGTCTCAGCCACCAGACACTATTCATGGGTCTCTCCGTGTTACTGTGCAAGGTGAAGTTATCGAACAATCCTTTGGAGAAGAGCACTTGTGTTTTAGGACACTCCAGAGGTACACAGCTGCCACGCTTGAGCATGGTATGCATCCACCGATCTCTCCAAAACCAGAATGGCGTGCACTCTTAGATGAGATGGCTGTTGTTGCCACAAAGGAATACCGGTCAATTGTTTTCCAAGAGCCCCGATTTGTCGAGTATTTCCGCCTTGTAAGTTCTCCAATCTTTCACGCTTCGATCTTTTAACTTAGTGCTCCTTGCAATGTTCACGCTGTTGGTGTGTTTTGAGATATTGAATTTTTCACTCAAATTCTGTTAGGATTTAGAACATTTACCTGCATAATTCGCCTCCTATGATGTGGAGACTAATTTGTGATGTCCCAAATTATAAATCAGCTAAGCGGAGGGCTGGGAAATCAATCACAGTGACACTTCTTGATTTCACACTCTTCTGACCTGTTTGTTTGGTTTGATCAAATTTTGTTATTTTTAAATAGTTTTATTTGTTTATTTTCTTGCAATTTCCTTTTAATTTGTGTTGTATGTTATTTTTTCATTTTAACGTTCTTAGATTAGCATGTTTCTAACCTTATTTTTCTGCTATAGGCAACACCTGAGTTGGAGTATGGACGCATGAACATAGGGAGCCGCCCTTCAAAGAGAAAGCCAAGTGGAGGAATCGAATCTCTCCGTGCCATTCCTTGGATCTTTGCATGGACCCAAACAAGGTTCCATCTCCCAGTGTGGCTTGGCTTTGGTGCAGCATTTAAACATGTTCTTGGGAAAGACATAAGGAACTTTAACATGCTCAGGGAGATGTATAATATGTGGCCTTTCTTCAGAGTGACCATCGATTTGCTTGAAATGGTTTTTGCCAAGGGTGACCCTACAATGGTTGCTTTATATGACAAATTATTGGTGTCGGAGGAGCTGCAGCCATTTGGTGAGCGCCTGAGACATGATTATGAAGAAACCCAGCACCTTCTTCTCGAGGTAATTATTCTTTGCTGACATGTCGGTGACATTTCTAATCTTATAGGATTTCTCTGTTGTTATAATAGCGAATCTAAATATGTGTTGCTGATATTGATTGAGTCATATTGTTTGAATATTGCCTTGTTAGCTTGTTAAGATATATAATGAAGCGCAAATTCTTATTTAAGATTAGACGGACCATTTCCGTCAGAATAAGACGAGGTTATGTTGCCACTTTTTGGTAAAATGTAACCACAACTTTTAGCAACTTGTTTTCAGTAGCGGTCACATCTAGCTGTATAATGGTTACGAAATCCCGTCTTATTGCCCCAGACCAAAATGGTCCGTCTGAAGCAAGACCAACTGTGAATGAAGAGGGTTATAGGTTGACGTAGCAAATGACTCAATTCAGGTCATTTCAACTGGGTCATTTTTGGGCCGAATTGTTCCAAATCAGGCAGTTGGTGTTGGTGTCCACTTTGTTTATTTTTGGGGTGATGTGGTCGGGTCAGTTTTACTGGCAGGATCTGAAAGACACCAATAAGCAACATCATGACCCGTATCGATTGGATTTTGCAGGTTGCAGGGCACAAGGACCTTCTGGAAGCAGACCCTTACTTGAAGCAGAGACTTCGACTCCGTGATCCTTACATTACAGCCTTGAACGTTTGCCAAGTGTACACCCTGAAACGAATCCGTGACCCCGACTACCATGTAACAGTGAGACCACACTTGTCCAAGGAGATAATGGAATCAAACAAACCAGCAGCTGAGCTTGTGAAGTTAAACCCGACCAGCGAGTATGCTCCTGGACTTGAAGACACCCTCATCTTAACCATGAAGGGTATTGCAGCCGGCATGCAGAACACAGGCTGAGTGGGGTCCAACATGAATTGGAAATACCTGGACTATAATTTGGCTCTGCTCAAGTTGTGCTCCTATGGTTTTACTACTACTGTTTCTAGTATTGGTATTGTTTTCTTTATAGTTGAGCTGTGTTATTTGTTGTTGCCCGGCTAAGGGAAGTTTTCCTTCTGTATCTCTGAGAATTTGGAGTCAAACTAGTACTGGTCTAGATTATCTATATAACGGTTCTGGTATTTATCAAGAATATTTGTTTCCGTGAGCAGAAGAGCGTAGCGTAGGCGAAACCGTGTGAGAATCGAATCCTCAACTTCATGGTTGGGTAAGAGAGCTCTTACCACTTGAGCACCTCTTGTTCTCAATAACTCTGGTTGGAGTGAGAACCGAATCCCTATGGTGTGCTGTGTTGTGTCGTGCTCATACAAATCCATGTTCTTAGCCTTATTTCTCCGTATTTTAAGCATGTTTGAGGCGTGCCTTAGCGTGTCGTGCCTAGGCTAGGCATAGTCTTTTTTCTCAAACTCCAGCCCATGGTGTGCCGGGTCATGCTAATTTCGTGTCGTGCTATAATAGACCTTGGGTTGTGTCGGGGCGTGCCGGCCCAACAACCCAACAACCCACATGTCCACTTTCATCTTTAGCGTAATTACTTTCTACTACATCGAAAAGATAAAGAAAAAAACCCAAAAAACAAACACACATCACCGCCACCATTGCTGACAACCCTCAGTCGCCACTGTTGACCACCCACGTCCACATCCCCTCCCCTTCGTGTGACTACCCTTTCCCTTCCCACCTCCTGCGACACCGATCTCCTCGCAATAATCTACCAACCAACGCGCCTAAAATATACCTACCCGAACTCTAGTCGTCCCTGTTATTGGTACCTCTGCCCCCCTCGTCACCGACAACACCTCCATCCCTCTCTCATCAATGACATCCACCCTTCCTCAGCAACCAACCCCTTTCTCTAGCCCACAAACCCCCCCGCCGCAAGACTGGTTTGGGTGGGAAATGAGAATGACTTATAGTCTAAGGCAAATTTTACCTTCAATTGTTTAAATTTAATATCAATTACATTACAAAAATAAAATCGCACGTTATTTATAACCATAGAATATATTTTATTAATTTAAATAACGTGTCTCGTGTCCTAAATTTTTCGGGATGCAGTATCTCGTTTCCGTGTCCGTTTTAATGATACCTAGCCGTTCATCACATACAATTATACAAATACAAGGATTATAGAGTGTGCTGATATAGTGTCATTTCACCCTACATTTTCACCCCTTTTTGTCTCGTTTTGCTTGCCTTTAACGCTCCATAGGAGCGTTTCTACGTGTTTTACCTTCTTCTAGCATATTTCTCGCTTTTATCGTGTTTTTGTAGGTAAACCGCCAATTGAGGCGATTTCTACCTAGTTTTGATCAACAAAGAAGAAGATGAATCATTCGGAGGACCCACGGCATACCTTGGGGGCCCCGCATACCCTTGGGGGCCCTACTCGATGCGCCAAAGCCCTCCCGAGTCAAGGCAAGCGAAACCGGGAAGGAAGCAACAAAGTCAAGCGAAGGAAGAAGGGAAATGAGCATCTCACGGGCGTGAAAGGCATTTCACGGTCGTGAAATGCCTGTCCAAGAAGTTGGATTTTCGTGCATTTGATCTCACGGCCGTGAAACTCATTTCACGGTCGTGAAATCTCAGTCACGGTCGTGAAACTTGCTTCACGGTTGTGACTTGTTCGTGAAAGAAGACCTTGCTCTGCCACTAATCTCACGACCGTGACTTGGAGTTTCACGGTCGTGAGACGTGTTTCACGACCGTGAAACCCATTTCACGGTCGTGACTTTGCCAGTCCATGAAGCTTCTCGAGGCCCATCTTTCCTTCATTTTGTAAACCTATATATAGACCCTCTCATGTAATTAAAGGGCACGAAACCCTAGACTCAAAATTAGTTAGATTAGATTAGATTAGTCCTCCTAATTAGTTTAATCTTTTCTCAATTACTCTTTAATTAGTTTTAGATTTAGTCATGTAATTGGATTTCTTGGTTTTGTACTTGAAGATTGGTGACAAAGTCTTCTCCTTTATTCAAGATTTCCTCTTTTATTGTTCATCTTTTGCCTTAATTAGTTGGTATATCTTCTTAATCCCTTTTCATATACTTGCTAATCTTGTCATTTCATTACATGTTTTGTTTCCTTCTTATCATTATGTCTTGTCTTAGTTTTATATCTTATTCTTCCATATTCCTCATGTTAAGTAGTGAGTAGTGATTAATCTAGGGTTAGTGGGGGATAATGGGTTTTCATGAGGGTTAATCTTTGTTTGTTGGGTTGATTTGTTGATTAATTGTCTTTCTTCCAACTTATGCATACCACATGTTTGATGAAATGCTTGCTTGACAAACTTGCATGATTCATGTTTTTTATACATTTCCGTAAGATCGATAGCCTCGGAATATGTTAGGATTTGCATATAGTTGGTATATCGACCTTGTGTACGCGAGAGCTAGCTTGGTTCGGTATATGGGAGGGATTGTAAGATCGAGAGCCTCAATCCACCGCGCCCAAGTTTGACTACCCACTAACTATGAACCTGACTCACTAGAACCCAAATTACCCATTTGAACCCACCGATCCTAGACTTTCCTTTTATTGCTTGTTATTTGATTATCTTAGTTTTGTCTTACTTTCCTACTTATTTGCATTTACTCAATGTTCTTAGATTAGTTTCAAATCTATTTCTATATCGTGACACCCCTTAAGCATTGCTAGTCTAGACTTTGCATATCGAATACCCACTGTCCCTGTGGACCGAGGACTTGCCACCGTGCTAAGTCTTGTTATAAATATCGTTTGACACATCGAAACGACGCGTGTCAAAATGGCGCCGTTGCCGGGGACGGTACGATGTATTTGATTTGCTTTCTAGACTTTTCTAGTTGTGCTTGTTTGCCTTGAGGAACTTTGTTTCTCAAGGTTATTTCTAACCCTTTTATTTAGTGTTTTTGTTAGTAGTTTTCTTTTATTTGCATAATCTTCAATAATGACACAAAGCTTCCAACAAGAAGAGTATGGGCAAGGTGAAGCTTTTGGCTATGACTCCCATGAGTGTAGAGGGTTTGTTGAGCAAGATAACATATTCCCATCCTATATCTCATATAATGAAAGCCCAAGCTACTACCCCGTCTCTCCTTATGAAATCCCCCATGTCCAACCTCCACAACAACAACAATTCCAAACTACTTATAACCACCCACAAAATCAACCACCTTTCTTCCCACAACAAGTTGACAACCATAAACTTGATGAGCAAAGTTTAATCCTTCAACTTATGCGAATGAAAGAAGAAGCCCAAGCAAGGGACATGGTTCTCAATGAAATTGTAGCCCATGGGAGAATGTTGGCTACTAAATTAGCTCAATTGAAAGCCGACCAAGAGCTTGATGAAGAACGAGAGGAAAATGGAAAGATGGATAACAATGAGACATTTCCTCTTGCTTCTTGCCACGCACCCTCAACAAATGATATGGGAAAGACTTATGATTCCCCTTGGGGAGGAGTTTTGATAGAGGATGATAGTGACGATGATGATGAGTATATGCTTAATTGTGTAGAAAGTGTTTTGACTCCTTCATCTCCTCTTTCTTGTGTGACAATGAGCCTTTCTTCCATTGAGTTTGATGATACTGGGGCAATGGAGAGTGGCGAAATAAAAGATTCAAGTGAAACCTCCCTTTTTGATGATGCCTTTTCAAAGGAAGAGGAGTTAAATGATAATGGAGAAATGGAGGATGCGGTAATAGAGAACTTGAATGAATTTTCCCTCTTTGAAGACTCAATATCTAGTGAGGATGAATGTGAAGCGAATTATGAGCCAACTACTCTTCCCCCCCTACTTGGGATGTTTATAATGACGATGAGGAAGACCCTTTGCCTCACTTTTCTTTTATAAACCATGAAGGGGGTTTGTGTGTCATGGAAACTTGTGAAGGCGAAAGGAGGAATTTTAAGCCCCCAAAAGAGCATGAGTCGTATTTTCTACCTTTTATTGACAAAGGTTGTGACTTGATTGGTTTTAAGCACCACAAGGGCCTTAGTTTCGTGGCCAAGTTGGATTGGATGTGGGTCTACTTTGCATCGAAATGGACAAAGCCTTACTTGTGCTTGTTCGAAGCTTATGCCCAAGCCTTTGATCGATTATTAAGAGCATTAAGTGGCATGGACAATGTCAATGAAGAATCGTTCCAACAAAATCGACTACTCTTCATTAATTCTTGAACAAGAACGGGTTTTGTGAAGTCCCCCAAGAATCACAAATTTGTATATATTTCTAACTCATTTTACTAATGCTTGATAGATATTAGTTTACATGGAAATTGATTAAATTGACGATAATGAGGTCGAATTTTTGTTTGGCCAATTGAATCATTAATTAAATCAATTTCCCATTACTTAGTTAATTTCGTAATTTCTAGTGCAATTTTTGTCAATGAGAGTGTGAGGGAGGGATTTAATGCGTTTGTGATTGTTTTATAAGATGAAATGAAGGAAATATGGAGGAACGATAATGGAGAAGCGAGAAATCGAACAAGAATGAAGATTTTTGGTTCAAAAAGTCGAAAAAGCCAAGTCACGCTCGTGAAGTTGGAGGTCACGGTCGTGAAAATTGAAGCAAACCAAAGGAATCACAAGAAATCCATTTCACGACCGTGAAACCCATCTCACGGTCGTGAAACAAGTTTCACGGTCGTGAAAGTCATTTCACTGTCGTGAAACTGTGAGAAAGAATGCAGTAGCTTTTCAAAAACAAGTCACGCTCGTGACTGCCATCTCACGGTCGTGAAATGAGTCTCACGCTCGTGACCACAATTTCACGCCCGTGAAATTGACTAAACCGTGAAACCCTCATCTTCTTATCTTTAATTCTTCACTTCTTCTTATCTTTCCTCATCTTCTTCATTAACAACACAAACACAATCCCACAAACCCTTATCTCACTAAAAAACTCAAAACTCCCTCAAATCTTCACCAAATCACCTCAAATCTTCCCCAAATTGTCACAAAAAGTCTTCTTCTTCAATTATAAACACATAAAGAGCCATTCTTTAGCCTTACAAACACCAAAAAACTCAAAAAAATCGATTTTCAACCCTTGATTTTGAAAAATCCGAATTTGGGGATCTCTTTTTTGGGTTAGTTTTTTAGCTTTCTACTTCAATAGAAAGTAGTTTTGGGACCAATTGAAGGTTTTTCAAGTGTTTTTAATCGTTTTTAGAAACTGTTTTAGCAATTTTTTTTTGGGTGAGAAGCTTGTGTGAAGGCAACAATGGTAGGACAAGGGAAGGGAAATGCAGCGGCAGCACGAGCTACAAAGAGAAGGAGGGGAAGCGGGTCCAACAACCCGAACCCGGACGAAGATTTGGAAATTGAGCAGCTTCCGGGTTTTCCGGAAGTCGTCTTTGAGACGGATGCTCATAGACAAGCCTTTGCAGGGATTCAAGGGCTGGAAATGGAACCTACCGTCTTCCTTTGCCACGACGTCATACGTCGTTTAGGCTTGACGGAGCAAATGCAGAATTTTTTCGCGACTACAGATATGACTACTTTATACTCTATGCATGAGCTCTCCTACCGGAGTCTCACGCTGGAATTTTTGAGTAGTTTGAATAGTTGCGTAAATGCTGAGAATAAACCTTGTTTTTGTTTCCGTCTTGCCAATACTTCACGTGTCGTCCCCATGGATGAATTTGCTGCCATATTGGAGTTAGATTTCTCTTGTAGAAGGGATTCTGTAGAGCCAAAGGGATATGATTTAAGCCCGCTTTGGATGGCCTTGACCAGGAGGGTTTTGACCGATTTCCGTAGGAATTCGGCCCTTTTAATTCACCACCCTGTGCCTCGTTTTTGGCACATGTTAGTGTCAGGTACCTTTCTCTGTCGGCTAGAGCCGAACAACCTAACCCAACTTGACTTGACCCTCTTAGAGTCGCACTTGAATGTGCAAGGGTCGAGGGAGGCCTTCACCTTTCCCCTGATGAATGAAATTTATAGGAGGTGGAGGAAGTTGGGTAGGACCACCGTAGCGCGTAAACAGACGGTGGTCATGGGGGGTTTGTTGACATTTCTGGCTAAGCACTTTGACCCTGACTTTAATAGCGATGGGGCGTACGAGGCTTTAACCGGGGGGACACTTCTAGACGAGACTTCCCTAATCCACTCAAATTGGATTAGGCTTGACCGGGCAAAGAGTTTTCTTTGGGTGATCAAGGATGCCACACCCTTTTACCTACCTTGTCATAATAGACTCCCGCTTTTTGCGCCTATGACCAACTTAGTTGATAGGCGACCTAGCTACCTGCTACCGGTAACAATGGCAGGTGCTAGGGCCTCTTCTAGTAGCGCTAGGGAGGAGGGAGAGTCTCCCCAGCAACCTCGACCCCGACCCACATCTATACCGAGTCATAGTGCACCCCAAGTAACATTGCATGTTCCCCCTTTTCCCCTACCACATTTGCATGCACCTTACCCCCCACCCAGTTATGTGAATATTCCCCCTACCCCCTTTGACTACCAGGGGTATGTTCACCCCGACCCTACCATCTCTCCCCAGGGCGACTACCTGACCGGTCTCATGCAGAACATGCATTTGAACATGCATGAAGACCGGGTGAATAATTATTATGCCTCCTACCCCAACTACTATTTGCTGGCTAACCAAGGGTACATTGACCCGAATGGTTTTTTGCCAAGCTGGGCACAACCCGATGTGTTGTTCCCCAACTTTGGAAACCAGGGAGGGGTTGGCGGCATGGAGACCGGGGGAGACCAAGGGAATCGGGAAGAGGGTGGTGGTAATGGGGGGGGGGGGGATGAGGATGAGGATGAGGATGAGATGGAGACCTTTTGAGGAGGTTTTGTGTTTTTGTTTGATAATTGGAAGAGTCGGAGTGGTGTCTAGGTGGCTTGTTTAGCATCTACCCCCTCCCCTCTAGTGTGTGTTTCCTTCTCTCCTCTCTTTGATTGATATGAATTGCTTCTTTAACATGTAATTTTTTTTGTGTTGTGTTGGTTGGCCTCGGTAACATTGGAGGCGGGTGTCCATTCCATCGGACACCAATCTTTTGCTCCTTCTTGAAAAATCCAAAATGACAAACCACATGCATTGCATTTAGATAATTCTCATGCATCACGTAGTTGCATTTTTAGGTGCCATTTTTAGACTTTCCCGTGGTTGGTACCCCATGAGGAGCATTGCATTTATGCACTTTACCGCCACGACGAGACTCCGATATGGCACACTTAGTTTTTTTTATTATCTGAACTTTCTTGTTGGAGGTACCCCCATGAGGGACATTGCATTTATGCACCTTAGCACCGCAACGAGACTCTAGATTAGCATATAACTTAGCTTGCATTTACTTAGATCATGCACTTTGTATTATATCATTTTGCATTTAGTTTTAGGAATATTATTTAGTTCATGCATTTCATATAGAATTAGTTCATTTGCATAACTAACTCTCTTGTATATATTGTTTATATTGTCAATACTTCTCAAAAATAAAAAAAACCCAAAAACAAGTTTTTATTTTTTCAAAATATTTAAAAAAAACCACAAAAAAATGTTCTTTTCCTTTTAGAAAATCATTCAAAAATCCAAAAACATGTCTTTCTTTACTTTCAATAATCCTATTTCATACATTGAGGACAATGTTTATTCCTATGTGGGGGATGAGAAACTATTTTCATAGTTTGAAAAATTTGAAAAAAATCCAAAAACATGTTTTATTTTGCATTTAAAATCATTCAAAAATCCAAAAAAAATTGAAAAAGTTTGAAAAATCCTAAAAATTAGCTTGTTTATATCTTACTTTGTATATATTTGCATTGCTTTTTCTTCTAACCTCCATACATAGGTCCGCTACACATCGCTTAAGAGACTTATAGAAGGGATTAAGAAGACCGCCATGGTATGATCGTTCTTATTCCTTCCCCTTCTTTCTTTCTTTACTTCTTATCACATGAGGAGTTTGGAGGAATTGTTGATGATTGCGATGTTGATTTTGATGAATTGCCGGTTGTGTGACTTATGTGCTGTTAGGGGGTTTCATTAGATTAATTGTCACGTAGTTCACTAGAGCATTTGCATTAAGTTGTATATATGTTGCTTAATTCTAGATCATGGCATATAGTTGCATTTAGGAGAACTTTTTGAAATGCCTAATTTGGAAATTGAACAAGCTTGCATAAGCCCGTGTAGATATTTTTTGCTTAGCACTTTGCCTATTAAAATAGATTTTGAAACACCTTTTAATGTGTATTTTTAGTATAATTTTCGCACCGTTTCCTAGAGCCTAGTCAAGGGCTTGCATTTACCATCTTGACCATCCCCATGGTGTGAAAATTCCTTGGTGAACGCTTTCCTAGGTGACTCTCGAGGCCATGTAATTGTCCAATCATCACATTTCACTACATTTGACAAAAAAGGAAATTTTTCCATCACAAGTCCAAAAATTGAGTTCAAACACAATTGAAAAGAAAAACTTGAAATTTTGCATATCTTTGCTTTAGTCCTAGCTTAAGGAGTGCATATGGAGACTTCTAGGCTCTTCTAGAGTACCCTCAATACATAAGGGGTCGCTCTCGATGTCGCTACGGCAAGGATTTGCCTATTGTTGGTCTCTGCCGCACACCTTTTGCTAGGCCACCTTGCTTTCAAAAGGCACCCAAATCAAGCAAAAAAATCAAAAAGAAAAAGAAAAAAAAAAGAAAAAGAAAAGAAAAAGAAATCAAATAAGAACTCAAACATCTCGTTTCTTTACCTTTTTTATGATTACACCTACGTTACATGGCTAAGAGGGGACGACCCTTCCTTTCACTTAGGTGAGAGGCGGAATTCCGATCCTACTGTGTCTTCTAACACCATGGGGCCCTCACTTTCCATCCCGCCTTATCACCCTTGACAAAGCTTTCTAGTGAACGTTAACGAATATACTAGTTTTACACAATAAAGAGGTGACTTATTTCTATCTTTCTAGGCCTAGTTCTTTGTAAAACTAGTAAATACATGGGAATTTGCATGCTTGAAATTTATCCATTTTAGATGAATCCCGGCGCATGGATGAGGCATGTTGCCATTTGCTTTTGTAGATGCATTCTCATTTGTTTTGTGTGCTTTATTGCCTAGAATGCATCGGAGTTTTGGCAAGACCCCACTTGCCTTGCAAGAAGGTGTCCTACCTCATGGATACCTTGTTGCGAGTTGAAGGGACGAAGAAAGGCCCGTTAATTGCCTTGTATCGGTTAGGTTTAGAGTCGTTAATTAAGGGTCTTGACTATTGTTCATCCTTACTCGGGATGAGTAAGGGTTTGGTTTGGGGAGATTTGATATAGTGTCATTTCACCCTACATTTTCACCCCTTTTTGTCTCGTTTTGCTTGCCTTTAACGCTCCCTAGGAGCCTTTCTACGTGTTTTACCTTCTTCTAGCATATTTCTCGCTTTTATCGTGTTTTTGTAGGTAAACCGTCAATTGAGGCGATTTCTACCTACTTTTGATCAACAAAGAAGAAGGTGAATCATTCGGAGGACCCACGACATACCTTGGGGGCCCCGCATACCCTTGGGGGCCCTACTCGATGCGCCAAAGCCCTCCCGAGTCAAGGCAAGCGAAACCGGGAAGGAAGCAACAAAGTCAAGCGAAGGAAGAAGGGAAATGAGCATCTCACGGGCGTGAAATGCATTTCACGGTCGTGAGATGCCTGTCCAAGAAGTTGATTTTCGTGCATTTGATCTCACGGCCGTGAAACTCATTTCACGGTCGTGAAACTCAGTCACGGTCGTGAAACATGCTTCACGGTCGTGACTTGTTCGTGAAAGAAGACCTTGCTCTGCCAATTCCCTCACGACCGTGTTTCACGGTCGTGAGACGTGTTTCACGACCGTGAAACCCATTTCACGGTCGTGACTTTGTCAGTCCACAAAGCTTCTCGAGGCCCATCTTTCCTTCATTTTGTAAACCTATATATAGACCCTCTTATGTAATTAAAGGGCACGAAACCCTAGACTCAAAATTAGTTAGATTAGATTAGATTAGTCCTCCTAATTAGTTTAATCTTTTCTCAATTACTCTTTAATTAGTTTTAGATCTAGTCATGTAATTGGATTTCTTGGTTTTGTACTTGAAGATTGGTGACAAAGTCTTCTCCTTTATTCAAGATTTTCTCTTTTATTGTTCATCTTTTGCCTTAATTAGTTGGTATATCTTCTTAATCCCTTTTCATATACTTGCTAATCTTGTCATTTCATTACATGTTTTGTTTCCTTCTTATCATTATGTCTTGTCTTAGTTTTATATCTTATTCTTCCATATTCATCATGTTAAGTAGTGAGTAGTGATTAATCTAGGGTTAGTGGGGGATAATGGGTTTTAATGAGGGTTAATCTTTGTTTGTTGGGTTGATTTGTTGATTAATTGTCTTTCTTCCAACTTATGCATACCACATGTTTGATGAAATGCTTGCTTGACAAACTTGCATGATTCATGTTTATTATACATTTCCGTAAGATCGATAGCCTCGGAATATGTTAGGATTTGCATATAGTTGGTATATCGACCTTGTGTACGCGAGAGCTAGCTTGGTTCGGTATATGGGAGGGATTGTAAGATCGAGAGCCTCAATCCACCGCGCCCAAGTTTGACTACCCATTAACTATGAACCCGACTCACTAGAACCCAAATTACCCATTTGAACCCACCGATCCTAAACTTTCCTTTTATTGCTTGTTATTTGATTATCTTAGTTTTGTCTTACTTTCCTACTTATTTGCATTTACTCAATGTTCTTAGATTAGTTTCAAATCCACTTCTATATCGTGACACCCCTTAAGCATTGCTAGTCTAGACTTTGCATATCGAATACCCACCGTCCCTGTGGACCGACCTTGACTTGCCACCGTGCTAAGTCTTGTTATAAATATCGTTTGACACATCGAAACGACGCGTGTCATGTGCTACAACGAAGCTCCTCTAAAGTCATACTCCGTATTATACAACAATACAAAAACGAGGTAATGAAAGGAGGTTTAACATACTATAGGAAAAAAATTATTAGGATGAAACATATCCGTCTTCACTGAAAATGGGCTGGATCGTTCTCAGAAGAAGGCAAGTCAGAGGGAAGTGGATAACTAAATGGATCCCCACTTATCCTTCACTTGCCTCCTTGTGATAGGAGATCCGACCCGTTTTCATTGAAGACGAATATGCTATACCCACCGTTTAAACATTTCAAAACGCACTGTAAATAGTAAAAAAAACCCGAAATCCGAATAATGGTGATAAATCTCCTTCTTTGCTATAGGGGACGTAATTAATATCTCCGGAATGACCCCAACAATTTATCTCCGATCTATTACCATTTACCAACGAAGACAAGGAGTATCATTTTCCTTGGCTGACCCAGGAAACGTAATGTATCTCCACTTCGTCTCACCCCATTTATCCGTCACTCTGACCCAAACCCATCCCAACAATTTAAAAATTTGGGAAAAACCGCTGTAAAACCTTGGAAAAATTAACAAGACTCCATTAACGAGTAAAACTAAGCTCCGAGAAAAAAATAAAATAAAAAATGGAGCAACACAAGTTAGCTAGAATGGGGTTTACACTATCCATCGTTGCTTCTTGTATCATCGCAATCGCCATTGTTGAATATGGTAGAAGACGCCGGAAGATTAAACTTCCTAAAAATTCCTGTTATTTGGCTGATCAAGTGAAACCACAATCTAATTTCAAGCGAGTTTTGGCTGATAATTCTTATTCTTCTTTCAAACATCTTTCTATCAATGGTATTAATTTGTCTGATTGTTTTTTTTAAATTTTCAATTGCTTATTATTTTTCTGGAATGTTGTTTTAGATTTGTGAATACTTGTGTAAGGCGGCTTTACATAAGCACGATGTAGAACAGATTGAGTTAATAACTACTATTCCACAAATTTGAATCATGATTTCTTACGGACTATTATTAGGAAAACCAAATACTCCTCAGTTTATTTTAGTGATTAGTATGATTGTCTAGCTGGAATTATGTTACCCGACCGCAACAAGTCTCATTAAAGACGGGCATATTCGTCTTCTTTTGATCGAGCTGCCTCTCACAAAGATGCAAGTGGGAGGGTAAGTGAAAACCCACTTGGTTTCCCAGTTGCCTTTTGTGAGAGTTAACCCGACCCGTCTTAAATTGAAGACGGATATGCCCGTCTTCAACGAGAATTAGTAGACCGTCAATAGGCGTGGTGTTGATGTTGTGGAATCATGCATTGGTTCGTTGCATGGGATGTTTTACAATACTTGAGTTTTCAAAACCACTCATGAGGGGTAGATACGTGCTACTGTTCTTTCACTTGCGTATTTCGACATTTGTTAGGACGCTGTTATATGCCAGCATTTCGCTTTTTTATGTCAATATTAGGGATGCTGAAGAATGAGTTTGTTTGAGGCTTCTTGTATAACAAAAATACACTCTTTAACTCTGCAGATATATCTGCCAACTCACACCCATACGAGCGAGAGATAAAGACACTTTTGCAGAATCCGGAAGTCATATTTACCATTTTTGACAAGATTGTCATGACGAGAAAGAATGGTTCATATGTCTGGGTAGAATCAGAGTCACAGTTACAGCAACTTGTTGATGTATTGAGTCATGAAAAGATATTTGCTGTTGATACGGAACAGCATAGCCTACGATCATTTTTAGGTTTCACTGCATTGGTACAGGTATAAATTCTCCTCTCCTCTCAAATGAATGTTGTAAAGCGTTGGAAGAATGTAAATGTTGTATTTATAATGTAAGTAATCTCAAACAGATTTCTACGGAGAAGGAAGATTATCTGGTTGACACAATTGCTTTGCATGATGTCATGGATATACTGCGGCCTGTATTTGCTAACCCAAGTATTCTTAAGGTAGGCGCTTATAACGATAAGACATCTCAAAATTATTATTATTTTCTTTGGGAGAGTATAAATAAATAGCGTGTCTGATTGCTCAGTTATTGCATATCTGATTTAAATTTGAAGCAAATTACATTGTCAATGACAGAGTTATCCTTGATTTGATAAAAATAGTATGCCTACTTGTGCAGGTTTTCCATGGTGCAGATAATGATGTACTTTGGTTGCAGAGAGACTTTCACATATACGTGGTTAACTTATTCGATACTGCTAAGGTTATTATTTATTTACTCTTTTTTTGTGTGTCTAGCCTCGTTAGTCCAGTGCTTACTGATCCATAGTTCATTAGTTCGAGCTTATGTTGTGTGGCGTAGTGGCTGACTGAATCACAAAAGCAACTTTGCACTTCTTTTCCAAGTTACAAACTAATTCTCTCTTGTTGCAGGCATGTGAGCTTTTATCAAAACCGCAAAAATCCCTAGCTTACCTGCTTGAGAGCTATTGTGGTGTTAGTACAAACAAGTTATTCCAGGTACGACCTTTTTTTTTTTGCATGTTTGACGTTTGTAGCTTGCATTCTTTCATAGTTGTTTGACTGTCCTGTCGTTCTAATTTTAATGTTATTGAGGGGAACAAGCTTTTCAAAAGTCATGTTTGCAAGGAAGAACTTTTGAGATACCCTTGCACACTTGCTTGGTGTTTTTTTCTTTCTTCTTTCTTCTTTTTATTTTTTATTTTCTATAACAAAAAACATTCCATTATTTTGAGTGAAGCTAATCTAAGATTTTGTGAATTACTTAGTAATCTTGGATTTTAGTATGGAAGATTATATTGGAGTTGGTAATCCGTCTGGGAAGCTAGATCTTGTTTTGATCAAACATGAACTCTTTTGTTGTTGGCACACAAAAGAAGATTTTTTTGGCAGTTGTAAAAAAGAGTGACACTAATATAATTGTTCCTTGACCATCAGAATTACGTACTACTCCGTACAACATCATTAAAATCATGGGTTTACAATTACTAGTGGAATGTTATCATGTGCGTTGCAACTAATTTTTGTGGAAGATGCAGTTTAAGCTTTCAAACAATACTGTTTCAAGTAAACAGTTTATGAGCTTGTTGGATTATAGGCGATATAGGCAAATACAAAGCAAATTGTCATAGAAAAGCTTGAGTGTTGAGTTCTCAAGTGCAGCTACCGGATTCATCTCTTACTATCCATATTTACTTGTTATTGAAGAATATGGCTATATCTGTCATTTATTTTCTGCATGTGTGTTATCTTCTCCTTTTTTGTACATAAATATCTGTCCTCTTTGTAAGTATACCTGAATGAAGTTACATCTGCTATCTGTCATTGTCACAGCGTGAAGACTGGAGACAGCGCCCACTGCCTGAAGAGATGGTTGATTATGCTCAATCAGATGCTCATTATCTTCTCTATATAGCAAAATGCTTGATTGAGGAGCTCACAGAAAAAGACAATAGTATGCGTCCACCTCTCTGCTTGTATTCTAAAGCTCTTTGCATTCTCTTAGTGCTAAGCTGCTACTAATATATCTATGTCTTATTAAATATGAGCCTGATACCCTCCTTTTGAACTAGCTTGAGATTGTGGGGGTGCATTAAATTAGGCTGACATACGTTTTACGAATGCGGACTACCAGTACTATATTCACTTATAGAGTTATAGATAAACAAACCGGGGTGACAGGAAGAGTTACGTGGAAGTCTTTTTATGGCTATGTATTTCACGGATATTTTTCCGACCGTCTCTAATTTTATTTGTTTAATGTATTTTCCTCATGCTTTATCATCTCTCTGTGGTAAGACTTACTCATATTGTTTCATCGTCATTTCCTCCATCTCCTCTTAAGAGTCTCTTTTGCCAAATGAGGAACGGCGGGGGTGTCAGACGTACACAACCTTTCCCATACACTCAGTTTAAAGAGACTGTTTCGACTCCTTGGCCAAAACCCTGACATCCACGACTTCATGAAGGGCAAAAACCGCAAAATATTTCAAGAGCCGCTTCGTTTAGTTCACTATATGATACCCCTCCGTTACAATAGGTTGTTAACGCTTTTCAAATTTAGAGAACAAACTAGATGAGTAATGAACTTACGGGAAGGGAAAAAGTTTATTCCAGAGCCAAAAGAACTTGGTAATCTTAAAATCACTGTGGAAATGGAGAGTATGTAAACATTTTAATTAATAATTTTTTCTTGTGGTATCTAGTAAAGAACTTATATTCAATTGTCATGTCTTGTAGGTTATTGGCTTATTCCTATGCCTTATATTTGAGCACTTGAAGAGTTGAAGTACATCGTACTCGTATATAGAAATCCAGTCGCTTTGTAAATTTGATACGTGGCACTGCTAAGAAGGAAACAGTTGCACACGTTCTCGTAGCATGATTAATTATTCATGACATTGTTGGTTTTGAAGACTTTATATCTACCCTTGATAATTTAAGAAGTCTGCAGGCACCGATGAACCAAAAATATCTGTTCACCAGGATGACAAAAATCAACTTCTTTCCGAGGTTAGCCGACGATCAAATACTACTTGTTTGCAGTTGTATTGGAAAGAGGACGAGTCTTTTCCTGGAGAAAATGTAGCATCATCTATACTTGCCCGAAATTTGGCTTGCCGAGGAGTGTCGTCCCCAAAATCATGTGAAGAGCAGGTGCATTAGCTCACTTGTTTGTTTTTCATATAGCAGGTACTATGTTTTTGACACTGACACTATATTTTGATGAATGCAAACAGTTTCAGAATCACGTAAGAAAACTCTGCGCGTGGAGAGATTTAATGGTCAGTGATTAAGTTCTCAAACTTGTGGTAACTTTCTGACTTGTGCATTGCTCATCTGTTCCATGATCATCTTTTGCATGCTTTACTTTATGTAAGAATTTTTGAACTCTCTATATCATCTTCACATTGTTTGCGTGTGTATGCAAGTGTGTGTATGCTTTATTAGTGGCTTGCAATTTATGAGTATGCTTCCAAGTTTCCATATTTATATGGGACTTCTGCTATTGCTTCAAAAATCAGTGTGTGGAATTTCGTTTTTATCAAAATTTGTAGCAGCCTATGGTGGAAATGAAATGAGTACTCTACCCAGTGACCATGATGAAATCATCTTCTAATTATTAAATGCCCTAGTAGTCATGGGAAATTCTCCCGTTTCTATCTCTCTCTTAGCTTGACAAGTCATGACTTACTGCATTCTGGAGTTACATGTCAATATTTATTAGTAAGGTAGTACTGTATTAAACCTCGGTTTCATCCTTGATCGCGGATCAATCATTGCAGCATGATTGCGGTCCCTGTGCCAACAATGTGGCCGCTATTGCCTCAAAATTTGGTTATGGTTACCCATAATTTGTTTTAGCCTTTTTCTTTTGTTTCTCTTTTAAGTCGTTTATCCTTTTCTCATCTGCTTCCATCACCTCGTTAAACACAAATTCTCATTGAAGACGGATCGACCCGTCTTAAGTTTAAGACGGGTCAAAACCCCCTCACAAAGGGCAAGTGGGGTGCAAGTGGGTGGCAAATGGAGCCCCCCACTTGCCATTTGTGAGGGGGATTTGACTCGTCTTAAACTTAAGACGGGTCGATCACTCGATCCGTCTTCAATGAGACTTTCTGTTAAATAAATGTTTAGCAATTCCCACTGTCGTGTTTTGTCAGTAACTTAAAATGATGCAACCATTACTATATAGGACGGAAGAAGGGGTATGGAGGAGACGGTGATTGGGCAAACTTAGAGAATTTATATTGTTTACAATTCTCAAGGAATAGTAATTAGGTTCATAGTAATGAGTATTTCTTCCATTTCCTAACATTATTCTACATTTCTTTTCAAAAACGCTGGACAAAATATGTATTAAAAGAACAGATGGTAGACCATGCCGTCTATCGGTCATTTGTTGAAAGTATGGTCAAGGTGAACCACCTTCTAAGATATTCAAAATCAAATTAAGCATCTTAAGAAAAAATAAGACCAAAGAGATGTATAGCTTTAAGTTTTTTGGTTGCTGTTTTTGTAGTTTACCTGAGAATTTTTTTTATAAATTCATGTTGAAGCAATCCTATATTCCTAATGGCAAGTATGGATTTATGGTACAGTACAACTTGTATAACTATAGGCTATGGGTCTTTCCACTCCTACTTGGACCCTGCAGGTTTGGTTTTGTTCAAAGATGCAAGGCCAGGAGGTTTGTATAACCCTATAAGCTACATTACAACTTTTATAGCTCTATAGGCTAGACTTCTTAAGCCCACGCCTCGGTTATAAAGTTCATAGCCAAACTCTTGAGAAATTGTATAGATCTCTTGTAAAAGAAAGTAGTGATCTGGAAAATCTTTAGCATATAGTATTACAGCGGGTAACAACTAACGTGGGCATGGTTGATAATCATCGGATTTGGAGCATGTTTTACTTAAAGTTCCAACTTCCAACGCGGGAAAGCGTAGGGATGTGTAGACAGAGCGAAGTATCTATGGTTTTTCGTGCAGGATGTCTATTGAATTTGATTAGTGTTAAAAAGTTGTTTATGGTTTTTTTCAGGCTCTATTTTCTTTTATGCCTTCGTTGATTTAAATGGAACCTTTTGAGCTTACAATATGATGTACTGAGTAACTTTTTGTGCATGTACCCTTTTGTCACTTTTATCAAACAAACACTAGATGTTGTTGATCTGCGATCCTGGACTCACCTATCTAATATAGGTTTAGTTAAGTATTGGGGATGTCAAAATTAATTATTTTCACTGCATAAAGGGTAAGTAAGAAAAATATCCAAGCATACTAAGAAATCACTGTAATATTGATTGTGCATTTGATATCTTGATGAAAGCAGAATGTTCCTTGAATGAGTGTATATCCTCCATCAAATGCTACAATTAGTATTATGTGGTCGACAATAAAATTGCATCGAGAATAGCATAAAGTGAGTTGTACATCACAACTTCGCAATAAAAGGCGGCGCGACCAGTTTTATGATCTGTTAATACTCGAGTGAAGTTTTTTCCTTGGTTTCTTTTGAGTTCTTTTGCGGTCTCTCTCTCATGCTGTCTTTTATAATGAATGCCAAGAGAATTTCTGAATTGGAATTCCATAACATAGGAAGCCTTTTTTATTCTTGTAGCTATCGATGAATTCAACCTGATCTTTGGATCATTTGCTGTCTCCGTTTCAGGCTCGTGTACATGATGAGAGCTTGAGATATGTATTATCGGACCAAGCTATTATTGCTCTTGCAGATAAGATTCCATCATCGGAAAGAGACATATACAATACCATATTTGAAGCTGATCAAGAGAATGATTCATCTTCTTCCTTGATGTCTCCCTCTCCTTTAATCTGTAGTCACTGGGATGATGTCCAATGTTTGTTGAAAGATGGTAATATCAACCATGATAACTATTTACAGGGACTTCTTCAAAAACATCTCGGTCCACGTGGAACTTGTTCACTTTCTATCTTCAACTATAGTCTGTTATCTAAGTCTAACCTTAAATTTTCAAATGGGACATTTGCTTTGCAAAGCCGGGTAAAAAATGGGAAGTTCACTCCTCGTAAATCTTCTCGTGACCTCTTTGTTCAAAAGTTCTCCTGCAAAGCTCCCGTTTATCATAACTGTCGGATATATGCTAATGATGGCCGTCTGCTCTGCTATTGTGACCGCAGAAAGCTTGAATGGTTTGTTATTTCTTGAATAAAATATTTGTTCTCCTTGCATATGTAACTGCCACTTACTCTTGCATGACCTTTTTAGGTACCTAAATCGCCAGTTGGCAGAACTTATAGATGATGACCCCCCTGCTATTACTCTTTTGTTTGAACCCAAGGGACGTCCAGAAGATGAAGGCAATGATTTCTATATCCAAAGTAAAAGAAACTTATGTGTTGGTTGTGGTGAGACAAAGCATTATTTACGTTACCGGATTATACCTTCTTGTTACAGAATGCATTTTCCCGAGCACCTTAAAAGCCACCGTTCTCATGATATAGTCCTGCTATGTGTTGACTGTCATGAAGTTGCTCATGCTGCGGCTGAGAAGTATAAAAGACAGATTGCAGCTGAATTCGGAATACCTCTTTATGTGAGGAAAATGGTGAATTCCGGCCAACAACTTGTTGAAAGACTTGGAATGGTTGAACATGAGGAAGCAGGAGTTTCACCCCTGCAACTCCGAATAGCAGCTATGGCACTTCTGCGGCATGGACCACGAATGCCGCTCAATCGCCGTGACCAATTGATTGAGGTATGAAAGTCATATATTAATAGCACCAGCATTACTTATTTGATGTGATAGTGCATTTTTTTTTGGGCTAGACTAGATGACAATTTTAATTTGCATGGAAATGTACATTTGGTGCATCATATGGCTGTCGTGTGTGACCCAAGATATGTGAGGTTTATACTTGAAACAAAGCTGTGATGGTTTTTACTTTTTAGTACCTGCACATGATTACTTTCTGAGCTCAAAAAAGCGTGCTGAAGTTCAAGGCTTCGTAAAGCACAGGTTAAGACACCCCAGACCCTTTAAGTGCCTTATGCTTCAGGTGAAGCAAATGATGCACACTCCTATGCAATTTCTATATTTTTTTGTTCAAATTCTTTAACTCCGTCGTTTCCTTTTTTCTACTGCATCCATTTTTCTGTTTTTTTTCCTACTTCCGTCTCTCTTTTTTTTTTTGTCACTTCTCAATCTTTTCTATTAGTTATCAGGTAACTGTCTCACTTGTTTTTCCCAAATTATCCCTGTCTAATATACCCATAACCGTACGCATCTTCACCTCACCCAACCCAATAAACACACGCCCTATCACAGCCACCCTACTACCTCGATCCACCACACACCACCTCAGTCAACCGCACGCCGCCGCTCCGGCATGGAACCACGTTTTGCGTCTCTTGCGGCGACCCACGCGTCGCCTACTTCCTCGGCGACCCATAGTCCAATACCTCTCCTTTGAGACTGACTCATCTCCGGCCATGACCCACATGCCGCCTCCCTTGCGCCTCAACCCACAACAGCGCTGAGACAAGGACTGATCTGATGTGATGATGTTTTTGGAGGGGTGAAGAGGAAGGTCACAGTGGGTGGTGGTTTTTGCGGGTCGTGGTGAGGTGGTTATCTTCGTAGGTGTTAGTGGACTCGTCAGGTATGGTGGATTATGTTGATAAGTCTTGTTTAGAAGTATCCGACATGCGTGTGTCCACTGTCCAAGTGTCGGACTTGGCTATTTTAATGAAAAATGTGCATAGTTTGGCTTTAGACGAGATGTCCAAGTGTGATACCCTTTTGGCCTTGTCGGATCGTCGAGTGTCGGACGCGAGTACGCGAGGTAATATGAAGAGACAAAGTAACATAGATGGTGGGTTTGTCGGATGTGATGGTTGGCGCCGTAGTGAGGTGGTGGGTTAATGGGCAATGGTGGTGGTGGTGGTGGTAGTGGTGGTGGGTGGCTCATTGATGGAGGTGCCGGAGTAGTTAGGTGGTGGTTGATGACTTATTGTATTGTGCTGTTGTAGGGTGGAGGGTTTGATGTTGGGTTGGTTTGGGAGAAGGGTCAGGGAGGGGCACTCTTGTCATTTCCATGCTTTTGTAAAAAAAGTACTCCAAATGTATAGGGAGGATTAAAAAAATGAAGGGAATATAATGTCACACTGCATGTTAACCCTCTTCAAAACCCAAAAAAGGTATGATAGCACTAACTGTTATTTTAAAAATACAAATTTGTTTGCGAAAGTGTGCCTTTTTGTGCATGAGGTACATGCTTTTGTTTCACGCCATGGGCCATTGAGTCCTCATTGCACCATGGGAAAAAGTGTGCCTTGTGTGCGTGAGGCGCTTGCTTTGAACTTTTAAGATTGCACCTTGGGTCCTTGCTATATATAATCGACCGTTGCTTCAAATATTAGTGAGTTTGGAGCTTGGACTTCCACGTAGTAGGTTTTCGGTCGACAATGAAATTTATGGGCACATTGTAGTCCTTATGAAGCAAATTACCATTTTATCTGGCTGGTAACAACATAGTTACTAGAAGTTCAACAACCTTTAAAATGAAGGCCGTTGCTAGCGACTGGTGTCCTAATCTCTTAAAATGAATGTCTTAGACTGAGGCAGACGCATCCTTAAATAAATTTTGGGAATTTCAACTTTATCTTGTCTACTGAAGACTTTTGGCCGCTTCCATTTTGGAATTCATGGGCATTTCAATTTGTACAGTGACCAAACTATCACTTAGTTTCACCCTTGCGTCATCTCGGTCTTGGATGGAATACTCAGTTATGTGGACTTTCAGTAAGTCTATTTCATGGGCTTACTATTAAGTCTTAACCTTTGAAGCTGAGGATTGCTGATTTTGACCTATAGTCTTTGGGAGTCAGAAGACTCCCCAACATTAGCAGACTTGCTAAGGTTGGCCTTCTTTATGCCCATCGATGGCAGCATATCATTAGGCTGTTACTAGCAGGATACCAAGGTGCTGATGGGATGATTGTGCAAATGCTGATGCATGACACTCTTTTCTAGTTAATTATATCTGACTAGTTGGATTTTGGCGTGTGATGGTGGCTACCCAAGTTGTTAGGGCAGATTAGAATCCCACTAGACAAGTTTGCTTTTTTAGGTAGCAGCCACTAGTCATCAAATCGAACATTGCCTGTGCCGTTCTGGTCTTGAGAATTTTGTTTCCATAATCTAAATGGAAATCAATGTCCTTTCTTGAGGAGAAAGAGTTTATGGGGTATTGATATTTGATTTGGCCAACTAAGCGCCTGCGAATTTTGCCAAGTGCCAAGCTTAAAGACTGACAAAGGATTGGCCTTTCCTCTTTACAAGGACATGCTCGTTTGATTGTATGACCCAAGTTTACTAATTTTGTATAATTTCATGTTCACAGTTCCCGTGGCTATCTACTAAATGTCTAATGTGCTAATTATCATGTCTGTGCATGAAATGTGAACGCCGGACATGTTTTTATTGCTTGTAGTACATGACTGTGAAATCATAGAAATCTCTGTTGATACACATTAGATCCTTTCCTATTTTTTTTTTTTTTTTTGCGTAGCCTAAAGAAATATCTCATATATTCATGTGTTTTTTTTTATAAAGATTGTCAAAACCTATTATGGAGGGAGGGAAGTAACACCTCAAGATTTTGAAAATGCTTTATTGGTTGGCATGAGTGCTCGCGGGAGGAGGAAATTTGAGAAAAAGAAGGGGACACCTCATAAGAATTCTCCTGTAACTATTGTACAAGAGGATACCAAAGTAGATACACCACCAATCAACATTGATTTTGAAGAAAGCAATAGCCTCAATAAATTACTGATTATCGAAGATGAAGCATCATATCCCCATTTAAGCGACAAGTCTGAGGCTGACGTAAGTTCACTCTCTCAATCTTCCGAGTTGGAGAATAGTAGAGATGTGTCTGCTGTTGGTGCCACACCTGTGGCTGTTGAATCGTTAGAGATTGGAGATGCGAGCCTTTCAAATGAAGTAAATACTCTTGAGACTGATGAAGGAAGATCTAATATAGGTCCTACGAACTTATATAGTAAAAGGGGTAGATCAAAGGCGTCCTTATTGGGACATGGTCCTCACGGGAAAGAAGTTGTAGATTATTTGCTAAAAAAGTATGGAGATGATGGAGTTCAACAATTTTGCCAAAGGTGGAGAAGGGTTTTTGTTGATGCTCTCAACCCTCGTTATCTCCCTGCTGGATGGGATGTAAAACACAGGTAAGATGTTTTTTGTCATTATGTTTTTGAGCAATTGTTGCTGCTTCAATGTTCTTCCTTCTGTACTATACAGAGACATTAGTTATCTTTTCTTTACTAATAATGTATTTTAGTATCTATGGAATAAATATTTGTTCCTTATTTATGTCTTTTTTTACTTATTTCTTTTATGAGAGGAGCATTGGCAAATGAATGGTGCTCTTGAATGTCGGAGTTCCGAATTCTGTGCATTAGTTTTTTAAGCTGATTGCTACTATAAGACAATTAGGCTTAGCAATAATGCTTGTGCAATGTGCACCAATTCTTATGCAAAACGGACATATCCGTTTTAAGTAACAAACGGGTCAAATACATCCCATTTAACAGGACAAATTGTCTTGGGAATGCAAAAGGTTTGTCCATACTATAACCATGTGATAGTATTTGGACCTGTTTTAAAGATAAAACGAATATCTCCGTCCTACGCAAGACTTATTGTAACTAGGTGGTTGTCGAACATGCCAACTTGCTTAGCTGTTCTTGAGAAGTACTTTTAACATGGGTTCAAATTATGTGAACATCACCCTCCCCTTGATGCTAGCATCGCTTCATTTACACACAAAAACTCGTGTTAGCATGGCTTTTGAGTAATAGACGTATTGTATATTTGGATTCATCAATGTTTGAATTTATTCTTCGTTATTCTCGTTTTGTTCCCTTATCTCTACCGTCTCTCTTGCCATTCCTAGTGTTTTTCTTCATTAATACTCCATATTTGCTGAAAAAAAAAATTGGATTTTGGCGTGATTTTCCAGTGGTAGGAGGGACTTTGGTGAATTCAGTGTTTATAATCCTACCAAGAAGCCATGTGGGGAGACTCAGTGATAGCTGTTACGTGGTCATCGGTTTTTAAGAGGTATGGCTCGATTGGAAGATGCATAGATCCAATTTTGTTTTGCTGTTCT
The DNA here is from genome assembly GCA_022085475.1 of Heliosperma pusillum. Taxonomy (NCBI): domain Eukaryota; kingdom Viridiplantae; phylum Streptophyta; class Magnoliopsida; order Caryophyllales; family Caryophyllaceae; genus Heliosperma; species Heliosperma pusillum. The sequence goes on along the minus strand of JAIUZE010000203.1, from coordinate 192,668 downwards.
TTCATATAGAAACGTTTCCTATACTGAACTCAACATTACAGCGTCACCTAAGAGTTATACCATCTAATTAGCTCCATTCAGGGACTCGCTATGGTTGCCTTTACTTGGGACGCAACTCCTTTATATTCTCATCGCAGTTTCACACATTGTATAAGTCGGATTGGCATCTCGAGTGTATACTTTTGTATCGTTCGCAATTTGGGTTCTTAAAGCTTAGTTAAGGGTTGCCAACCATATAGACTGAAAATCAATTCTAATTTATATCAACTTTTTGTTTTTTTTCTGAAGCTTTGACAAATGACAACAGGGAGGAGTCGAGGACCCATAATTTTTTGCATGGCGCGAGAAAATTAACAAAACTTTTAGAACATGGCATGATCCCTGTTCCGTGTGTGATATGAGGCGTAAACTAATTTATTATTACTCTCCCGTCTTAATCATTTGTTTACTTTTTTATTTTCTAACTTGATTTTAGAGAGAATTTTAATTAATGGTAAAAAATGATTTAGACGGAGGGAGTAGTCCTTCATTATAGAGTACAAGATCAGAAACAAGTTAGACCAGATTTGTTACCCATATGACTTGCATATGCATTCGCCTATGCTAAAACATGAACCACTGAAATTTGTTTGTCTTTCAACCTTGTGAACAAATGATTTTATAATTATTTAGATTTTATATCTCTCATTTTACTTGTATAATGGTTTTATATACTTCACAAATTCTCATTTGTTATGGCTAATTTCGTCACAAGCTTGCGACCTCTCAGAGGGAGCAGGTGAGAGGGGTTCTGAGAGGTCAGAAGCAAGACATTATGTCGTACTTCTTAAAAGAAGAAAATTTATTACTCTGTACTAGTCAAATATTAAATAAGATGCTTAAATAAATAAGATAAAACTGGAATTTGTAATCAACATAGCATAGCTAAATAAGATGATACTGGATCGAATTAGACGAAGAACATGAATTGGTAACACTCTATTCTTCCAAATCAAAGGGTCGGATTTGTTTCCTAGTTAGAAAGCCTTGTATGTCTTCGGTATGACGATGACAATCCTGTTCTTCAAAATCGACACCCATTACTAATTCATTTACCTCATAAATCTTGTTTATAATCCAATAAAATACTGCTCAAAACACAAAATCCCAATAAACACAAAACTAAATAAGATGTTAACCAAAGCCTTGGTACGATGCAACGACTGTTCATCGGTACAAGTAACCAAATCTCGACCATGATCATCGGTGAGCAGGAGACAACCTTTGGGTGCGTCCTAGATCCCCTTTCAACCCTAGATATGAATTTAGCTACTCATAAGGATGTAAATAACAACAATAAATAAGGTAAACATGATTAACGATGAATAAAATATTGAACAAAGAATAACTAACGATCTAATAATAACTGACGGAAGAAGATTAGTAAAAATACTTATTACAAGTAAAAATATTGCAGAGTCACTCAATCGAGTATGGGATAACTAGGGTTTCTAAGGTGTTTCTATGATAATAAAGCGTAGGAAATAACAAGGGACGAGTTTTCTATTTATATTACACAATAATCCGATATTAAAGAGAGTTTAGGAAAACACGGATTCTTGGGGATACTCGATCGAGTATTCTGCTTGCGACTCGATCGAGTTTCCAAATACTCGATCGAGTGTTCTTGATATGCACTAATCGTCTCTTCTCGCGACTCGATCGAGTTTTCCCATACTCGATCGAGTGACTCTGGAATGCTCATATCCGCACCTTTTTCCGTGTTTATACTTCTTGATCTCCGTGCCTATCGATTTCACGGTGTACATTATCATTCAATTGTTCCGCAAATGCATCCAATATGCATTAATACACCAAAAGACGGCAGTATCGACATTCTAGCAATTATAGCATTTAATCGCTCATTTAGGCACTAAAAACCGTCACTAAAGTGACTAAGGGGAGACATAAACATGTATATAAATATGACTCATCAAACTCCCCCAACCCATCCCTTTACTTGCCCTCATGCAAAGCACTAGACACAATACAAAGCCAACATACAAATGGTGAAATCAAAAATCTGAGAGCTAATGCTTATACACATACAAATCCCGAGTCATCCATATCTATAACAAATTAATGATCAAAGATGCCAATAAAACAAATTCAAAGGACGGGAAATAGAAAACGTAACTCAAATCACGAGATGTTACATGATACCGTACCGTATCCGACAAAGCCAATTACCCTTCGATCTTGCAAGAGAAATTAGTCGGATTCTCGCGGATTCACTCATACACTCAAATGAGTTTGAATTGTGAGTTTTGTAAAGATAGAAAGTGGAGGCTAATGAGTAAAGGTATAGAAGTGGGTTGTGCCAAGGCACGTATGGGAATGTGGGGCTAAGACCGGTAATCGCAACGACACTTACCAAACCTATTCTACAATATTAAGCACAAATTAATACCCAACTAGAGAAATCATCTTAAAATTTGACAACACAAGAGAGATGTTGACAATACTCTCTAAATATGGATTAAACTCTAGCAATTTATCTTTCATTTTCCCTTAAACAATGCAATTGAAGCAACTTATTTTTTTCTTCTCATATCTTCTTTCCGAATATCTTTTTTTTTCTTTTCGATTTTTTTTCTTTTTCCTTTTTTTTTTCTTTGCTTCATACAACTTTTCTCAACAAAGGGCATAATAAACAATTGCTAACAAAAACTTACTACACCCACTTTGACGATAAAAGTCTCAACCCAACCATAGTAGTAAGATAGGCATGAAAAATAAGCAACTGCGACTGTCCCGATAAGGTAGGCAAATTCTAGGAATGTAGCTATTAAATAGATTATAAAACATGCTACAAAGGCTCAAACGGGCTAAACATAAAAGAACTCAATAATAGAGGGTATAAAATCAAGTCTTTTTGGCTATGTGAGGCTTATTTGAATGACAAGAACCGCCTTTTCTCCTGTATTTTATCAAACGAACGCGTAAGAGTATCAAGAAATGTCACATTTATGCATTATGATGTTACATATTCCATAAGGAGTACCAGACTCAAACCTAAAAACAATGAGACCCGTTTATTAATGTTCCTGGCCTAGGAAGCTCTATAGTCCTCAGAAATTTAAGTGGTTTACCAACAAAATATGTCAAATCTAATTAGCAAAAGGCATGTCAAATACGAACAAGACTAGATCATTGAGTTTTGTTCTCGGAATAACATGTCAAAATAATGTACATAGATGACTAAGATGGGATTCAAATGCAAAAGCAATGCAAATTATCATCATTGTTATTTAATTTCACCAAAACTCGACCTAATAAAATAAATGTATACCATGTTTTTGGATTTTTTTCAATTTTTATGGATTTTTTATATATAAAATACACAATGCAGACATGCAGTAAATAAACACACAACATAAATAAAGACTCATCCCCCAAACCTAAATGTCATAGTGTCCTCAATGTGACGCTACAACACATCAATCACAAACAAATCCAACAACAGCCTATAGGACACATCTAACAAAAGGGAAGGGGAAATAAACTAAACAAAGTACAATAAAAAGAAAATACAAGGATAGATGGTACCGTTTGAAAATCCCGCATGATCATCCGAACTTTAAATATCAATTGCCTACACTGGCATAATCAAAACAACTTAGTGCCCTCAAAAGTCGATCGAAAATCTGTGCATGTGCTAGACAAAAGCATTAGTAGCACCAAGAAACAATATGATCATATAAAAATATTACGAGGGACCCTCGCAACTTATCATTCTCACGGGACTTCATCAAATTAATTTCCCGACTAGTAGAAGGTAGAGTATCAAAAATTAGTATAAAAGGTAAATAAAGTGGTTTATTACATCTCAAACCAGTCTCAATGGGAAAATAATAAAATACCTCAACCCTTTTAGGAATTGTAATTACTCCATATACCTCCCTGCTTTCCTCCTCGTTCCATGATCGTATTGTAGCCTCAATGGTGTTGGCCAAGGTAGGAATCTCGAGAGTAGTCCTCTCCAAAGAGTTAGCAACACAGTCAATAATAGGGGGATCAACAACGTCAATCATATTGCAAGTGTCTTCTACAACGGGTTTATTAGGTGAATTGTCTAGATTGAACGATTTTGTGTCATCTCCCACCGTTAGAGTGAGTCTCCCATTCCTAACATCTATGACTGCCCCTGCTGTGTGCAAGAATGGTCGTCCTAATATGATAGGAGTTCGGTTATCCTCCACCATATCTAAAACAATAAAGTCAACTGGAATAAAAAAGTTTTTCTACTCTAACTGACACATCCTCTAAGACACCCATAGGACGCTTAATAGATCAGTCAGCAAACTGTAAGGTCAGATTAGTGATATTAAGTTTACCCATGTTAAGCTTTTTTCATATAGCATACGACATCACACTAACGTTAGCCCCTAAGTCACATAAGGCGTTCTCAATACACAAAGGACCTATATTACAAGGAATAGAAAAACTCCCTGGATCTTTTAGCTTTGGCGGTGATTGACTTTGCAACATGGCACTGCACTCCGCAGTGAACGCAACAGTCTCAACTTCATTAAATGACCGCTTCCTTGTTAATATCTCCTTCATAAACTTCGCATAAGCTGGCACTTGAGTGATCAATTCAGTAAATGGTACACTCACTTGCAAGTTCGTTACTACCTCCATAAACCTCCCAAATTGTTGATCTAACTTTGACTTATGTAGTCGTTGAGGAAAAGGAATAACAATTTTAATGAGCTCGGCTTCTTTCTTCTTTTTCTCTAATTCGCCGTCTTTATAGTCTAGTCTTAAGGTTTACTCGATCTCAATCGAGTTTAGGGTTCACTCCATCGAGTGTCTTTCAGACGGGCGAATATTCAGCTTCAGAGAAAGACGCTCGATCAAGTATTGGTGTATTCGATCGAGTGTCTGTAAGGCGGAGTAATTTTGATCTGGCTTTATCACTCGTGCTTATATCATTTTTGGCTTGGCATTGTCGGATTTTTATACTGGGCCCCACTCCTCAAAGTTATTGAATTTACTTGTTCATGTGGGAGTTGTCCTTGAGAAGGGAGATTTCCCTATTGCCTTTGTGGATTTTGACTTGCCAATTGGGCAATTTGAGTATCCACCATCTTATTGTGAGAAAGAAATTGAGAGATTTGGGCATCTTGCTTTTAGTTTATCATGAGGCTGTTTTGCAACATGACTTTCAATTCCGCCATATCATTATTTGGAGGTGCTTGGGGTGGAGCTTGTTGAAATTTTTGACCTCCTTGACGGTTATAAATACCTTGTTGAGAATTTCGATTGATTTTGAGGAATCACATAAGAGGAACTTTGCTGCTGAGGTGATGGCGGAGTAGGATTTAGAACGTTTTGACTTCGATACGAGAGGTTTGGATGCTCTCTCGTTCTTTCATTATAGAAATTAGAGTACGGTGTACCTTTCTTAAATGATTGAAAAGCAAGTACTTGATCAACCGTACTCATACACTCAACTGCATTATCCCCAGCGGTACCACATCTCTCACAAGTTGGCTCTTGTTGAACCATGGCATGAACCGTTTGCTTATTTCCCAAAGATTGCGAAGTTTTTAATTCGGCAATTTGGGCATTCAATGCCTCGAACTGAGCTCCAATGGCACTATCAGAACTACCCCCTCTCACATTACCCCTAGGGTTACCATACTTAGCAGTGTGAGTAGCAGCTATCTCATCAATTAACTTCCAGGCATGAGCTTCGGTTGTATTATTCTGAAACCTCCCATTAGCAGCAGAATCTAGCAAAGCTTTTTGATCATCATACAACCCATTATAGAATTGGTTGCATATGAACCAAGTCTCAAAACCATGATGTGGGACAGATTTGACTAGTCTCTTGAAGCGAACTCATGTTTCATGTAGGTTTTCAGTGGGACTTTGCTTGAAACTTTTAATTTGACCCCTTATGGCATTGGTTTTCTGTGGTGGAAAGTACCTCTTGTAGAAGGCAATAGCTAGAGAATTCCAATCGGTGATACCCATTGCCTCCATGTCTAATTCACCTTACCAATCCATTGCCCCATCCCGTAGAGAGAAGGGGAAAAGCACCAGTTTCACTTGGCCTTGTGTTACTCCAGCTTTTAAGGGAATGGAGTAACAATAGTTAGTGAACTTCTCTATATGTTTCGCAGGATCCTCATAATTAGATACCCCTCCAAACATATTTCGCTCCACCAAACTGATGTAAGACGGGCGCATCTCAAAAGTACCATCATCCGTAGTAGAGAGTTTGAATCCTTTGGGAATGAATGAAATGGTGGGTTCTGAATGGTTGGTTAGAGTAGTCATGATTGTTGTAATGACGAAAATATAAGTATCCTCTTCTAAGGATTGATCTTCAACAAATTCGGCGTAGACGGAGCCAAGCGTACTCAAGTATTCTACTCGACGGATTTCCTTCCAAACGTTTCGTCTAGAACGGAGAGTCTTTTCTGGTTCGGGATCGAATGGTACGAGCTCGGACCTGAGAGACCTGGGCATAAACTAACACTAAAGAAAAGGATAAGAACGGTCTCAAAGAACTTAGAATTCCCTGAGACAAAAAGAAAAACTAAATTAAAAACAAACGGTATCGAATCAAAATAAATCTTAAATCAATACTAACTAATAGTCAGCAATAAGTAAGGTATCGAATCCACAAGGATGCGATAATAATCAATTTGCTAAAACTAAGTTCGTCTTAAGGTAACAAATTATAAGATTTGATTTTTGGATTTCTATAACTAATTGCAATAATAAAAGATGAATTCAATAAGATTAAAACTTTAGCATCTCAGGTTCACTAGATATGTTAGTTGGGGATATAATCAAATCAATAAAAAAGTCAATTAAGTTTTTTAAGGTCACAAGATAGGTCGATTCAATTATGCCCTTTAGATCTAGTTTTAACATGCGATCGCTATCATTAAACTAGTTTATCCAATTGTCGCAGCCTATCTTAGTCTTAACCCGGTCGGTGATAATCCTAATTTGCAAGACTAATTAATTAACTCTGATTAGTAAATCAATTAACTAGAAGTAAGACAACAATGACAACTTATGCAATTTAACAATCAATTCATAAATTAATCCCCTTCTAACAACCTAGATGCCCTTTCAATTCTAGATAAGAATATAGCTACTCATAACGATGTAAACAACAGCAATAATAAATAAGGTAAACATGATTATCGATGAATAAAAGATGAACACCGAATAACTAACGATCTAATAAAAACTGGCGGAAGAAGATTACTAAAAATACCGATTACAAGTATGAACTGAAGGAAATAGTCTTGATGAATCAATCCAGTAGAAAAGCTAATAAAACTAGGGTTTCTAAGGTATTTCTATGGTAATAAAGCGTAGGAAAAAACAAGGGACAAGTTTCTATTTATATTACACAATAATCCGATACTAAAGAGAGTTTAGGAAAACACAGATTCCTGGGGATACTCGATCGAGTATTCTACTTGCGACTCGATCTAGTTTCCAAATATTCGATCGAGTGTTCTTTATATGCACCAATCTTCTCTTCTCGCGACTCGATCGAGTTTTCCCATACTCGATCAAGTGACTCTGGAATGCTCCTATCTGCACTTCTTCCCGTCTTCATTCTTCTCGATCTCCGTGTCTATCGAATCCACGGTGTACATTATCATTCAATTGTTCCGCAAATGCATCCAATCTGCATTAATACACCAAAAGGCGGCAGTATCGACATTCTAGAAATTATAGCATTTAATCGCTCATTTAGGCACTAAAAACCGCCACTAAAGTGACTAAGGGAAACATAAACTTGCAAGCTCCAATAAACAAGAATAGTGGTGAACACGGCCCTTGTACACACCATTATGGGTCGATCAAAGCAGTAAAACATGCGGCGAAGATGGGTAGTAAGCTAAATATTATTATTGATTTAGGTTGGAATTTGATTTTAAATTTGGTTATTTTAAAGACGGAGAAAAATAAAGGCAAGGCACCTAATGCAGTGGAGCTCTTTATTGATAGTCATTGCAAAGAGGTTGACGTCCAAAGAAAATGGAGTCATCCAAAGTGTAAGGAAAAACATGTAAGTACCATTTTATTCATATTTTAAACTTGTATTATTTACTAACTTGGATTTTTTGCAAATATAAGACGCTTATGAAAGCCAAGCAAGTGGCCTAAAAGATAATGGAGAACCGGTTGATCAAAATAAAATTTGGTACGATGTGAGCGCGGGATACAAGAAGGGTGATGTTTTTGGTTTAAGAACAACTGCATCATCATCATCTAGAGGTAAGTCTTCATCTTCCCAAACCTATTTTCCCGGTGTCTTAACCCAAACCATGGCAACATATCAAAAAGAAAGCCGAGGAAAATGGGAAATTTAGGGAAGAAGCAAATGAAAGGGAAGAACGAGCTCGTGTTAGGGAAGAGATGTACTTGAAAAGTTAAGAGGACACGAGGCAAGAAAACTTGAGAATTCAAGAGCAAAATAGGAAACAATATATGGAAAGTCAAGAACAAATGAGAAAACAACTTGAAACTTTGACTCAAATGTTCCAATCCCAAACCCAATATCAATGCAATTCTAACCCTTGGAACATTAGAATAGGTCCTAATAATGATGATAACTTCAGCAGAGGTGGGGAAAACGGATTTCAAGTTTAGCTTTGTTATGGTCATGTAATGTTGTGTTGTTTAGAAGACTATGTTGTGTTGGTTATAATATAAGTCTTGTTTTGTACGGAGTATTTGTTAAGGAACTTTCCTAGTTAGATAGAATATGTTGTGTTGTTTAGAAGACTTATTATGTATTTGAGACAATTTGAATGATCAATGTAATATTGTCTTTGACAATTTGAAAGACATTTGTTTCTTGGCTTAAAATGTATTTGGTGGTTCGTATCAAAATTTGCAGGAAACAAAATGTAGCAAATTAGGATGAGCAAAATAGAAAAAAAACCCAGCAATACATCAATAATGACACCAACCGAAATGCCATTACCGACCATTTGCCGACCAAAAAACATTCTGCCAAAATTTGTGAAAAAAATCATACCGACCGACAGAGTCATTTACCGACCGTTTACCGACCGAAAACCTTCTGTTTTTCTAATATAAAAGACCAATACTGACCGAATTATAACCGCATATCGACCAATTTCAGTCGGTAATCACCAACCGAGATACATATTACCGACCGAAACTGACGTTTGTTGTTGACTGGTCAACGCAGACCAAGACCGACCGCTTATAAATCATACCGACCGACATGCAGTCGGTAATACAACGACCGTTGTTATTGGTCGGTAAAATATCTTTACCGACCATATTTACCGACCGTTTTTTCATGGTCGGTAAAATATAAAATACGGCCAGTAATAGCTTTTACCGACCGATGTTTGTTGTTAAGCGACCAACGTTATCGGTCGGTGGAGGACCTGATTCTTGTAGTGTGTGAAGATCCAGGTTAAACAACATTCCGAGAGTCATTATAGATATATAATGCTACGGGGACGATTCTTTAGTGTTCATGTCACTTTATGTCTTGACATGACATAAAAATGATGTTATTTTAATGGATCGACAATTTTGTACAAAAACATAGTTTATCGTGAAATAGCTAAATGATGTAGTTAAAAAATTATAAAGGAGTTATTAAAATGTGGCTTGTTATGAATGAGAGAGAAATATAAGAGAGAGTAGAGACAAAAGTGTAACCATTTTATTCATAGGCAATGGGTATATATAGTAAAGGGATACATTGTATTTAGGTAACAGAATATCTTCTAGAGATATGATACTATTAGATATTTCATAACACTCCCCCTTGAATGTCTATCACTGGAGAAAATGTCTCGTTAAAACTTTACTAGGAAAAGCCTATGGGACAAAAATCTAATAAAGAAAAAGAGTACAATGATCTCCATAATACGCAATAAGATTTGCCTCGTTAAAAACCTTTCCTGGGAAACTCGGTTGGACAAAATCATGGCTAAGGAAAAAAGAGTGCACCGCGAATTTACTCCCCCTCTCCTATGCATCGTTTGACATCCTTGAGACGACGTAATCCCAACTGATTGATTAGCTTCTCAAATTTCTTGTTTGGAAGCGCTTCTGTGAACACATCTGCGAGATTTTCACTAGAGCAGATTTGTTGAACACTGGCGACACCATCCTTTTGAAGATCATGAGTGAAAAAGAATTTCGGCAAAATGTGCTTCGTTCTATCACCTTTGATGAATCCCGACTTGAGTTGAGCAATGCACACAGTATTATCTTCATGTAATTAAAATAGTTGGTGAATTGTTTTTGGGTAAACCAGATGATCTCAACCATACACCTTCTCGACTAGCTTCGTGAATTGCCAACGACTCTACATGGTTGGAAGAAGTGGCAGCTATAGTTTGCTTCACAAAGCGCCATGAGATGGGAGTATTGCCACATGTAAACACATATCCGGTTTGCGAGCGACCAGTATGTGGATCAGACAACTAACCTGCGAAAACCAACTAACTCTGTTTTTCATTTAGTAGAATAATATAAACCCATATCAGACGTACCTCGAAGATAGCGAAGTGAATGTTTAACTCCATTCTAATGCCTTTGAGTTGGACAAGAGCTATATCTTGGTAATAGATTTACTGAAAATGATATGTCGGGTCGTGTATGACTAGCAAGATACATCAAGGCTCCAATGGCACTCAAGTATGGTACTTCAGGACCAAGAACCTTCTCATTTTCCTCTCGAGGTCAAAATGGGTCATTTTTCACATCAAGTGTCCTTACAACCATCGGAATATTCAAAGGATGTGCTTTATCCATCTTAAATTGTTTTAGCACTTTATCAATATAAGTCCCTTGATGTAACATGATCCCATTTTCCAGATGTTCGATTTGTAGACTAAGACAAAATTTTGTCTTTCCCAAATCTTTCATCTCAAATTGTTTTTTCAAGCATTCAACAACTTTTGAAATCTCGTTAGAAGTCCCAACAATATTCAAATCAGGTCGTTTTAACAAATATTCACTGAGACGGTTATACCACATACGTCTGGACTGTTTTAAACCGTACAAGATTTGTTTAATTTGATTGAATAATGCTCACGTGGACTTGATTTCATTGTCTCGGGAAGCTTAAAGCCTTCAGGGAGTTTCATATATATTTCATTATCAAGTGAGCCATACAAATAAGCTGTGACAACGTCCATTAGACGTAAATCGAGTCCCTCCCTCATAGCCAGACTTATCAAATAACGAAAATTAGCTGCATCCATTACAGGAGAGTATGTCTCTTCATAATCAATACCAGGTCTTTGTGAAAAACCTTGTGCAACTAAACGAGCCTTGTATCCGACTATGTCACCATTTTCACTTTTTTTCCGCACAAACACCCATTTGTAGCCCACATGCTTTACTCCACTGGGTGTGCGAATATCTGACCCAAACATCTCTCGTTTAGCCAATGATTTTAATTCTGCCTCAATAGCATCTTTCTATTTTGGCCAATTAATTCTACGTCTGCACTGATCAACAGACTTTGGTTCATGATCCTCATTTTCATGCATGATATCAAACGCTACATTAAATGCAAAAACACCATCAGGGACGTCGATTTTATTTCGGTTCCATGTTTGTCTAGACATGACATAATTTATCGAAATCTCTTTACAATCATTATTTTCAGGTACCTGAGTCTCTTCTTAGATTGATATTATCAGTCATCTCTACAAGCTTTTCAGGGGGATTTTCAAAAGCTATCATATCCTCAACATTGTCATCATAGACTTTTGCTCCTCTTTGTTTACGAGGATTTTTATCTTTGGAACTGATAGGTCAACCACGCTTCATGCGTGCCTTAGACTCATTTGCAAGTAAAAGTCCTTCAGGGACATTAATTTTAGCTGGAGCATTTACAGCTGGTATATGAGATTTTATCACTCCTTTTGGATCAGTGAAAGCATATGGCAGTTGATTTGCTAACTGTTGTAAATGAATTATCCTTTGAACTTCAAGTTCAAATTGTTTAGTGCGAGGATCTAAATAAGATAGTGATAATTCATTCCAACTTATCTCTTTTACCAGTTGTTTGTCGTCCCCCCTAATGTTGAGAAAACTGATTCATCAAAATGACAATCGGCAAAACGGGCCGTAAATAAATCTCATGTAGATGGCTCTAAATATCTAATAATCGATGGAGATTCAAAACCAACATATATTCCCAACCTTCTTTGAGGTCCTATCTTTGTACTTTGTGGTTGACTAATGGGAACATATACACCACAACCAAAAATTCTTAGATGGGAAACCTTTGGTTCATGACCAAAAACTAACTTTAGGGGAGATGATTTATGATAACTTGTTGGTCTGATGCGAACTAATGCTACTGCATGTAAAACGGCATGCCCCCATGCTGAGATAGGCAATTTAGACCTCATAAGCATTGGTCTTGCAATCAATTGAATGCGTTTTATTAATGACTCAGCATGGCCATTTTGAGTGTGAACATGTGCTACTGGATGTTCATCACTTATCCGAATACCAATACAATAGTCATCAAAATTTTGTGAGCTAAATTCACCAGCGTTGTCAAAACGAATATTTTTAATGGGATAATCTGAAAACTGAGTTCTTAATCTTATCAACTGAGCAATAATCTCGCAAACGCTAGGTTGCGAGTTGATAACAAGGACACATGTGACCATCTGGTTGATGCATCAATTAATTCAATAAAGTATCGAAATGGTCCACTTGGTGGATGTATAGGTCCACAAATATCACCTTATATTCTTTCCAGAAATGTAAGAGATTAAGTCTCTATCTTTGTAGGAGATGGTCTAATAATTAATTTGCCTTGTGAACAAGCAGCACATGAAAAATCACTAGATTGAGGAATCTTCTGGTTCTTCAATAAATGTCCACATGAATTTTCAATAATTTTTCGCATCATTAATGATCCTGGATTGCCAAACCGGTCATGCCAAACAATAAAGTTGTTTTTAATTGTAAACTTTTGGTTTACTAGTGCATGAGATTCAATTGCACAAATGTTCAAAAAATACAAGCCAGAGGACAATGCTGGTAGTTTCTCCAACACACTTTTATTGTTCAAATTTGAACGTGTGATATATAGGTATTCAACCCCTTTCTCATTTGTTGTCTCAACATGAAATCCATTTCTGCGGATATCATTAAAACTCAACAAATTTCTTTTAGACCTAGGAGAGTATAAAGCCTCCTGAATTTCAATATTTGTTCCATTAGGCAACAAAATATTAGCTCTTCCGAAGCCCTCAATTAATTTTGTACTACCAGCAATTCTACAAACATTCGTCTTTCTAAGAATTGTGTACGCCGTCACACTATCCGCGAGGCATACATCTTCAGGTGTAGCTCCCATAATCTTCATAAAATAAATTACATGTGATAAGATACATCCGTAAAATAATAAATAAGATAATAAATAATGTGTAAAATGTTTACCATGGCATTATCATTACTTTATATGCTCCTTCTCTTAATAAAGCTAAAGTAGAATTGATTACATGTTGTTGCGTCTTAAAGTCGAACACAAATTGTAAGTTGCGGTTAGATTACATATACATCTTAGCATTTAGACAAATATGAAACATGTGGCAAACACTCAATAATACGTATGAATGTCATGTGGTTAATAAACATGTATCAAACGTATGCGGCAAACATGTGATGGCTATTAGGACCTTTACTACGCAAGTTGCTAATCTAAGGTGTTAATTACGTACTATGTTGCGAATGTCGTGTTTTTATTATTTCGCAAGTTCATGATATTAAAACCATGTATTTAATAATAAGTTGACAAAGATAAAGCTGTAACATTATAATTAAATTCAAAATGCGATTACCAAAGTAAAATTATTAATAGTGTGTATGAAACAATCTAAAAACAACAGCTTTCCTCTATTAAAACAAAAACATTTAGACCCATTTGGTGGAGCCACCGCATCATGTACACAAGGGCCCACTAACTTTCTAACTTCATTTAATTAAAATACATCTTCTAAAATATGAGATATTTACAAAATGATTTATGCATTAAATTTTTTATTTCCATATTTACGAATAATTTCAATGAAAATTTAGTACACGTTTGTTTAGGATCATTAATTTTTTACCAAATATAAATTAAAAATTCATTTTATATATTATTTTCCCCACTTTTATACAAATTAGTAAGAAAATACTTTCCTTCAATTGAAGTATGATATAATCGTAAATTGATGTTTATTAGTCATGTCAGTTTTATTGGAAAATAATATTAATAATAATATACATATACTTATAAATTAACTATATAATATATTTATAACCATACCAGGCCAGTTTGCAAAATTATAATTAAAAAAAATCAACAAATTAAATTGCAGTTTAGTGAATACTAATTGGTGAGAAACTATCGATTTATTAAATATTCACTTTATAAAAATATAGTTTATTTAACACAATCAAACGGGTTAATTTATAATATTGGTCATGTCGGAAATAAGTCAGGTGACTCGCGTCAGAACATGCTCAGAAGCAGGTCAGAGCTGCTGTATGCTAACCGTCTTACAACTGAAATATATAATTTGTCTAAAAAATTAATCAAGTTTGTTATTATCGCTTTAATCATATCAGTATTTACATCACTATTAATGTAGTAATTATAAACATCAAGTTTTTTTTATTACTTTTTAATTCATAATGTTATGTAGAATGTTTTAATATTTTTTTTAATACTTATTTCATGTTTGATACAAGAGTGTTAATGTACTGGGTTTAATATTTTATATGAAGTATTTTATGTTTGCGCCTGTGGATTCCAAATGTTAACATTATATTTATTTATTTAAATATATGATAAAAACAATGTCCGAAAAACAAATCCGTGCAATTTGCACGAGGGTAAAACTAGTACGTAATAATACTTGAAAACAAAGGAATAGCTGAATTAAACGAAAAATAAATAACTTAATTAATACAAATAAATTTTTAGTCGAATTTCTGGGCACTTCCGTCTTCAATCAAATGGTCAATTATTCCATCAGGGTCTGAAAGGAAATCTGAGATATCCAAATCCATAAATTCGCCAGAAATGAAAGGTAGATTAATACCACCATCAGCATAATTTTTCTCAATATTGTCATACTCGGCAGCAAAATTTGCTTCTATATTCTTCCCTTTGTTATTTTTGAGAGACTTGTTATAAAGTTCCACTATATGTTGAGGCGTACGACAGATACTAGATGTTGAGGCGTACGATAGGTACGAGATTGGTGGTTTTTTTAACAATATTTCTTTGTTCTGTTCAGCCACTAGTAAACAAGAGGTTAGTTCAGAGTATTTCTTAAAACCTCTCTGACGATATTGCTGCGACATGAGCAATTGTGAACCATGAAAGGTTTGATATGTTTTTTCTAACATATCTGCGTCAGCTACTTTTTCTCCACATAAAGTTAACTGTGAAGTAATTCTGAACATAGCTGAATTATAACCACTGATATATTTAAAATCCTGTAATCTCAGGTGTATCAAGTCATATCTAGCTTTAGGAAGAATTACTGTTTTGAGATGGTCATACCTTTCTTTCAGATTTTGCCATAGGATCAAAGGATTTTTTACAGTTAAATATTCATATTTCAGCCCTTCATGAAGATGACGACGGAGAAAAATCATAGCTCTTGCCTTATTTTTGGCGGATGCAGTATTTTCCACCTTAATAGTATCACCAAGACTATTAGCGTCAAGGTGTATTTCAGCATCCAATACCCATTCAGAATAATTTTCTCCAGAGATATCCAGGGCCGCAAAATCAAGTTTGGTCAGATTCGACATAACGAACTATCATGAGAATAAAATAAGACGATTTAATTTATGCAGTATAACAATTGTAAACAAAGTGGAATATAGATTAGGCATGACATTCAATGTAACATAATCATTACAACATAAGTTATACGTGTATGACATGTAGTGTAACATTCACAAACTTTAGTCAGAGTATTGATAATGCATTATTAAATGAATATATTCATGGGAGAAGTGACATGATCACAAGGATAATATGAATTAAGAAGTCATACTAATTGCTCGAATAAATTAGGGTTAGAGAGTCGTGCTCATAACGTGTTATGAACGAGAGAGTAGAGATAAAAGTGTAACCATTTTATTCATAGGCAAGGGATATATATAGTAGAGGGATACATTATATTTAGGTAATAGAATATCTCCTAGAGATATGATACTATATGGACATCCATATAATATCTATTAGATATTTCATAACATGGCTTTATACAAATAAAATTTTTTAAAATTTTAGAATCAATACACATACAATAAACTTAAAAATAAATTTATGTGAGCAATGTTTTAGCAGATGATACACGAGAAAATGTATCAGTTTAACAATAATATCATCCTAGTTTCATTTCTATATCTCTTTGCAGTTATTAAAGGCATTTCTACGTTTCTTATTGCGGGTGACTTTTATGTCACCAATTTCAACATCTATTCCATTGAATTCCAATTCAAGGGAATAAGGACACATAATTTTGCTAAGACATATTTTATTTTCTAGTAATATGCTTCGTAGTACATACAACATTAGATGTGAAAGTAAAAGTAAGAGAGGAAAATGAAGAGTAGTACCTTAAAGGGGGACTTGACAATTGTTTGTAGTAGAAAATTAGCAAAACTAACTACACATTTTCCGGAATAGCTTATATGGATATTTCATTATTTATTTATTTCCCTTACATATTTCTCCAAATTTCCCTGCATTTCCTTTCAAATTATTTGTCTATTTAATTGCCTTAATATGTTCTCATTTCAATCTTCTTCTTCTTCTTCTTCTTCTTCTTCTTCTTCTTCTTCTTCTTCTTCTTCTTCTTCTTCTCACATCACTCCATAGTGTCTATTCTGTAGTTTAAATAATCAACTAAACATCATAACTCAAGATCATGATTATATATGAACATAGTCAACAATAAATAATAGATAATCAACAAAAACTATTAAAATGTTATAAATATAATGCTTTTTCAACAAAACATGAAAACTTTAACAAAATAAAACATTTTTTAGTCACTAAATGAACCTAGACTACTAAGACATAATAGTCACACAAAGTTTGATCAACATTATTGCTAATAACACCGGATTTCGTAATAGAAAGTTCACAAGCATTGTAAAATAGAGAAAATAAACATACCTGTTTTGAACGTTAGGAGAAAATTATCACGAGGAGATGATGATCACTAACCTTGGTGCAAGAGAGGAAATCCAAATGAGGAAAAGGCGGCAGGAAAAGGCGGAAGAGAATTGAAGGGAGAGAGAAACAGAAGAGGAAGATGGAGTTGAAAGCAAGGGCACAAGTGATGTGTTGAATAAGTTAAGGTTTCTTAAGTCTTTCAACAAAAAATTAAGGGTTCCTTGCCTTTTGCCTAATAAGCGTCCTAGTCATCACTTAACGCCTAAAACTAAGTTTAATTGATGAAAATTAAAGTTAGGGTCACGCTTAGTGATAAAGACAACATTTAGGGGCACCAATAACACCATGTGTGTTTTAAGAAGTGCAAGGGTACCATGAAGAAAATCAAAAAATTGAGGGGTATAATGTTGAATTTTCTTTATTTTTTGTGTTTGAAATTAACATTTTTTTTAAAAATAATTTGTGTATTTATAAGCATGTGACATATTGTTATGTGTTGTAAATGTAGTAAGTATAAGAAAGATATTAGGGCAAATCTTTCTATTCCTCCTATAACTTAGATGCCATTGTATCAAAGCCTTATATATATAGAGACCATCTCATTTGTTCATTACACATATTGATGAATAAGAAATTCACTCTCTTCTTACTAATCCTTAGTGTATTATTTCATTGTAGAATTTGTTAGCACTTGTTTTATTTCATCTATGGTACGTTTACTTCATTGCACTTGTATGTGTATTACCATCCTATTCTAGTATGTAATATTTCTTTCCACTATATTAACATACTACTCTTAACTTTACTAAATGTCGAACCTTTCAAAGTTAGAATTTTTGGCCCTTGACATATCGGACAAGAATTATTTGTCATGCTGAAGTACACCTCAATGCCGCCTCTCTTGGTAACACTATTATTGAAGGGAACGAAGAATCCCTTGAGGATCGTTCTAAGGCTTTGATTTTTCTCCGACGTCATCTTGACGAATCCCTAAAGGCACAGTATCTAACGGTGAAAGATCGTGTACTCTGTGGTCAGAATTAAAA
The DNA here is from genome assembly GCA_022085475.1 of Heliosperma pusillum. NCBI lineage: Eukaryota > Viridiplantae > Streptophyta > Magnoliopsida > Caryophyllales > Caryophyllaceae > Heliosperma > Heliosperma pusillum. The sequence goes on along the minus strand of JAIUZE010000203.1, from coordinate 174,383 downwards.
GGTCGTTTGACCATCAAAAATTAGTTATTCTTCCACGTGCAAGGTACGAATGAATGCATCTTCGCTTACAGGATTTTAAAAGTGTCATTGAATACAATTCAGCACTTTTTCAGATAGTTTCTCGTTTGAAACTGTATATGTAGAGAAACTATCACTGAATCTGACCTTTTGGAAAAAAGTTATTCAACCTTTCATGCTTCAAACTTGGTTCTCCAACAACAATATAGAGAGCGTCAATTCAAAAAGTACTCGGAGCTCATATCTTGTTTATTGGTTGCTGAACAAAATAATGAGTTATTAATGCAAAATCATCAAACTCACCCCACTGGCTCATCACCTATCCTTATTACTGAAGTGAATGCTACTAGTGCTGAGAGAGGTGGGAAAAGACATGAACATGGGTTAGGCCCTAAAAAATTCATTAACAAAAAGAAGGTTGGTCCTAGTTCTTATCAAAAGAAGGGGAAGAAAGATAATACTATATGCCATCAATGTGGCTCACAAGAGAATTGGGCAAATGTTTGTCGTACACTAAAACATCTCGTTGATCTCTATAAGGCTTCGATTCATGCAAAAAATGTTGAAACCAATTTCGCTCACTATGAAGTACCAAATGAAAATGTCCATCTTGATCTTCCTGATTTCAAGGGTGCTGTAAATTATAGCGAATTCGATGATATTGATACCTTCATTGGCGATGTCTAAGGCCATTTACTAGAACTTAATACTATTTTCAATAAATGACAAGTGTTTTTGTTTTTGTTATTTCTTGCTTTCATTTTCGAACCATTATTTATCAGATATTACCTAATGAGTAATTCTGGTATTTTTATTTTAGTTATAAAACTTGCTTTTGTTCTAAAATTTCATTATCTCACCTTATAGTTTCTTTTCCTTATATTATTATTCATTTTTTTATCTTCTTCTTAAAGGATGATGAATATTGCTAGTAAAAGGTTAATAGCAAACGACGAAGATGTTTGTCTTGTAGACAGCGCAACAACACATACAATTCTCCGTGATAAACACTTTTTCTCCCATTTAACGTTAGCCATGGCTAATGTTAATACTATATCAAAGACATCAAATATAATTGAAGGGTATGGAAAAGCATCACTCATGTTACCAAATGGTACAAAAATTCATATTAATGAGGCCTTATTCTCAAAAAGGTCTGAGAGAACTTATTGAGTTTTAAAGATATCCGTCTTAATGGATATCATCTTGAGACAATAACCGAGGCCAACATAGAGTACCTATGTATTACTAAAAGTATCACGGGAAATAAACAAATATTAGAAAAACTTCCTGGCTTGCCTTCGGGATTGTACCACACTACTTTAATTGAATCACATCTTGTTATGAGGCATTCAAAAACTCGTGATTCTAAGATTTTTAGAATATGGCACGACCGATTAGGCCACCCTAGAACGACAATGATGCGTCGAATTGTAGAACATTCACATGGACATCCCTTAAAGAGTTTAAAGATCTTATCCACCAATGATTGTCCATGTGATGCTTGTTATCAAGGAAAATTAATAATCAGACCATCTTTAATGAAAGTTGGTGTTGAATCTCCTAATTTTCTACAACGAATTCAGGGTGATATATGTGGACCAATTCACCCTAGCAGTGGACCATTTCGATATTTTATGGTTCTAATTGATGCCTCAACAGGGTGGTCTCATGTTTGTCTACTTTCAACTCGTACGGTTGCATTTGCAAGACTTCTTGCACAAATTATTAGACTAAGAGCTCAATTTACAGATTTTAATATTAAATCAATTCGTCTTGACAACGCTGGCGAATTTACATCCAAAACATTTGATGAATATTGTATGTCACTCGGTATTACATGGAATATTTGTTCATCAATTCGCATATACACAAAAACTCCTAAAGCGCTTTTACATAGACAAAGCGCATCCATTAAGTTCACCAATGGTTGTGAGATCACTTGATGTAAATAAAGATCCTTTTCGTCCTAAAGAAAATGGTGAATAAACTCTTGGCCCAGAAGTACCATATTTAAGTGTAATTGGGGCTCTCATGTACCTCACAAATTGTACAAGACCTGACATTGCATTTTCAGTCAATTTCTTAGCAAGATATAGTTCTACTCCAACTAAAAGACATTGGAATGGGGTCAAGCACCTTTTCCGATATCTTAGCGGCACTACTGATTTAGGCTTATTCTACTCTCATAGTCCTAAATCAAAACTAGTTGGATATGGAGATGCAGGTTATCTATCTGATCCACATAAGGGAAGATCACAAACTGGATATTTGTTCACTTATAGAGATACAACTATCTCTTGGCGGTCAGTGAAGCAACCAATCGCTGCAACTTCTAGAAATGATTCTGAGGTACTGGCAATACATGAAGCAAGTCGTGAATGTCTTTGGTTACGATCTATCATACATCATATTCAGGATTCATGTGGACTTCATTCAATTAAAGACTCGTCAGTAGTATTATATGAAGACAACGCTGCCTGCATTGCACAACTTAAAGAAGGTTTTATTAAAGGAGATCAAACAAAACATATCAACCCGAAGTTTTTCTTCACACATGATTTGCACAAACAGGGTGAAATTGACATCCAACAAGTACGCTCAAGCGACAACCTAGCAGACCTCTTCACTAAAGCATTGCCTACTTCAAAACTCAAAAAATTGGTCTTTAAGATAGGAATGCGTCGATTAAAGGACTTATAAACCAAGGTTTTTGTTGTTATCCGTAAGGGGACGTCGTTATTGGATATACCAAACTGTACTCTTTTTCCTTCGTCAAGGTTTTGTCCCACTGGGTTTTCCTTGTCAAGGTTTTAACGAGGCAGTATAAAATATATCCAGTATTACTTTAAAGTTCAAAGTCTTTACTCTTTTGAATAAATGCTCTGATACACTGGTCATCAGGGGGAGTGTTGTAAATGTAGTAAGTATAAGAAAGATATTAGGGCAAATCTTTCTATTCCTCCTATAATTTAGATGCCATTGTATCAAAGCCCTATATATGTAGAGACCATCTCATTTGTTCATTACACATATTGAATAAGAAATTCACTCTCTTCTTACTAATCTATAACATTATGATAAATTTATATAATTATGTGTATTTAATTTTAAGGAAAAGTATGACTTAGCCTTGTGAGATGTACCACGTTTTATTTCTTAGTTTGTATTTATTATTCCATTGATTTTAGCATCTAGTATCTTTTTTATTTATTTTTTAGCATTTACTTATTTATTTTTATTTATGAGCACATTTATAAGAGAATAAGAAGAGTTTAGCTCATTAATACATTGATTTTAACATTTATTATCTATTTTTATTTATCTAAGATTTTTTTATGAGCGCATTTATAGATTTCTGCTGTTTATAATTTGTAAAAAGGAATACAAATGAACTTACTTGTATAGGACCAACTTAAACCAATTGATAATACTCGGCCAACAAAATTAGAATTTATTATGACGGGCTAGGTAGCACCAAAACATAAACGGACACATACACGACATGAAACGGACACGGGATACGACATCTCATAAAATTTATGACACGGAACATATGATTTTTAAATTTAATAAAATATTTATTTTTATAGTTATATACGTACGTTTTTTTTTTAAAAAAACATTTAATATTAAATTTAAATAAGTGAAGGTAAAACTTGACCTGATTATAACTCATTTTCATTTTCCACCCAAAGCCGCCTTCATATAAATCTCTTTTGACAGCTCGACCCTTGTCTAAAAACAACATGCATACCTATTCAACTCATTTCCCCCACCATAAAATAAACAACGCACACTATTTCTTTTAAATTCAACTTGATTCTTTTTAAAAGTGCGTCTAAAGTGTGCCCAAATATCACGGACACGAGTCGGGACACGCGCCAAAATAAATGTTGAAAGTTATACACGCGTCCGACACGTTTAGGCATGTGTCTCACTAGTGTCGCGTCGGACACGGGACGACAGGTTAAGAGGTGTGTCCGTGCTACCAAGATGACGGGTACCAATGAAATTTACGTTGTCTCAAAAGTTGTAACTGATCATAGTTTTCCGATCGAGAACAAAAGATACCTTAAGTGGTAAGAGAACACTTATTTTATCCATATAATTGAGAATTCGATGCTCACCTGCAACTTAGTGCGCTTATTTGAACCAAAAACAAAAAATCATTGTTATCCGATCACCGTGTCTAAGTACATCTAAGGATTAGCATATTACGGAAACTAAGAATTATCCATATAATTAGGTCCAAGAGAAGAAGAATTAGAACAATGGCATCATGGAAGTTGAAATAAGTAACTAGCTTACTACCGGTGCATAATGCACGAGCATATCTAATTTCATTTAGAAATTTAGTAAATAGAAATTAAATAGGTTAAATGAATTAAATTTTGATGTGTGCATAATGATTTGTTGCACAATGTTTAATCTTGTCAATAATTTCATACAGTAAACACTATTATAATGCGTTAAACACTTCCATCATTGACGTAAATAAGTAGAAAAACACATTCTTATTTTGTGTTAGCATATTCAGAAAAAAATGTTACCCATGACTAATGACTTAAATTTATTCACTGATTGTACTAAAATGACAGCAATAATTGAATAAAATTAATTATCATAAATTATCAGACAAATGTGTAACATATCACTTGAAATTCATATCAATGATAAAGTCTCAAGAGCAAAACCATGAACTCTCTGGTCCAATAAAGAATAAGCATCAATTTTGCTTTCCTTAATATACATAACATAATATGGCGTCAATTATGCAAGTATCTTACAGAGTTTCACAATATATTACCCCTCAAATATACTACTCCGTATCATTATCCTAATTACTCGTTCAACTATTTTACTTCATTAGGTAAGTCAATCTGAAACCATTAACCCGAAAATGACCCGAAAAAATATAACTCTAATTGAACAAAAAAGACTTGAAATGACAAGAAGCACTTTTTTTTCTTAACTAATGACCCGAAAATGACCCGGACCCGAAATAACCCGATCCGTTGACCCGAAACTGACCCGATCAACTTAAAATCACCCGGAACCCGAAATAACCTGACCCAACCCGAACTAACCCGATAATATGATAGACCCGAATTGGTTGTTGAAGGGAAAGTGTAAATGTTCGATTAAACTTAAGCGACATATTTATTTGGTTTGATTTACGACGTAGAGAAAACCACGGACCTACCTATGAAAATGTTATTTAGGTGCATACAGAATAAGTTACGCACCTAAAAATCGAAATATTTCACAATTAGACATGATAAAATTGACAACTTAAACGATCTGTATTAACGTACACAACCGCAACATTGTTAAATTCCGAGGAAATATATCTAAAATCTACTCTAACTACATATAACTAGATTTGAAATAATTTAACTCGAAAATTATAACATATGAATTAGGAAATTATTCGATCTTAACTCACCCAATTGAGTAACCATTTAATTAGTTATAATGCAAAGATAATTATGGTCATGTTCAAAGCAGGGGACTCATGGGTCGTTTAAAAAGAACATTTGATGTGGGTCGTTTAAAAAGAACATTTGATGGATTACGAGAACATAATCAGTGGACAATTAGTGGAAAAACTCCTTAATAAAAAACAATATCAATGTCTATATCATATTTTTTGGTCAAAATCATATTGAAAAATTTAATTTAATGCTAGTTTAATTTAAATACTAAAAGATGCATGGTACTTAAAGATGGAATAATAGATACAATCATACTTTGATACAGATATAGTCTGTTATATATGAACATATAATCTCCATTGTTGATCAAGGTAGCTTGCATAAGAGGAAACCAAGAGTAAATAAGTGTGTGTTATATTAATGATAAAAAAGTTAGTTACAATGGTATGAGTATATATACAATCTCTTAACTATGATTAACTTATTATGACTATGGTTTAGTAACTAACCATAGCTAACTAACTATCTACAACTTAAGACTAACTATCTACAACTTAAGACCCCCCCTTCAAGCTAGAAAGCTTGATTGTAGATCAAGACTTAAGACTCCCCCTTCAAGCTGGAAAGCTTGATTGTAGATCAAGACTTCCTCTTCAAGCTTGAGCAGACTTGAGAAATTTCATTCCCAATAGGTCAGAAAGAAATCTGTGTTGCTGAGTACCTAATGGCTTTGTCATTATGTCAGCTATTTGCAAATTTGATTTCACATGTTTTGTTGCAAGAAAGCCCTCTTGTATTTTGTCCCTGACATAATGACAATCTATATCCAAGTGTTTTGTCCTCTCATGGAACACTGTATTCTGAGCTATGTGTTGTGCTGCCTTGTTATCACAGTGAAGTATTATTGGCTTTGGTACATTAATCTGTAAATCTGACAACATTCTTGATAACCAAACCAATTCACCTGTAGTATATAATATACACCTATATTCAGATTCAGCAGAACTCTTGCTCACTGTTTTCTGTTTCTTTGTTTTCCAAGAGATCAATGAATTTCCAAGGTAAATGCAATAACCACTTAAAGATCTGCAGCTGAAAACACAACTGTCATAGTCTGCATCACAATAAGCCTTGAGACTAAGATAATCATTTGCAGGATAGAACAGTCCAGCATTGATTGTATGTCTTAAGTATTTGACTACATGCTTTGCTGCTTGCATACGAGGTTTTCTGGGTTGTGAAAGAAATTGGCTGAGATGCTGAACTGCATAAGAGATATCAGGTCTGCTGAGATTAAGATAGAGTAACTTCCCCACTAATCTTCTGTAACTTTCAGGATCATACATGATTTCTCCTTTATCAATACTTAAATTCAATCCTTTTGGCAAGGGAAAGGATACTTCATTGCATTCCTCCATTCCCTGGTCTTTTATTATGTCCATGGTGTACTTTCTTTGATTAATAGGTATCCCAGAATCATTTCTAGCTACCTCCAACCCTAGAAAATATCTCATTAAACCTAGATCTTTGATGGTAAAAGTATGATCCAAACCCTTCTTTACCATCTGAATTTCATGTTGATCATCCCCTGTTAGTAGAACATCATCAAAATAGACTAGAGCAATCAAGAAGGAGCCTGATGGGATGTTCTTTCTTGTAAACAGAGAATAGTCTTGTTTGGATTGAACAAAACCAAGACTGACCAAATACTTTGTGAATTCTATATTCCATTGTCTCGATGCATGCTTCAAACCATATAAGGACTTCTGCAATTTGCAGACTTGACCAGAAAAAGGTACATCATAACCCTCAGGTGGCTTCATGTATACTTCTTCATCTAGAAACCCATGTAGAAATGCATTATTTATGTCCAGCTGATGTAACAACCATCCTTTGGAAGAGGCCAGTGCTATTAAAGTTCTCACTGTTGCTAGCTTAGCAACAGGTGAGAAAGTATGTTTATATTCCAAGTCTTTTACTTGATTGTAACCTTTTGCCACTAACCTTGCCTTGAATCTTTCAACAGTTCCATCTGCTTTGAGTTTGATTTTATAAACCCATTTACAACCTATAGCTTTCTTCCCTGGAGGTAAATTAGTGAGTATCCAGGTATGATTAGCCTCTAAAGCTGTTAACTCCTTTCTCATTGTTTCTCTCCATCTTTCATCTTGATTAGCTTGATGAAAGTGTGTAGGTTCATACTCAAGTAAAGCATTATTCAGAGATGCTAAATAACTCTGGTCAAACATAGAAAGTTCATTGATTATACTAGCATGTAAACTAGTATGACTTCTTTTTGTTTGTTTTGGACAATGAAAGTCATTAAGCCAGGTAGAAGGTTTCCTTGGCCTGTTAGACTTTCTAATTTCCTGATTATTTTCAGGAATATGAGAAGAAAGATCGTCCCTAGGACTGTTATGTTCAGTCTCAAGTTCTGTGTCAGGATTTGTAGCATTAGCTGTATCAAATTGATCCTGATTATCAGTGTTAAGAATATGATTTTCATTAGAATCATTGTTATCACTAGTAGTATCTGGTGGTGTGACATTATTGTTATCATTGTTAGTTTGATCAATAGGATCTTGAGAAAGGAATCCTGAAATCTGGAAAGAAATGGTATAGTCAGGTTTTTGTGTCATATTATCCAGGATTTGAGAATGTTTATAAGGAAAAATATGTTCCTTAAATATAACATCTCTACTGGTAAAAACAATGTGCTTGTCTAGGTCATAGAGCTTGTATCCTTTTTGTCCATAGGGATATCCTATAAAAATACATTTTCTTGCTCTATACCCTAACTTGTCTCTTAATTTTGCTGGCACAGTAGCAAAACATAGAGATCCAAAGACCTTAAGATAATCATAATTTGGATTTATACCAAATAAAATCTCATGTGGGGATTTCCAATTCAACTTGGCAACTGGCATTTTATTTATCAGATATGTAGCTGTAAGTAAACAATCTCCCCAAAATTTCAAAGGGACATTAGATTGGATTTTCAAAGCCCTAGTAGTATCAAGTAGGTGTCTTTATTTCCTTTCTACCCTTGCATTTTGTTGTGGGGTGCCTACAATGCTAGTCTGATGAATAATGCCTCTTGAAGCAAACATAGCCTTACAAGGTAGTTGAATAAATTCTGTCCCATTATCTGTCCTAATTCTTTTAATTTTTCCTCCGAATTGATTTTCCACATGTAAAAGAAAATCTTTAATGACATGTGGTACTTGGAATTTGGTCTGAATGAGAAAGGTCCAGGTTGCCCTAGAGTGATCATCTACTATGGTCAAGAAGGACTTGGCACCAGAGATAGCTCTAGTCCTATAAGGCCCCCAAACATCCATGTGAACTAATTCAAAAATACTAGATGCATAAGAATTACTTCTATGAAATGGCAATGCATGATGCTTGGATAAAATACATACTCCCTCCGTTCACTATTATGTGTCATATATTTCAATTTTAGTTGTCTCCAATTATTTGTCAAAATTCCATATTAAGTTCCAACATTTTAGGAAAATACCAACTTATATGGTACTCCGTATTTACATTTCTTATAAAGAGAATTACTCCATTATCTTTCCTAAAATATACCATGTGCTTATATATGGACTCTAACTAACAAAATTTTGCAAATGGTACGGAATATGGAATATGGAGTTGAGCCTTGAATATATCAAAACACACAAAAATTAAACTTGAGCATGACTTTACTCCGTAGAATGGTGCACACCATCAAAGTTATTGATTCACTTCTTATTAAAATGACAATCAAATGACAATTACAAATTTGAATTAAAAAAGAAGACATAAATTCTGAAAGATGCATCAACATTTAAATTTTCTTGCGCCTTATTCTCTCTTGTTTTGTTGTACACCAGTCATCATTCACTCTGAAAAAAGAAATCACTGTAAAATGTTAAAACTATGATATCATACGTAAAATAACGATTAGATGATTTAACAAAGCATGCACCTGCAGTAATGTCTCTATTCGAGTCCAATTCTGGCTGTAGAATGTTGTTTGCACGCTGAACTAGATCAAGGGGACATGAAAGTTGGATAGAAAGATTATCATCCCTCTCCAACCGAGCTTTATTCATATGTGGGATTTTGTAATTGTTTCCTCCATCTTTTTTCATTGCTTCCCCCATACATGATTTTAATGTTACAAAAACTCGATTAAGATTCTTTGACGACAAATCAGAAAAAGCTTTCTCTACAGAAGATACCAACTCGTCAATGGTATTTGGTGCTTCTTGTTGTTGTAGTGATTGAATAGCACGAAAAAAACTAAGGTCTAAAACATTAAAGTCATGGCTGTTTGGAGGTTGATTAATCAGTTTAATATCCATACCTGTCCTAGAAACCGCTTCAACAAATAGAGCGTCATCGTGTGCTATATGCGGTTTTGCATTGTCCTGTTGAATATATATAGTTTCATCCAATGAACTAATTGGCCATGTAGCACAAATGGCGGGTAAAACCTTATCAATTAAGCAAGCTCTAGTAACTTCTTTTGTCACAGATTGGATAGCTTTTGTCTCTAAAGTACCTCGTGGTCGATTTTTACTGCTACGTTTTGCAGGTTCTTGATAAACAAATGGAAAAATTCCAATCTTACCTGAAAACTCTTGATTTCGAAAAATGTCATACCTTGGTCTTGCAACAGCCGTCATGAACATTACTTTAGCAATGAATCTTTTATTTCCACAACTTCTATATGGATCTTCTTCTTCAGGGAGTAGATAGTATTTCTCCCCGTCTTTGCTAATATAAAACCACTTTTCATCGATATGTACATACTCATACATACCCTGAAACATTGGATTTCCACTAAGTACACTTAAAGGATCCAACATTGTCAAACAAAACTTAAGTCGAGCCCTCTTATTTTGATCTGACAATGGTGGTTTGAGAGGATTTGAATGTGGTCGTATGACTCCTTCTTTAACTCTTTTGTGTAAAGTTGACAGCGGTACAGATAATTGTTTAGACAAAGATCGAATATTTTTTCGCCGCCGAAGGGGTATTTGGGTCATTTGGTTGAAATCAACATGAACTCGTTTACGACCACAATTTCTAAGACGTTTTGATGAAACATCGAAGTTTCCTGAGTTTGCAAAAGAGGACAACCCTCTTTGCCAAAGACGATAAATGGTTCTTGTATGGACTTAAAATTCATCCGCAATAACTTTTAAAGTGCCGCGATTGAGTTTGTTATTTGTGCTGTCTTTTAAAAGTCTGTGGAAGATTTGGAGTCTTTCGTCATTTGTTAGGTATTTTTTGGTTTGGCATGGCGAAGGATTTGTTTGATGTATTGGTGACGAGGGATTTGTTTCAAGAGTTACAATATGGAGATTGTTAATGTGACTTTGAGCCATTGAAACTAAAAATAAGTTTACCAGTGAAAGGGACAAAACACTTTTATGATGAATTATGTTCATTAAAACTTCATTATATAGGACTATGTGATTCCAAAATTTGAAGTAAGTAAAAAAAAAAAGTTTATCATGGTGCCAAATTTTTTGAAGTCAAATTTTATGGAGCCAAATTTATACTCGTAACTTTGTTTCACTAAAACAAAGTTAGCACCACTATATTGATTTTTAGAGCCAAATTCATAACTTTGATTCACTAAAGCAAAGTTACCACCACTAATTGGTTTTTGGAGCCAAAGTTGATGCACAAATTTTTATCAGCATACTTTTTTTTCTAGACTAATCATGCGTGAAAGTTGAAAATACTTGTGACAAATATGGCAAAGTGTATCATTTTGAATGCAAAACATATTTATGACAATCATATAAAAAAGTTCCCTTGTATAAATCAGTATATTTATGTTAAGTTTTTCTCTCTTAATTTTTTCTCTTTTGAGAATTTGACACATAATAGTGAACAGAGGGAGTATTTGACAATCAAAAGAACTATTCTTAGCACATTTAGTTAAACCAGTAACATGTCTGAGCTTGTCAATAGAAGTATGACCAAGCCTTTGATGCATCAAGAATAGATCAACATTTTTCACACAAGCATTGCATTCAACATCACTATTACTTAAAACAGAATGAGAAAGTAGCCTGTTAGTTTTATTTTGAACAAACTTCAATTCCTGAGAAATTCTGTAAAGTCCAGCACTTCTTCTTCCAGTGGCTAGCACTTTCCTACTTGAAAGGTCCTGGAACCAACATTCAGTAGAAGAAAAAATGACTCTTATACGTGTCTGATGTAATAGTGATCCAACAGACAAAAGATTTTGCTTAAAACCTAGAACAATAAAAACATTATATAGTTTAATATGTTCTGTCAATTGCATATTACCCATTTGGTGTACCAATTTAGTGGTTCCATCTGGTAAAGCAACTGTTATTGGTCTATCTAGTGTCTTGATGTTATGCAGTAAATTTATATTTGAGGTCATATGATCAGAAGCACCTGTGTCAATTATCCAGCTAGATGCATTATTGAAATTCATGAACAACATAAGTATGAGAGTAGGCATTCATACCTGAGAAGCTCACAGAATGTGAAGCATTAGCTATACCAGATGATGATGCAGGAAAATTCTGAGAGATGTTCTTACGCACCCTATCAGTAATAGTATCCACCAACCCAGACACCAAATCTTCATTGTTGTTTGTTGAGGCAAATCCTTGTTGCACAATCTTCTGAGGGAATAAGTAGTCATCAGAAAGAAGGTCATCCTCATCAAATTCATCATTATAGTATGAGACATTAGCTGTGTGCCCTCCTCTACTGTAACCACCTCTTCCTCTCTTCTTGGAATACCCCTTTCTCCCATCAGTCTTCCCTTGGGCAGCAAGTAGTTTCTTCAGTTTATAACAATGCTCTCTAATGTGTCTTTGAACATGACAGAATGTGCAGGTCTGCAATTGATAACATTCATCTACAATGTGTCCCTTTTTGTTGCATTGAGTGCACTTCTTAATAAGTCTATCATCAGAGTCATTAGTCTTGGCCCTCTTAGCAGTGTACTCATCAACTTCATCCTTAGGTGCACCATATCTATGGCTTACATATGCATTTGCAGCAGGAACTGATTCTGCATTATCAGTGATTTGCTTCTGTTTTTCCACCTTTTGCAGTAGACCTAAGGCTTTGCTGATAGAAGGCAATATTTCCATGGTAAGAATGTGTTCTTTGATGCTTTCATAGGTACTATTGAGCCCCATAAGAAGTTGCATCATCTTAGAATGTGTCTCTCTGTCCAAGATTCTTTTAAAAAGATGACAGGTACAAGATGTCATGGCACCACAAGTGCACTCTGGTACAGGATCCAGATCATCAACTTTTTCCCAAATCCTTTTCAGAGAACCATAATATTCCACAATAGGCAAATTATCTTGAGAGATGTTGTTTAAGTTTTTCTTCAGCTGATAAAATTCAATGCTGTTAAGCTGGCCATATCTCTCAACCAATTCAATCCAAAGATCCTTAGAAGTAGTAACATACACAAAATTTTCCCGAAGTTTCCCTTCTAAAGAGTTCTTAATCCATTGAAGAACAACCATATCACATCTACACCAGAGATTGTACTTCTTATCAGTCTTAGCAGGTCTAGCACAAGTACCAGTAATGAAGCCCTCCTTATTCTTGGATGCTAATGCAAGAAGAATGTCACGCTTCCAAAGAAGAAAACCAGAGCCATTAAACATATTATCTGTTAAGCGCATACTCGAGTGATCTTGATTTGTGAGAGTAAGAGGATCATCATAAACATCAATAGAAGTGGAAGACGAAGAAATTTGAGGTGAATCAGGCATCATGAGAATGTGAGAAGAAAACTAGAGAAAAAATATATTAAAAACAGAGTATTAAAGAATATGAAACCCTAATTTTTAGGTATTTTGATTTTGTAATAAATTGTGAAGGAATTCAACTAAGATGCGGGAAGTAATGGAAACGCAATGCATAGAATGTAATCGAAAACTTTAACGAGTGAGAGATTCATTGGCGAAAAATGAAATAATAATTCGCAAAATATAAGCTGAAAAATATAGAAATCAGCAAGAATAATAGATGAATTTAATGATTTCAATTGAAGAACAACATCTAGAATTATCCAGATATAAGCAGAATTAACCAGAAATCGATGCGGAAGCAATTGTAAGAACGAATTGATTCAAATAGTAATGATTGAACGAATACTTCAAGGTAGAAATGTAATCAATTGAGATAACAATTGTACTTACAACCTCACAAGATTAATCGTGGAGAAGATGAAGATCTTAATCCTAGACGTCTGATACCATATGAACATATAATCTCCATTGTTGATCAAGGTAGCTTGCATAAGAGGAAACCAAGAGTAAATAAGTATGTGTTATATTAATGATCAAAAAGTTAGTTACAATGGTATGAGTAGGACTATATATACAATCTTTTAACTATGATTAACTTAATATGACTATGGTTTAGTAACTAACCATAGCTAACTAACTATCTACAACGTAAGACTAACTATCTACAACTTAAGATCATACATTCATAGTTTCATACTGAATTAAAAGATGGCTAATTAATGATGAATTCAACAACAGTTGGTAAAATATCAAATTCTTATATATAACCATTGTAAATCAGAATAATTTATGATGAGAGTGTAAAACCATCAGAACTAACACTTTTCCTGGGGATTATTGGGCAATACATCCGTTCGTTATAATTATGTTTGTCTTTGTATGTGTCGAGTGCTTTGCTTAGGGACAAGCAAAGGATTGGTTTGGGGGAGTTTGATGATCATTATTTATATACATATTTTATGCCTCCCTTAGATGCATTTAACTCGATTTACCGTCTTTCCTTGCTTATTTCTATGCTATTTTAGCTAGAATATCAATTCTGCCGCTTTTGTTATGTTCTAATGCAGATTGGATGCATTTGGAGCTTTTAGAGTAGATATGGAGCATGGCGGAGTAGGATCGTAGAAGCTAGGCACGGAATTCGAGGAAGAAAAGAGAATAAATGAAGGAAAGTGAAGAAACGAGCTAAATGAAGGTCTGCTCGATCGAGCAGAACAACATTGCTCGACCGAGTCGTGGTCATGGTTGCTCGATCGAGCAGAAGTCTCATGCTCGATCGAGCAAGCTAGTTTTAGGCGGCTTTTTCGTGTTTTCCTAAAAGTTTAACCTAATTAATTAGATCTTTTGTATTATAAAAAGAAAGCTCGTCTTTATACTTTCATATGCTTTCTTAGGCTATTGAATACTTTTAGGCTTTAATTCAGAAACCCTAATTAGTTTACTTTTCCTCCGGATTTGATTCATTAAAGACGATTGTCTTTAGTTCAACTTGTATTCGGTATTTTTCAATCTTTCTTCGTTATTCAATTTAATTGCCTTCTAGTTCTTTAATTATTCTTTGTTCATCCTTTCATTGTTGTTAATCATGTTTACTTTAATTATTATTGTTGTTATTTATATCGTTATGAGTAGCTAAATTCCTTTCTAGGGTTGAAAGGGGATCTAGGATTGTTAGAAGGGGTAGATTAATTAATTGAATTGCAATTGCATGGTTATCGTTTGATTATCGTTTTAATTCTAGTTGCTTGATTACTGGCCAGGATTAATTAACTAGTCTCGCGAATTAGGATTGACACCGACCGGGTTAAGACTAAGATAGGCTACGATAATTGAGTAGAACTCGTTTAATGATAGCGATCGCATGTTAATCGTAGATCTAAAGGGCATAATTGAATCGACCGATCTTGTGACCTTAGATAACTTTATTGCATGATAGTTGATTTCATCCTTACCCCTGAACAATAATCCTAGTGAACCTGAGACCCTAGACTTTTAATCTCATTGTTTTCAACCTTATTAGTTTGTTATTGCTTATTATTAGTTGTTATTATTATTAGTTGTTATTGTTTACTTTAGTTGTTGTTATTAATTGCTATTAGTTTAGAAACCACAATCAAAACCCAGAAATTGTTACTTAAGAGACAAACCTAGTTTAACAGATTAGAATACTACCGCCTCCCTGTGGATTCGATACCTTGCTTACCGCTGACTATTAGTTAGTAGTGAATTAGGTTTACTTTGATTAAGGAGACGCGACTTTACCCTTATCAAATTTGGCGCCGTTGCCGGGGAGGCAACAGTTTTCTGTTTGTTTCTACTTAGTTTGTCTTTTTCGTCTCAGGGAACCTAAGTTCCTTGAGACCGTTCTCATCCTTTTCTTTAGTTTTTGTTTATGCCCAGGTGTTCTAGGTCCGTTCTCGTGCCCTACGATTCCGAACCAGAGAAGACTCTCCGGTCTAGACGAAACTTTTGGAAGGAAATTCAAGAAGCGGAAGACTTGAGTACGCTTGAAAAAGTTTACGCCAAATTCGTCGCATAAAAACCATCCTTAGAAGAGGATACACCTATTTCTGCATCTACTACAACCATGCCTACTCTAGCCAGCCATTCGAAGCCTACCGTTGCGTCTATCCCCAAGGGATTCCAACTCCCTACTACGAGTAATAGTACTTTTGAGATTCGTCCATCTTATATCTCTTTGGTGGATCGAAACATGTTTGGAGGGAGCCCCACTGAGGATCCTGCGAAGCATATGGAGAAATTCACCAATTATTGTTGCTCTATTCCTTTAACGGGTGGGGTGACACAAGATCAGATCAAGTTGGTGTTGTTTCCCTTTTCATTATGAGACGGGGCAGAAGATTGGTTGAGTGAGTTAGATATGGCTGCACTTGGCATCACCGATTGAAATTCTTTGGCTCTTGCATTCTATAAAAGATACTTTCCGCCACAGAAAACCAATGCCATTCGAAGTCAAATCACAAGTTTCAAACAAGGTCCCAATGAGAACTTTAATGAAGCCTGGGTTTGCTTCAAAAAGCTTGTCAAGTCCGTTCCACATCATGGTTTTGATACTTGGTTCTTATGCAACCAATTTTATAATAGGTTATATGATGATCAGAGGACATTGCTCGATTCTGCTGCTAATGGGAGATTCCAAAATAACACTACTGATGCCAATGCTTGGAAGCTAATTGATGAGATGGCTACTCACACTACTGAGTATGGGAATCCTAGGGCTAATGTGAGGAGAGGAGGTACGGATAATGCAGTTGCAGCTCAGTTGGAGGCATTAACTGCCAAAATTGCCGAGTTACAAACTTCAAAGTCCTTGGAAAATAAGCAAACGGTTCATGCCATGGTTCAACAAGAGCCAACATGTGAAAGATGTGGTACTATGGGGCATACTGCAGTGGAATGTATGAGTACGGTTGAGCAAGTCCTTGCCTTTCAATCTTCTAAGCAAGGTACACCTTACTCCAATTTTTACAATGAAAGGACAAAAGAGCATCCCAATCTCTCCTACCGAAGTCAGAATGTTCTTAATCCTACCCCACCGCCACATCAGCAACAAGGTTCCTCTTTTGTGATTCCTCAGAATCGCAATTTCCAAGGTAACTTTAATCGTTCCAATCAAGGAGGCCAAAACTTTCAACAACCTCCACCTCCACCACCTCCAAGTAATGATATGGCGGAATTGAAAGCCATGTTGCAGCAGAGCCTTATGATACAACAAAAGCAAGATGCTCAGATCTCACAGTTAATAGCTCATAATAAGATGGTTGATACTCAAATTGCCCAATTGGCAATTCAAAATCCACATAAACAACCAGGTAATCTTCCTCCTCAAGGACACCCTCCACATGAACAAGCCAATGCAATCACTTTGAGGAGTGGAACCCATTACAAAGGCCCTGAAATGATAAGGGATGAAACCAACGAAAGCTTGGAAGTTGCTGATCAAAGTTCGAAAAAAGGCGAAAAAGGGACTGAAAAAGAGGTTGCTCGATCGAGCAGCAACCCCTTGCTCGATCGAGCAACCCAGAAAATCTGCCCAAATTCTTCTCGGGAAATTTCTGAAAGCTACAGTACAGAAAAACTCGATCGAGCAACCCCTGATCAGGATGATAATGGTTCAAATTCATCTTCCAAAGCCAAAGAAGCCGAGCCAATTGTCATTGCACTTCCCTTTCCGCACCGCCAACATAAATCCAAGCTTGATAAACACTTTGGGAGGTTTATGGAAGTGGTCAAGAATCTGCAAGTGAGCGTACCTTTTACCGAGTTAATTACTCAAGTGCCGGCTTATGCAAAGTTCATGAAGGATATATTGACAAGGAAGCGGTCCTTTAATGAAGTGGAGACGGTTGCATTCACTGAGGAATGCAGTGCTGTGTTGCAATCCAGATCACCACCAAAGCTAAAGGATCCAGGGAGTTTTTCTATTCCTTGTAATATACGTTGCTTAGCAATTGATAAAGCCCTTTGTGATTTAGGGGCTAGTGTTAGTGTTATGCCATTTTCTATATGCAAAAAGCTTAATATGGGTCAACTTACTGTTACAACCATGACCTTACAAATGGCCGACCGTTCTATTAAACACCCTTTAGGGATTTTAGAAGACGTACCGGTTAGAGTAGGGAAGTTTTTCATACCAGTTGACTTTGTTGTCTTAGATATGGCTGAGGACACCCAAATTCCTATCATCTTGGGACGACCATTCCTCTATACTGTGGAGGCGGTTATAGATGTTAAGAATGGGAGACTTACACTAACAGTGGGGGATGATACAATCACTTTTAATTTAGACAATGCCATGAAACACCCCATGTTAGAATAGACATGTCATAGAGTCGATATTGTTGATATAACTATTGATGACTGTCTTTCTTTGTGTTTGAATAGGGATCCTCTGGAGATCACCTTAATTTCCAGCACTGCTGAAGCTGGAAGCTCACGGAATGAAGAAGTAGTTGCAATGGAAAAACTGCTGACAGGAGAGGACTGCAAGTTACAGAAGGTTTATAGCTTAGGTAACCCCTCTAAGGTTACCGAGGTAAAGAAACCTGAAATTAAACCCCTCCACTCTCATCTTAAATATGTTTTTCTTGATTCCTATGAGATGAATCCTGTAATTGTCAGTGCTAGCCTATCTGAAAGCCAACTTACTGATTTGTTGGTGGTTTTAAAAAGACATAAAAAAGGCTATAGGTTATAGCATTGATGATTTACAGGGTATTAGTCCTGACTTTTGTATGCACCGTATCCACTTGGAAGAAGACCATAAACCTTGTAGGCAGGGTCAGCGTCGTTTGAACCCCACTATGCAAGAGGTAGTTAGAAAAGAGGTGCAGAAATTGTTAGATGCGGGAATCATATATTCTATTTCTGATTCCAAGTGGGTTAGTCCTGTTCAGGTAGTCTCTAAGAAGGGAGGGACTACGGTCGTCACTAATGAGAAAAACGAGCTCATATCTACTAGACTAGTGACTGGGTGGAGGATGTGTATTGATTATAGGAGGCTGAATGTAGCCACTAGGAAAGACCACTTCCCTCTTCCATACATTGACCAAATGTTAGAGCGTCTAGCGTGTCATAAGTATTTTTGTTATCTAGACGGCTACTCGGAATTCTTTCAAATCCCCATTCATCCTGACGATCAGGAAAAGACTACCTTCACATGCCCTTATGGTGTCTTTGCTTACCGAAGAATGTCTTTTGGGTTATGTAATGTCCCTGCCACCTTTCAACGTTGTATGATAGCTATATTTTCTGATTATATCGAGTCTATTATGGAGGTCTTTATGGATGACTTTAGTGTTTATGGGACCGATTTTGATAGTTGTTTAGCTAATCTGACTAAAGTCTTACAACGTTATGAGAAGAGTAATCTTGTGTTAAACTGGGAGAAGTGCCACTTCATGGTAACTGAAGGGGTGGTACTTGGTCATTTGGTGTCTGGACGAGGCATCCAAGTGGACAAAGCTAAAGTGGAAGTGGTTGAGCAATTACCGTACCCGGTGAATGTTAAAAGTGTTAGAAGTTTCCTTGGTCATGCGGGGTTCTATCGCCGTTTTATTAAGGATTTTTCGAAAATTGCTCAACCAATGACTAAGCTTCTCCATAAGGATGCCCTCTTTGTCTTTACTGATGAGTGTGTTAAGTCTTTTGACAGGATTAAACAAGCTCTAATCTCATCTCCTATTATCCAGTCTCCTGATTGGACATTGCCGTTTGAGATAATGTGTGATGCCAGTGACTATGCAGCTGGGGCTGTTTTGGGGCAAAGGAAGGATAAGGTGCTACATGCAGTTTACTATGCCAGTAAGACGTTGGATGATGCGCAAGTTAACTATGCTACCACTGAGAAAGAGTTACTTGCAGTTGTCTTCGCCTTAGACAAATTTAGAGCCTATCTTGTGGGTTCTAAGGTGATAGTCTATACTGACCATGCAGCGCTGAAATACTTGTTGGCTAAGAAGGAAGCCAAACCTAGGCTTATTCGTTGGATCTTGTTGTTACAAGAATTTGATTTGGAGATCCGGGATTAGTCAGGTGCAGAGAATGTGGTTGCTGACCATTTGTCTCGTCTGAGGTTTGAAGAGGGAGATTTCATCCCCATTGATGATTCGTTTGCTGATGATCATCTCCTTGCCATTACCATGGAGACTTCATGGTTTGCCGATTATGCTAACTTTTTGGTTGGGGGAGTTATGCCTCCCGACCAATCCTATCAGCAAAAGAAGAGGTTTCAACACGATGTCAAGAGGTATTTTTGGGATGATCCTTATCTATTCCGGGAATGTACCGACGGCATTTATCGACGATGTATTCCAGAGGGTGAGGTACATGCCACCCTTTCTCATTGTCACTCTTCTTCATATGGCGGTCATCATGGTCCCTCAAGGACGTTTGCTAAGGTTATGCAGTCGGGTTTTTATTGGCCGACTATTCTCAAGGATGCTACTACTTTTGTCTGTTCTTGTGACGCATGTCAAAGGACGGGTAACATTTCTCAAAGGCATGAGATGCCTCAAACGGGTATTTTGGAAGTTGAGATATTCGATGTTTGGGGTATTGACTACCAAGGGCCATTCCCATCTTCCCATGGTAACCAATTTATTCTAGTAGCAGTTGATTATGTCTCCAAATGGGTGGAAGCCATTGCCACTCCCACTTGTGATGCCAAAGCAGTTATCAAACTGTTTCAGAAGATCATTTTCCCACGATTTGGGGTTCCTCGTTCTCTCATTAGCGATGGAGGAAAGCATTTCAATGAACGTCATCTTAATTCTTTATTGAAGAAATATGGCGTTACACATCGTCGGGGGTTAAGTTATCATCCGCAAACAAGTGGTCAGGTAGAGGTTTCTAATAGGGAGATTAAGTCAATCCTTGAGAAACTCGTGAGTAAATCTAGGAAGGATTGGAGTCGTAAGCTCGATGACACTTTATGGGCTTACCGAACTGCTTTTAAGACTCCATATCGGTTAGTCTATGGCAAGGCGTGTCATTTACCGGTAGAACTTGAGCATAGGGCTATGTGGGCCATAAAAGAGCTTAATATGGATCCCTCACTGGCGGGTGAGAAACGACTTATGCAGTTGAACGAGCTTGATGAGTTTTGATTGCATGCCTATGATAGTGCTCGGGTTTACAAGGAGAAGACAAAGAAATGGCATGACAAGTATATCCTGCAGCGGGAATTTAAAATTGGTGATAAAGTATTATTATTTAACTCCCGTTTGCGTTTGTTTCCAGGTAAACTCAAGTCTAGATGGTCCGGACCGTTCACAGTTACCAAGGTAAACAAGTTTGGGTCGGTTTCACTACAAACCGACAAGGGTGAGGTTTTCAAAGTCAATGGTCAACGCTTGAAGATATATTATGATGGAGCATTTATTGGAGTGATAGAGGCCGTCGACCTTTTCACTCTTGATAAATCCCCATGACTTTGAGGTAACACGGTCGTGCGGGACCGCTATAAACCAGCGCTAACCGGGAGGCAACCCGACATTTACTTGTAATTCATTTGTAAATTTTATTTCGATTAGCGTAGTTATTAATGTTCTAGTTAGATTAGATTTAGTTTGGATAGTTAATATAGTTGTGCTTGATTGAGTGCGGTGAGGGAGCGCTCTAACAATTTTATTGAGTGTTTGCAGCTCATACAAAAATTGGAAGTCGCTTTAATAATGAGGAAACGAAAAGAAAGAAAGGAGAAAAGAAGAGAAAAGCATAAAAAACCTGAAATCATAGGTTGCTCGATCGAGCACGCCCTTGCTCGATCGAGTTTTCCTGTACACACATTCACCCGAGACTCGAGCAAGACTCAAAATCAGGATTTTTTTTGGTTGCTCGATCGAGCAAGCTCCTCTTGCTCGATCGAGTCGGTCGGTCTGGACCGGTCCGAGGCCCTAAAAGACAGGTTTTTCCCAATTTCTTCTCATTCTTCTTATTTTCGGCACTCTTTCTTCTCCCGCACCCTCATTCTCTCAAATTCAATCACTCAAACTCATCATTTTATCATCAAGCTAGCATCAACAATCATTCTATTACTTGTTTTAAGTTCAATTAGTGAAGAAATTGGTGTTCTTGCTCCCTTATTTTGCCCAAATCGTGAATCTAGGGTTTGCTTCTTATTTCTTCAATTTTGTGCTTCTAATTCATTGTTGTTGCTTCCTAGCTTTGTTATTTAGTAATTAATTACTCTTGCATTGCTAATTGCTCCGTCTTTCTTGCGTTTTAGACTCAAATTTGATTTTTTTTTTCAAGTTAGGGTTTGCTAATCCGTCTTTTGAGCATAGAGTTGTGTTTGTTGTGTTTTATTTACTCCAATTAGCCATGTCTAGGCAAGAAGGAACTAGTAAACGTCGTAGAGCACCCCGTCTTGTTTGACAACCCGAAGTAGAGGCGATTCCGAGTAACCCTGATTACCCTTGGATCGTTTTCAACACACAAGAGCAGCATGACCGCTTTGCTTTGCTTATGGGTCGTCCTATGGACCCTACTCATTGTGTGTGCCCCAACGTTCTTGATTTACTCGGTTTTGGGAATGCCATGTTTGCTTTGTTTGACCGAATTGGGTTTGGTGGGCTTTATTCCCTTAACGAGCTTTCATATCGACCTTTGACACTAGAATTTTTCAGTTCCTATGATTGGGACGAGGCCTATAAACGTGTGTCTTTTAGGTTGCTTAATCGGGATTTTGTGTTGACGTATGCCGAATTGGCGAATCATTTGGGTCTTTCTGTCGGTGACGATGATTCTTTTACTGCTATTCCTTCCGGCTTTCAAGCCGTTGAATATTTTCGTTTATTTACTGGTCTTCCTGAGGCACGTGTTAACGCTATGGCGGTTAATGATGTGCAACATCCTTGTTTGAGGTTGTTTTTGCGTTTTTTTAGCCTCATTTTATTTGCTAGGAAGGACCTTAGTAAGCTTAATTCTCATGAGGTTTTGTTACTTGCATCTTCCCTCAACCCCAAGCATGAGAATGATTTTTATTTCAATCCGGTCGGTTTGGTGTGCTATGCTTTCTGGAGGGTTAATTCCCCTACCCAACATTCTTAAGACTGTGGTGCCTTAGTCACTAGGTTGGCTAGGCGACTTGCAGGGTTTGGGGGAGACCGTAGGTACACACCAATGACCCCAATCCATGCTCCTAGAGTAGACGAGGAGTACCTACGCCACACACTAAGCTGGATTAACGCGTTAGGGAACGCTAGATTTCAGTGGCGAGTACGGGGGACCCAGTGGATAGCTCTTCCTGATACCGATAACCGTCTCCCTTCTACGGAGCGGTTGTCTACCCATGATCCTGAGACTGGACCTACCCCTCCCCCTCGTTCTTATGTGGTTCCACCTGAGCTTGTTTTTACTTTGGCCGAGAACCATCGACCTCGTCGGCGGATTATCCCAGCTACTTCTGCTCAGACTACCACCACCCCAGCTCCATACCCTTACCCTCCCCCTGCTTACACCTATGATCCAGCTTTGGGGAGGGAGATTAGGATTCACCAAGGAATTAACAATGACTTGGTGATGAGGGGACTTTGGGAGAACCTTATGCGGACTGATCTTAATGCCACTGCTGGTTGGACTCCGCCGAGCTACTACCGAGGTCCGGGTGATGAGACTGGTGTGTTCCACAATTATGGGGTGACTCCTCAGCAGTTTTCACTGGAGTTTAGCCACGATTATGGTTGCCTGGGTCGTTCTTGGTATACTCCTATCCAACCGGATGCTCCAGTTGGTGGGTTTGGTGACCCGTTTCGGGCTTCTTCTTCTGGTGCTGCTCAGTGGGGTGATGGTGATGATGATGATCAGGCGCAGTAGTGGCAGCGGGTCACTACACCCCCATTTTGCAGCTGGTTTGGGGGAGGCTATTATTCTATAAGCTGGTATTATTTATCCTTGTACTTTCTTTTATTGTATTTTCTTTTAGTTATTTCCCCTTTTCCCTTCGTTAGTTGGGTCCTTTAGGTTGCTGATGTTGGTTGATTGTGTGATGTTGTGCTGTTAGCGTCACAATGAGGACACTGTGACATTTAGGTTTGGGGGAGAGTCTTTATTTATGTTGTGTGTTTAGTTTATTTAAAAAGAAAAAATCATAAAAATTGAAAAATTTACAAAATCCAAAAACATGTTTTCATTTTATTAGGTCGGGTCTTGGTGAGTTGAATTACAATGATGATAATTTGCATTGTTTTTGCATTTGAATCCCAAATAAGTTGTCCATGTACATTGTTTTGACTTACTATTTTTTAAAACAAAGCTCATAGTACAAGTCTTGACCGTTTTTGACATACCTTATGCTAATTAGATTTGGCAATTTTTGTTGGTAAACCACTTAAAATTCTGAGGTCTTTAGAGCTTCCTAGGCCAGGAACATCAATAAACTGGTCTTATTGTTTTTAGGCTTGAGTGTGGTACTCCTTGTGGAATGTGTAACATCAAATTGCATAAGTGTGACATTCGTTTCTTGATACTATACGCGTTCGTTTGATAAGTGCACGATGAAAGGTGATTCTTTTTTGTTCAAATAAGCCTCACATAGCCAAAAAGACTTGATTTTATACCCTTATTATTGAGTTCTTTATATTTAGCCATTTTGAACATTTGTAGCCTGTTTCATAACCTATCTAATAGCTACATTCCTAGAACTTGCCTACCTTATCGGGACAGTCGCAGTTGCATGTTTTTCTTATCTACTTGTCTACTATGTTTGGGTCGGGATTTCAAAAAGAATATCAATTGGGTGTAGCAAGTATGTTGGCAATTGTGTCATTTATTCCCTATGTTGAGAAAAGTTGTGAAGCAAAAGAAAAAAAAAATGATGAAGAAAAAAAAAAAAATTTGATTTGAAAAGAAAAAAAATGAAAAAGAAGAAAAAGAGAAAAAAGAATGAAAAAAATATGTTGCTTCATTGAATTATTCAAGGGAAAATGAAAGGAATTTACTAGAGTCTAATCCATTTTTCAGAGAGCAATATCGATATCTCTCTTGTGTTGTCAAAGTTTAAGATGATTTCTCTAGTAGTGTTGGTTTGTGCTAGTCTTGTAGATTTGTTTTGGTAAGTGTCGCTGCGACTACCGGTCTTAGCCCCACATTCTCATACGTGCCTTGGCACAATCCACTTCTATACCTTCACCATTTAGCCTCCCTTGTTGTCCTGATTCATGTACTTTATAGCGAATGCATATTTGTTGGGGAAATTATTATCACATTAGAATGCATGCATGTTTCATAAGTTGAGTGAGTGTTTCTATTTCTTTCTATCTTCACAAAACTCACCTTTACATAAACTTATGAGTGTTTGAGTGAATCCGCGAGAATCCGACGAATTGAGCCTTGCAAGATTGAAAGGTATTTGGTTTTGTCTACACTACGTTATCATGTAAAATCTTGGATTATGAGCTGCGTTTTCTACTTTCCCGTACCTTTGAATTTGTTTTATTGGTACAACTTGGTCATTACTTTGTTATAGATATGGATAGCTTGGGATTTGTATGTGCATTGACATTAGCTTTGAGTTTTTCATTCACTATTTGTATGTTTGTCTTTGTATGTGTCGAGTGCTTTGCTTAGGGACAAGCAAAGGATTAGTTTGGGGGACTTTGATGATCATTATTTATATACATATTTTATGCCTCCCTTAGATGCATTTAACTCGATTTACCGTCTTTCCTTGCTTATTTCTATGCTATTTTAGCTAGAATATCGATTCTACCGCTTTTGTTATGTTCTAATGCAGATTGGATGCATTTGGAGCTTTTAGAGTAGATATGGAGCATGGCGGAGTAGGATCGTAGAAGCTAGGCACGGAATTCGAGGAAGAAAAGAGAATAAATGAATGAAAGTGAAGAAATGAGCTAAATGAAGGTCTGCTCGATCGAGCAGAACAACATTGCTCGACCGAGTCGTGGTGATGGCTGCTCGATCGAGCAGAAGTCTCTTGCTCGATCGAGCAAGCTAGTTTTAGGCGGCTTTTTCCTGTTTTCCTAAAATTTTAACCTAATTAATTAGATCTTTTGTATTATAAAAAGAAAGCTCGTCTTCATACTTTCATATGCTTTCTTAGGCTATTGAATACTTTTAGGCTTTAATTCAGAAACCCTAATTAGTTTACTTTTCCTCCGGATTTGATTCATTAAAGACGATTGTCTTTAGTTCAACTTGTATTCGGTATTTTTCAATCTTTCTTCGTTATTCAATTTAATTGCCTTCTAGTTCTTTAATTATTCTTTGTTCATCCTTTCATTGCTGTTAATCATGTTTACTTTAATTATTATTGTTGTTATTTATATCGTTATGAGTAGCTAAATTCCTTTCTAGGGTTGAAAGGGGATCTAGGATTGTTAGAAGGGGTAGATTAATTAATTGAATTGCAATTGCATGGTTATCGTTTGATTATCGTTTTAATTCTAGTTGCTTGATTACTGGCCAGGATTAATTAACTAGTCTCGCAAATTAGGATTGACACCGACCGGGTTAAGACTAAGATAGACTACGATAATTGAATAGAACTCGTTTAATGATAGCGATCGCATGTTAATCGTAGATCTAAAGGGCATAATTGAATCGACCGATCTTGTGACCTTAGATAACTTTATTGCATGATAGTTGACTACATCCTTACCCCTGAACAATAATCCTAGTGAACCTGAGACCCTAGAATTTTAATCTCATTGTTTTCAACCTTATTAGTTTGTTATTGCTTATTATTAGTTGTTATTGTTTACTTTAGTTGTTGTTATTAATTGCTATTAGTTTAGAAACCACAATCAAAACCCAGAAATTGTTACTTAAGAGACAAACCTAGTTTAACAGATTAGAATACTACCGCCTCCCTGTGGATTCGATACCTTGCTTACCACTGACTATTAGTTAGTAGTGAATTAGGTTTACTTTGATTAAGGAGACGCGACTTTAACCTTATCAGTTATAAGCAAGACCTATTGCTTTATGTGATCTTTTGTATACTGTCTAATGAGTGCAAATATCTATGATAATTATATTGCTTAGTTATTGTGCAAACTCTTGGTCAATAATAATTTAACAATCCAGTAGTACGACCCTTTGGAAAAGTTAGGCGGGAACAATAATTTTAAGGATGAACCTCCATAAGACATGCGGCATAGTGGTTCTTCTTTTATAGTTACTAGTTTTAAACCCGTGCAAAATATGCACAGGATTGCTACTTAAAACTATTAGAAACATTTGATCTGATTTATATTTACAAATTATTGATCTTTTATATAAACAAATTAGTGAAAGACACCATCAATAAAAGTATAAAATGTTGATTTTTTTAAACTTCATTGTAATTAATTGCAAAACAAAGTATTAAATATGGTAAGTTACCTTTCGTTGTATCTGAAAGTCGAGGGACAGTTAGACAATTATTATTAACTTGTTTCACCAACCAATCATATTACGAACGGTAAATTATAAATGAAATTAAAAAAATAATATTCTGAACATCATTTTAAAGTGTTTCTGGTCCTATATTTCCGTATTATAAATAAGAAAAAAAAAAGCAACATCGTTACACATTACATAGACATAAATGAAAATATCCGGATATTTCAAATAATTGTTAGATCATATGATATTATTGTTGTGGTATTGTTAGTTTATTTAATGAATATATCCATGATTTTATAAGAGCAAAAAACTGCGTTGCTACTGAAATGACTATTTTTTTTGTATATTTTTCTAATTACAATAATTCTTTAAGATATTTGTACTTTTCGGACTCGATATATTCTTTTTATTACATTTTTTAGACTTTTTTCGATTTTATTATTATTATTATTATTATTATTATTATTATTATTATTATTATTATTATTATTATTATTATTATTATTATTATTCTTATTATTATTATTATTATTATTATTATTATTATTATTATTATTATTATTATTATTATTATTATTATTATTATTATTATTATTATTATTATTATTATTATTATTATTAATACGGAAAATTCCACGGTACCCCTGAACTTTGGTAGTTTGCCCGAAATACCAAAAATTTTGACCCGAGAAACTTTAAGTGGCCATAACCCGGATTTAAAAAATCGGAAAATGACTAAATTGTTTTTTAAATCGTTGATCTTTCCGAGAGCTACGATTTTAAAAAAACAATTTGTCGTATTTTGATCCCGTGGCTAGGAGGTTTCGTATGTCAATGTTCTATTCACCAAACAAGCTTTGAGTGACCATATCTCTTGGTCACGAGTTCCGAATTCGCCAAATTGTTTTTTTCAAATCAAAGTACTCGGAAAGATGAACGATTTGAAAAACAAATCGTCATTTTACGAGTTTTTAAACACGAGTTATGGCCACTTAATGTTTTTCGGAGCAAATATTTGGGTATTTTGGGCAAACTACCAAAGTTCGGGGGTACCATGGGAATTTTCCATTATTATTATTGTTATTGTTATTATTGTTATTATTATTATTATTATTATTATTATTATTATTATTATTATTATTATTTTTTTTTTTTTTTTTTTTTATTATAAGATGCGCGCAGCTTTCATTAAAATAAAATGTAAAGTTTACAAGAAGTTGGTAGGGAGCCGAGAGACAATCTGGGCCCCCACCCCCTTAGCTATAGAGAAACTAAGCCTAGTAAAGATATAAGCGGCCACCCGAGCCCCAGCATCCTGATATACCGAGAATTTCTGGATCCGCTTAAGCAAGTCAACAGCATCCGAGCCCAGCTCCCCAAGCGAAGAGAAAGAGAAGGGTAGGAAACCATAGCCAACAGTCTCGCATAAATCCCTATACTTAGCACATTTGCGCTGAGCAGCATCAGCAACAACCCGTCCCGGCACAAAATCAGACATCCCAGTCTGAGTCAAGGGGGAAGACCCTGTCAAATCAACACACACATCACGCCCTCTGTCCCACGAATAAAGAAGCAAATCCGCCGGACGAAGAGATCCGCCATGCCCGTCAACCAAACCGATATCAACCTCCTTGCCCGAAGAAATACCAGACCTATAGCAAATGTCGAATAAGGTGTCACGAACGGGGTTATGCCGATGCTTAACCCCCACAGTACCAGTACAAGAAACAGCGTGGTCCCCATACACATCATCAGCAAAAACCCGAGAGCAAGCAGGACAAGGCCTAGATACCGTGAATAACGGGACACCAAGGCGATACCCCAGCACACTACGGTAAGTCCTCCGGTTCATAGTCTGACCCAACCCAGAGATAGAACCGCGCGCAACCAATCAGAGGCGTGGGCACCCTGCTGAGACTTCCATAACGCAAGCTGACGCGGTGTCAAAGAGAATACAGATTCCGCAGTAGCAGCAATCCTCGCACAATATATATCTGCCAGTTTCTTCATAAGTTTAGGGGCAGCGATTTCACTAGGATCACGTAAAAAGGAAGAACCTGTAGTCTCAGAGAACACCCGCAAGGCATCGGCGAAAGTAGGACCAGAATCCACAATACCTGAAGACCGAAGTAGCTTAGCCTGCAAATCAGCAGACTGCAAACGGGACGCTAGAAAAGCATAATGAAAAACATCCCCGGCAGCATAAACACCGAGCCCACCCAGATGAAAAGGGAAAGTGGCAAGGCGCCACTGCCAATCCCCAAAACCAGGCCCAGACGCGGTGACAATACGTTCCAAGCTAGAACGAAGCGCTGCATCAAAGCGAAGATGGACAGACCCAAAGACCCCCGGGGAGCAAGTACGGAGGGAAAAATAGAGTTTAGAAATACCAGTACAGGCCCGAAGAAGAAGCAACTCACATTGCGGGTCCTCAATCCTCGCGACTAAGTCCATAAGCTCAACGGTCTTAGTCACTCTCCTCGCCACAAGCTCACTGCCAAAAATGGGACAAGTACTGACAGGTCCACCCAAAACAGAGACACCACGCAAGGGCCGAGCAATAGAAGGGGGGAAAACACCGGGTAGCCGACTCCGAGGATCCTCAATAGGCCAAAAGACCTCAGTCTTAGCCACATTAAGATGGAGACCGAAACGAGGCCCATCTGCCATAATCAAATCCAAAACTCTCCCCACCTCTAAAGTGTCCCCAACAATGGTGCCATCATCCAAATACCACGCTTGCAAAGTAAGATCAAAGGAATCCCGGATGTTGCACACTAGGGGATGCAAAACCAAAGCGAAAAGCAACGGCCCTAAAGGATCACCCTGCTGGACACCCTGACAAGACCACAAACAATGCTCCCCATAATAAAGACGGGCAGGGCTAGAGTAACAAAACTCCACCCAACGGGAAAGAACCGGACAACGACGGCGGACTTCCTGTAGCATAGTCACACGATCAACAAGATTGAAAGCATTTTGGAAATCAACTAGCAACATAGACAGTCCCACATCACCACCACGGGCCTCAATGAGCCGGTTCAAGGCATGCAAGATAGCCTCTCCTCCACCGGACACCCCAACCCCAAACTGAAGGCCAGCAAAATAAGCAGACAAAGAAGGACCAACCAGACAAGCACCAGCCTTAGAGACAAGACGTCTCCAGACAGTGCCAACAGCGATAGGGCGAACACCCCCTCCTGGTTTAACAAGCGGCGTGAGCGGAGCACTAGCAATGTACTCACCAAGGGCTACAGGGCACCGGCCCTCCAGAAAAAGATTTACCACCCTAGTAATAGAAGCGATCAAATCATCCGAGACAGCCACAGCAGCACCACTCAAACAGTCCAGAAGGTGTTGGGCACGAAGTCCATCCCTCCCGCAAGAAGTGCCACGCGGGAAACCACGAATCATGTCCAAAACCACTGCCGAAGAGGCAACAAGAGAATGATGATCCACAGGCAAAGGAGGCAATGAAGGAGATGAGGCGACAGGATGCTTCTCACGCAAAGCACCAAGAGTGGCATCAGTGTATGGGGCGACGCCGGAGGAAGAAAGCACCCTAACAGCAGCAGTATAATGACCATCACAAATCTTCCGCCGACACTGGCGGAGGTTTTGCTCACTCAAATCCAGATCCTCCTCCACACAAAACGAAGGAGGAACCTCAGCCAAACACTCCTGTAAAAGCTGCAACCCCCCTCCAGGCACCCCCCAAGCAAGAATAGCCCTGGTAATACTCTCCTCCTGACGCTGTCGCCTAACAGCCGTCCTACACTCAAGATTACTCCGAGGAGCGAAGGTCTTAAGCAGACAAATAGGCAACACAAGCAAACGAACCCAGCAGGAGAGATCACCAGGAGAGTCAGCCACATCATCCAAGACCCCCTTCAGAACCCGAGCAAACCCAAGACGACACTTAGGAGGAATAGATTTCACGGTGCGATGACCCAAAGAAAATAAACGATCAAGCGAAGATACAGACCATGAACAAGCCCAACCCCATCATCAGATGAAAGAACCGAGTGAGACGGAGCCGGAGGTCTAGGGATACCATGAATAAAAAAACTAACGATGCCATCACCACAATCCGGAGGCGGAACAAAGTCACCCCGACCATGCCGACACCTAGAACGAAACGGTATGGGTTTTAAAGCACTCCCCACACAACCAAAGCCCCATCCGCTTTAAAGTAATCTCGGCATTAGAGAAAACCGGTCAGACTATCAGTAAGAGTTTGACGCGTAAGACCCATAGCACCGTCAATACAATGTCGATCCTGAAAATGCTTTCGCCAGGCGGCCTTAGTAAGGCCCCTACCACCTCCATCGGACACCCATGAACCAGAAAAAGGACAAGAAATCGTACTAAAACAGGCATGAAAAAAAAGGAAAATAATACCTAATAATAAAAAAAAGAAAAGGAAACCCTAATCCCATGCAAGGCTACGGCCATCATAACACCACTAATCCCATGCAAGGCTACGGACAACACCAGCCACCACCCGCAGGCCACCGTGACCCATACCCCACGCCGACCCGTAACCCGCCACCGTAGCAACACACCACAGCCAGCAGCACGGCAAAACCACCAACACAACAACCGACGCCGACGCGACGAAACACAAAAATAGCCTCACCACAGCCGGCACTAGCGGTGTTTATGGCTAGGCGGTAGACGGCGGACGGGAGAGAGACTGGCGGCTACTGTCAACGGCCAAGAGGTGCCGAGACCCGTAACCAACAGACACGGCGAGAGATAACACAAACCCTAAGAAAGAAAGAAAGAGGCGCCGGGAGATGAATCAGCGGCCACCAACAACCGCCGACGAGAGTCAGGTCGCAATGACGGCGACACTAACAGCAACACAACGGCAATCCAACACCTAACGCCTATCACTATCCTTCCCCTCAAAACAAAATGACCCACCAACAACCCACCACAGCCGGCGACGTGAGGTCTGGATGGCGTGGGTGAGGGCGGTGGTCGGAGGGGAAGCCGGAGGGGCGGCAGAGCAGCCGCAGCAGCAACAGGAACCCTAATCCGTCTCTCGCCTCTCAACTCTCTCTAACGCTAATCCGTCTCTATTATTATTATTATTATTATTTTTATTTTTATTTTTGCAAGAAAGATATTTCTCATATATTCAACAACAAGCTAAGGATACATAAATTCAATCTTACGAAAGCATATCCACTAGAGAAAGAGCTAGACTAAAGAGCCTAATGGTTTAAGGCCTCTATAATTTCATCTTGATTGATTCTAGGTGATTGACAAATAATGATAGAATTCATAACAATTTGAACCTCTGTAAAGAGTGAAGAAACATGGCCATGTCTTCAAAAATTCATTTGTTCCTTTCATTCCATGCATATGACATAGATAGTGGTAGCAATACTGCTATAAGCCCAGTTCCTCCTTCAACCATGAGTTTTGCTATGAAGGATTCTAATGATAAAAGGCTTGAGTATAATTTATATTATTATTATTGATTAAAGTATAAAATTTTAGATGAGTTTATTTTAAAAGAGTGAAGTGAATTATTGAACTAAACTAAACTGAATGAAGCTGAACTAAATGAATTTGAAATGGAAGTAAACCGAAATTAAGACATAATGAACAGACTTTCAGATTTATATAACTTTGATCATAAATATATAAAAACTATGGATGGTTATTCATGTACTGAAATATCCATATTCATTATTAAAAAATCAACAGATTATAAAATAAAATCATAATAACGACAAATTTAATATGTAAACAAAAAAAGTCCACGGTTAGATCATGAAAAAAAAAACAAGTGGACTCTCATTATAAAGTAATAAAGATTAAAAATATTCATGTATGGTTTATTAATATTTGTTCATCCTAATAATAAAAATTAATGTTCTTAAAAGCATACTCGTGCAATTTTGCACGAGTTTAAAACTAGGATTGTAAATGGCACAATGCTAATGCACAGCTGGTGTTATAATCGAATTTACGACCTATGAGAGAAGTTAATGTATAACCAAATCGACAAATGTCGGATATGGGGAAGCAACGTGTCTACCAATATCCATGCAACGAGGCCATCAGTCGAACGTAATAATGTAACATAACCTTAAGCCATAACCACCGCTTTATTTGTGCCCAAATTCAGTTTCAAATACGACTACTCAAGTCATCTTTGCATTTTACTCAAGAATTTAATTCAAGTTAAAAACAATGGATTTGATTAATACATTCCTAAATTGGATAGCACCACCTTTTACCTTGATAGCCTTGTGCATGCTATGGCCACCCTTTCAACTAATCAAGTTATGTATTTCTCTCTTTTCTTCCGTCTTCACTGAAGACGTTGCTGGTAAAGTCGTGCTTATCACCGGTGCTTCCTCTGGTATCGGCGAGGTCTTTTCCTTTCTTTCTTCGTCTTCATCTTTACCATTCCTATGGCTTATTGTTTAACAATATGAATGTCTACTTGCAAAAACATTACACACCAAATTGCATGTCAGGTCTTGACCTAGTACTCTAATAGAAAAATAATGATAAAACCCGAGTTTTCTTACATGCCCACTTGTGATATCCACTTGCCTCACTTATTCGGACTTACCAAATATAGAAATAAATAAAATAGTTGGTCGGGATGGACAGAGTATAAAACTAGTAGTTATGGGCCGCCTATTATCGATTATGGGTTGTATGTTTGAATTCTGCCAAGTATATGTATATGTTCCTCTTAAATTTCACTTAGCTGTCACGTCACGTGTTTGACATGACACTTTAGAACCAAAAAAACAAAAAATTTGTGCAAAATAGCGGGTATTTGTTACTTCAACATGTGTTAGACACGAAACCATATCGTACTCTGACAAGTGTTTGACACAAAACCATGTCAAAGAGTCGGGGTACCCCAAACTCCCCACTAAATTGAATTGTGAATTCTTTTCCTGTCTTATTGTACCTTAAGATCAAAAATAAATGTATGGAGTATAAAATTATCCCATTTTTTTTGGTCATAGTAACCGCAGCCGCTACTATTGGTATCTACAGGGTAGACAAACACCCTTGCGGGTAACTATCCCATTTTTATATGGGTCATTTGTACAAAGTAAAAGCGCCTAGAAATGAAATGTAAAGAATTGGCCGAGACAAAAGTACCATTTTTTTTTAATCTGGTCTTTCGTGAAGAACCCTAACCCCCAATGCTCTAATTAATACTCCGTAGTTCATCATTACTTCTCTCTGGACTCTCACTAATTAAGCATTGATTAAAACTATTTGGGGCCAAAATCTAAACAAGAAGGAAATAATCGCAATCATCCTGCCATTATAGGTGTCACAAGAGATTATAGATCGTTATCATCTGGCTATTTAATTAAATATTCCTGGGTTTGATTACGATTTTAAAGAGAAAAAATAGTTAAATCAAATGCTTGCCATTACCATCCTTTTCAATTTCAAAATTATGATACTCAATATAACGTAGTCGTTTGATTTCATCATCCTACTTAATGGAAATCGCTGAGACGGCGACCTTAAATTTTGAACCTGGTCCATGTTTTTCGTAAAGTTTATTTACGCCAAAAATGGGCCGATAGGGCTAGCTGGCTAAAATTGAGGGAGTGCTCCGTAGATGATATTTTTAGTTATGATATACAGAGTATCTAAGTAAACTTGTTGCTTTACATTGATGTGCGAGATTTTTATTTGTTCGCGAGATGATAAAAGATAATGTGATGATGCAGCATTTAGCGTACGAGTATGCGATGAGGGGAGCGTGCTTGGTTTTAGCAGCCAGAAGAGAGAAAAGCCTTAGGGAAGTTGCAGACTTGTGCCTCGAATTAGGCGCACCTGATGCAGTTGTGGTTCGAGCTGATGTTGCCAAAGTTGAAGACTGTCGTCGCATTGTTGATCATACCATCTCACATTATGGAAGATGTAGGACATATTTCCCTTAGACTCTTTGTTTCTTCAGATTTATGTTTTCCTCCATTGTCTAGTAGCGGTAAATATTTGATATATTCATCGAGTGTCTTCTTGATTTGATGCAGTGGACCATCTGGTTAACAATGCAGGAGTTGTTGGGATAAGTCAATTTGAATACACCGACGATGTTACTAAATTCAGACCCGTTATGGTATTTACACTTCACCAATTTTCTTTCACACTTTCACAGTATAAACTTTATGGCACCAACATGTGCTCGAGCTGAGTTCATATGGGATCGCTTGTTAATCATTATAAATTGTTTGTTACATTCCGTTAGGACATTAATTTCTGGGGCTCTGTTTATACAACCCGCTTTGCAATCCCGCACCTGAGGAACACAGGAGGAAAAATTGTAGTCATATCGTCGTCATCATCGTGGCTACCCGCTGCAAGGGAGAGTATCTACAATGTATATCTACAGCCCTAAAAGCACAGACGACATTCTTTAATTTCATCATCGATGATTACATGTCGAATTAGTTAACACTTAAAATGATGTATGTATACAGGCAAGTAAGGCGGCAATGCTGGCCTTCTTTGAGACACTTAGGGTGGAATTAGGTTCTGATATCAAGATAACCATCGTCACACCTGGGATAATAGAGTCCGAGTTCACTAAGGGAAAAGTTTTAACTGAGAGTGGCATGAAGGTGGATCAAGAACTAAGGGATGTAAGTTTTCATTGTGTTCGACGTTTGTAGCTACAAGGCCTGAGATATGAATGCTCAGAAACCTATGTAATTTAGCATTTCCAAGAATGAAGATCATAACTTGTTTAAATGAAATTAGGTGCAAGTGAATGCAATACCAGTTGGGACAGTAGAAGGAACAGCAAGGTCTATAGTTAATCGTGTATGCCGCGGCGAGAGGTATGTGACAGAGCCAGCATGGTTCCGGATGACATATTTACTGAAGATATTCTGTCCAGAGGTGCTTGAGTGGACATATCGTCTCCTCTTCCTTACTAGCACTGATGATACCCTACAAGGAACTATTGGGAAGCTGATGCTCAATATTCCAGGGGCAAGAGCATTGTTGTACCCTTCCGGAATCGAGAGCCCTGATATTAAAATAGGCTGAGAAGGCTGAAAGGTAATGGAGATGGTGATCGATAAGTGGCTATCCAAGAGTAGTGAAGAGTAGGTGAATAAAGAGATTTTCTAATCTTCTGTATGAAAATCAGTAGTTTGTGTATGAAGTGTTGATCTAGCACATGACTCATGGAAATCGGGTTAGTGTCGGTGGCTTTTAAACATATCCCGATTAGTCATCGGTATTTTGTATGAGTAACTTATAAGAGTAGCCTAATTGTTATGGATATTATACTTAGAATTGATGTTGGACAAACATCTTCGTGGAAATGATTTATTTGAGTCAACCTTGGGTCAAGTTATTTTCAGCATGTAACAATTCAGCTCAAATCATTTGTTTGGGGGTGTGTTGCCTTAATGTCAGCAATGTTAAGGCTATTTAGGTAAGGTCATGTTGAGCTAGGGGAGCCAGGATTTGAACGGGGGTGGGGCAAACAGCTAATGATGTAAGATAGACGAAAAAACTTCAAAAATTTTAATGAAAAACTCGAAGTCAATTTGGAGTTGATACTATAGGTCAATTGAGATTTATTCGGAGGATTTTGATGGGGACAGTTGATGTTTTGGTTATTTTTAAGCAGATGATTTCAGTGCAGTTCCAAATTAGTCCTTTCGGTTTAATTAGGTTGTTTTGGATCGAGTCATTGGTGGGTAATTTGCATCAGTCCATAGGGACATGATGAACCTGAGTCTTGGTCCAACAGGTTTGGGTTAGGCCGACTTAATTCGAATTTTTTGTCTTTTCATTTTTCTTTCCGTGTTTGATCTAAATTTCGATTTTAGTTATTCATTTTGAGTCATTCGGTGACAGGTTGTGGTGTTTAGGTGCTTCTTGTTTGAACTTCGTTGTACGAGCAGAAAATTTCTTCGTACTAGTAAATAGCTCGATCCTATGTTCAAACAAATAATTTACGTCTACATTGTGGTATTGCTATGTTGCTACCATTGTTTACAACCTCATTTACCAATCGAGGCATGAAATATGCTACATATATAGCTTCGCCAATGACTCGACGTATTATAGCTTGTTCATTGTCGAACGCTATGCATCACATTATCACAATTCCATATATATGAAACGTTATTGTGGTTTAAATATTCCGTTTTGGTATTGCTACGTTCTCACTAATAGTACAAATCGACACGAAAAATATCCCATTAATATATATAGCTTGATCAATAACTTTGCAAATCAAATAATGTAATTATCGAATATCGATAATATGATACTCCCTCCGTCCCGTTCACTATAATAAAATGTGAATGAAATTGGAATAGATGCAGCATAGTAGACTCAATGGCAAAATCCTAGCTGACAAAACCCTAATATGATACTCCCTCCGTCCCGTTTAGTTGTTTGAATTTTATATAGTGAGTAGTATTCTAATTAAGAATTAACAATAACAATGACAGTAATGATTTGGTGGTTTATGTTGGAAGACTTTGCATCGACCTCCTTTGCTGCATGAATTTTGAAGGCATAATTGATTACATTTTTCTTCACTTTCATCACCAGGTACGCATCTTCCAATGTGATTATCAAAACAACATTTTAGTGCCATATTAGTTACCCTGATGCTACAGAACTTTGTTCTGTTGAATTATCGGCTGCAAATACTGTCATCGTTCCAAACTGTTAGTAACTCGTAGCTCGACAAGATGACAACAATAAGGAAATCGTATATATTGTGAGAGATTGAAGTGTTAACGTATTTTTACCATATTTAGGACAATAATTATTACGTGAATATTTCTTTATGTAGGTTCTTAATGTGTGCCTAACGGGCGTAACGGCACACTTAGATGAAAAGTAATAATATTGTAATAGTAATGATGCAAGAATATAAAGTAATCAATTTTTACCTGAACAAAGTAATGCAGCAAGAAGGACGACTGTGAATACGATTGTCTTTCCCATATCGACCTACGTAACAATAGGTTTGGCATAAACATGAGTATCAAAATTGTAAGGTAATTAATAGGACTAAAGCAAATAAAGTAGCAAAATTGAGTCTATAGAATGTATGATTTGTCGCATATTTATTTTATCAAAACTACTACTTTTATATACTCCGTATAATATTACTTTCAGAAAGTCGTGGTCGTATATATAACCCTTTTATATTAAGACAATACGAAACATGGTTTATAACATGCTATGATAAAGTAATAAACAAAATAAAATAAGAGGAAAAACATTAAATTGTGCAAGTAATTACTTCGTATCTATTATATGAGAGGTTTTACGATAATTTTGTATAAGAATTAGTAAATATAGAAAGATTATTGGTAGCCATACCTTCAATGACTCAGGCTTCTTCAAAAATATTTTGAAGTATAAAACTTAGATGAAAAATTCAGTGTTAATGATGAACAATTGAAATCTCTCTTCGTGCCATTTATTTATAGCTGTGAGTTAGAAGATCTTTTAGTGTTACCAAAAAAATATATCCTCCCTGGTATAACTAGAAATTTTTGGAATGCAATAAGAATAATTAGCTTCCTATTCGATCAATAATAATGATATTTTCTTAAGTAGGAATTCTTACCAATTATTTTTAGAAATAGATAATTTCTCGTCCATTTATTACCTTCTTTTATTATTTCTTGGCCTTGTTTTGGTACTCAATAGTTAATATCAATTTAAGAAAATAATAAAGCAAAATTATACTTTTTCTGTCATAGTGATTAGTGTACAATTTGTTTTTTTTTTGTGATAGCTAGAGTGAAAACTATAAACTGAGACGGAGGTAGTTGATGATACTCAGTAGATTTTATCATAATTCCGACCGAAATATTCCAAATATGTGGAAGATTAATAAATTTTATGAGCATGTAATAATATTCTTTGAAATATCACCGGGTAAGAGTTATTTTATTAGACTCTACTTATTAGTTATTACTCCGTAGTTATTACGAGTATATTGGGCAATATATGATTATTTTATTATTTAAAATATTGCATATGGATAGTATTACTTGGCGTCTTATTATTTGCTCTCGGAATATAGAAAGTAAAACTATAAGAGTGCACTGCAGAGAATAATAAGTGGAGTCATATAGTTCTAAATAATTTTTGAAATACCGAAATCGCCATAGTCTAAAGATATTAGGGGGCGTTTGGTTCAACGTTTGGATTGGATTGGATTGGATTGGCATGAAATGGATTCTAATATCATAGAGGTATGGAGTTAGAACCCCATACTTGTTCATAAATGTTTGGTTGAGTCATGGAATGGATATAATAGTAATAATAAGTTGGAATGAAGTTAGAATCTTGGGTGTATGTGTATATATGGATATAAGATTTCAAGGGTTTGGAATGAAGTTAGAATTCATTAGGTATCTAAGTTCATTCCATAAGCCTTCAACCATAGAAGGGATAGAATTCATTCCAATCCATTCAAAACCTCCAACCAACACCCCCTTAGTGTTGAGCTCTTGGAAAATAGCCAATAGTTAAATAGAAGGTATAATAGAGATCAGGGACGGCCAATAGAATTTGGAGGCCTTGTTCTCATTTTATTTGAAGGCCCCAAACAATCTTTGTGATTTTTTTTAGAAAATAACATTTAAACTTTGTTTGTAGCCATATATTGAATGTTATTTATAATTCTTTTATTCCAAATTGATTGTCATGTTTTTCTTTTTGGGTTAATTTAAACATAAGTTAAAAATAACAATTAAACCTTTACCTAGCGAAGATTGTGAATAAATCACTTCTTCAATCTCAGTCAATAGTATAGAGTTGTGAATAAACCACTTCTTCAATTGCAGTCAATAGTTTAAAAATAACAATTAAACCTTGACTTATCAATCAATGAGGATCATCTCCATTTCCTCGGAAAATGAAGGGTCGAAATGGAGGGTCCATTACCTATATATCAACGTCCAAGATTTCATCTTACGGCAGTCTAACGATCCAACGATCCAGATTTTGTCTTGAAAAATAAAGGAAAAAATTAATGAAGAGTGAAATGAATATTATAATATGTTGTGAGAGAAAATGGAGAGGATCCAAACTCCCTA
Source organism: Heliosperma pusillum (assembly GCA_022085475.1). NCBI lineage: Eukaryota > Viridiplantae > Streptophyta > Magnoliopsida > Caryophyllales > Caryophyllaceae > Heliosperma > Heliosperma pusillum. The sequence continues at coordinate 134,141 of JAIUZE010000203.1, read as the reverse complement.
TCGATGAGTATGAATCATGTTGTTCGACCACTCTGTAGTGATATATTTGGGATAAATTTAGAAATGGACTATCAATTTATACAAAATAATATATTTGGAGCAAAAAAAAAAGATCAACAAAATGAATAGGTATTTAATTAAAAGGTGTTCTTTTTTTTTCCTAACTCTCGTTTGATACCGAATAAAGCTAATATTGGGTTTTGTTTCCCTTGTGATGGGCCCTCGAAGAAGGGGAACATGTCAAGTATCCGCGTGGGATCATGTATTATTAAGGATGTTCTGGTGTACAACGCAACTTTGATAGTAATTTCATTTTAGTTGGAAAATGCGGTCAAATGCTTGGAGTTTACAATAGATAGATTAAGCAAATCAATCATTTCTTTTTTTCTCTTTTTCTTTTTTTTCGCAGCAGTAAAATATACTCCGTATTGTTTACATAACGGTACAATTCACAAGATCGTACCTACGAGTTACATTATTGAAAAAATAGAATTTCCTATTACTTGGATACGGAAGATGAGATGTCGGGTAACAACCACATGTTGGTGGAGTACGGTAGCTTGGATTTGAGCTTCATCATGCACTGCTTCCCCATAGTGCGAGATTCCCAAGGACCAACAAGCCACTTGTTCTGAGAAGTGACGGCAACAAGATGCACTTACGCAAGGGACGTAGAAATGAAATGTTGAAAGCGAGCCAAAAAGACTTGCCTCGAGTGGAGAAAAAACTCATACATCTTGAAAAACCAACTAGACAAACCAAAGACCGCTTACCCAAAAAGCCTAGCCATAGCAATAGACAGACCAATACACAAACTGCTCATGAACCAAACAACTGGCCAAAAACACCACAGGAACCCTTCCTGTGGTGCAACCAACATAAACCGGACACAATCTCATCTTACCTTATTCTTTTAGTAGTTATTATAATTAATACCAAGAAAAACAGCACATAGTTATACGCTAGCATAGATGATTGGAAATTGACTGGACCACCGAAGCCAACCAAACCAACACCTCTTCCAAGCCAACTTAGACCTACCAAATCACATCACAAGAGGGAAGAAACCAACAAAATCTGACTCACACCAAACACCTCGTGGCAGATTCACTGTACCAAACTAAACAAACACAGAAGAAGGGACAATCAACACCAGCGAACACAGCCACCATCGACACAAAGACCTAAATCCAAACCCAAACAATCATGCATACAAACAATTAAAAGACGACGACCTAGACGGAGACCATAAACCGTGCAATTTGAACTCGATAGGTTGGGGAAGGGGTAAGGGGTAAGGGGTAAGGGGGGACACCACACCGCTGCAAAAAGCAAAGACACAAAAACGATGGGACATGCTCATCGCAAAGATCCGATAGGTGGGGGATGGGGCGAGGGGAAGGGGAACACCATATCGACCCAAAACGACAATAACACATAAACCATCATGACACAAACTGGATGGGTAATAACCATAATAAAGACCGACAGCCGACGAACCGCTGACGGGCCGCAGAGGAGACAGAGTCAAAAATGAACGGATGGATTAAAAATAAACCCTGTGATCGATCGATTGCCAGAGATGGGTCAAAGGATGAACCCATCTCCAGCGAAATGATAGCAGTAAATGGAGGGCAGAGGGTGGAAAGCGGCAGCGGCGGATCAAGATTGATTAGGGTTAGGGAGTTTTTAAAGAGAAGGTAGAGAGAAAAAAAATTAGAATAATAGTAACGTATATAACTTAGTCAATAGTCCACTTGCTCCTTTTGGCGAGTCATTTCAGATAATTATTTCACCAAAGTAGTTTATTTGATCGAAATTTTAGCTAATTATTTTTCTGCAAGTGTTTGACAAATAGCTTATTTAACCAAGTAAGCTACGTGAAATGAAATGCTACATATGGCAGCATTTGTGATTTCAGATATCTAAACTGATTTTATTTTCCTGTTTTACCCCTTTAATCTATAATATTAATTTATTAGCATATCCGTTTATGTCATTTCACAAAAAAACCAGCTACCTTTTCAGTTATCTTGCCAAATATATTTTATATAATCATTTAGCTTAATTTTATACTACCTTATCCAGTACTTTTTTAGGTTTCAGTCACTACAAGAAAACAACATTCAGGCGACTGATATTGGCGACTAATTTCAGTCACTAAAATGAATTTGACGACTGAAATCAGTCGCCCAGACCCAGTCGCAGTCATTAGTCGCCAAAAAAAATTCGGGCGACTACTTTCAGTCGCCAAATTTGGCGACTGAAAAAAGCGTCGCCAAATTGGCGAAATGGCGACTGAAAAGTAGTCGCCAAATTGGCGACTGATAGGCTTTGTAGTCGCCAAATTGGCGACTGAAATCAGTCGCCATCAGTCGCCAAATTGGCGACTACTATGGCTTTCAGTCGCCAAATTGGCGACTGATGTCAGTCGCCATTTAGTCGCCAAAAGGCCTTATAATTTGGCAAAATACAGGGGGTTTGGCGACTGAAAGTAGTCGCCAAATGAACATTTCAGTCGCCAAAAAACCTGTGATATTGCAAGAAAATTTCTGTTTTCATCCTGCCATTTCGTTACCATACCATACCTGCAAGTATACAAGAAAAGAACCATAATTTCACACACTTACAACAACACGATGTGAAACCAACATCCTCATATAGATAAAGAAAACTGTTTCAAGTTTACAAATCGTTAACAAATCGAGTTTAAAAAAGCACAAGTCACAAGTTTCCCAAGTCTAAACTAATATCAGAAGCCTAGGTTTATATTGGATTCGCTAAACAGTCCACCACCTCCATTGCCTTCATCATAATCCCGCCGAAAGGGAGGCGGACCTTAGTTGCAGTTGTCGAACCTACTTTCCCAAGCCTTGAATTTTTCTTTCATTATTCTTAATTCCTCATCCCTTTCCGCATTTTTTCTTCTTTCCTCGTCAAGTGCGGCTTGGAGTCTTCCCACGACTGTCGGCTCGTAGGTTTGCTTTGAGGTGGACGACATTCTTCCCCTTGGAGTTTCGTAAAATGCTTCCTTTGCCGACCCAATCCCGTAGACATTGCCCTTCTTGAAACCCTTTACCAAGTCGAACCAAATCTCGTTATCGGACTTGTCGGGTTGCCTAAGTTTCTCGGCGGAAAATGCTTCCTACAAAATATAAACATTGTTATTAAAAATAGCTACAAATTGAAATTTGTTAAACATTCAAAAAATTGAACTTAATGTAAAAATACAAAAATGGTTTGAAACTTACATATAAATCCTTATCTCTTGGTTTGATCCAATATCTTCTATTGTTTTCAAGTCGGGAATGGGTGTCAAGGAAGAGCTCCGGAGCTGTGGGCGTGTTAGCTTTTTTCTTCTTACCCTTCTAAAAGAAGAAATTAAAGACTTGTATTAGAAGATTTTAATAATAAAAAGAATTTAAGATATAATTTTCAAATTGAGGAAAAAGTGGAAATTATAACTTACACCCAAAACTAGGTCCAGGAAAGATCGAGATCCTGCATGATGCGACGGCTCAGCCGCTCCATCTTTCTTTCCTCCTTTTTTATTTTTGGATGCTTGGGCCGACCTAGCCTGAAACTCCGCAGTTTCACGATATTTAAGCATATCTTCATATGCACCACCTACAAGTTAAATAAGTATTATAAAATATGACAAAATGTGTAAAATTATAACTATATACAAATAACAAAAACAATTAAATACCTCTCATATGCTCCGGCTCCTTCTTCCTCTTGACAACCTTATACATGTTGTCCCTTAACCGTCTAGTGCACGTCTCATTGTACCTTTGACGTACAATATACTCTATTCCGGCCGGCCAGTCAAATGTTTTCTACAATTTAAAAGGTAAGTATTAGTAAAATAAATTATTATTTAAAAACTATAATAATGTAAGAAAATATAAACAAAAATAATATACCCTAAAATTATTGAACCATTCCTCTTTTTGTGCAGAGGTAGCCTTGGTCCAACAAGTAGGAGCAACCCCCGTCATCTTCATCTTTGTACTCTGAGTACAACCGCGTACAACCTTTTGAGACGAAAACCTGAAAAATAAATTATGGAATAGTATGCATTTATGGTAAATAATGTAATATAATTATAAAATAATAAATTAAAGACATTGGTGGTTGTCTTACCAAAACCCCGCAGGATCAAGTATCATCTTCCCTTCCGGCGTGAACTGGATCGTCTCCGATGTCTGATCCGAGGACTCATCGTCATTGGTCGATTCCTCTACCACTACCGAACTCTGCTGATCAATAGCCTCCATCTCCTCATCGTCGACTGAAGATGTACTACGCCGTCTGTTTGAACCGCCGCCACGTTGCCTACCTCGACCTCCTGCCATCTACAATTACACAAATATTCAAATTGTTAGAAACGGTTAATAACATAAAAAACAAACATAAACATAAACTATTAATAACATTAAAAAACGTCAACTAACATAAAAAACATAATTAAAATATATATAAATATATCTTTACCCAATTAATCATTATCATCATCAAATTCGTCATCATCATCACCATTTGATTCATTATCATTATCACTATCAACACCACCATCACCGTCAACTTCACCATCACTACCATCCTCGTTTTCAAAACCTTCACCCTCTTCATTTCCATTCTCATAAATGTCCTCATCAGCGGTAGGACGTCTTTTCTTATCAATTCTATCTTCGTACATCCATGTACGCTCCAATCTCTTCATTTTAATCTAAACATTAACCAAGACAACAAGTACAAAAAATACTAACACTAATCAAAACCCCAAATATTAACAACATTAACACAAACAATCATATTTATCAAAACCTCAAGACTAGTATACTAACACAAATCAAAATCATCCATACTAACAAAATAATACTAATAACACTAATATTATTAACATACTAAAACTAATCAAAAAACACTAACCAAAACCCCTATACTACCAACACTAACACAAATCATGAAAATTATCAAATCCCCATTACTAACAACACTAACCCAAATCAAAATTAACAATACCAACAAAATTAATACTAACAACACTAATAATATCAACAACACTACCACTAATCAAAAACCCCCAATTAATCTAAGGATTCAATTTACAACAAACACTTAACATCTAAACCAATAATCATCACAAATGTTTATATAAACATATAAAATCAACTAAATACAAGTAGGAATCACAAATTAAACAAACAAACTAAATTAATTGAAGGATTGAAATTAGAACAAATATACCTTCACCAATTAGAAGAAACAAAGCAACACAAGAAAAAGGAGAGCACAAAGATCCGGTGGAGCTAATGTCGGAGTGGTGGTCGGAGTGGTGGTTGAGGGAGTGGTGGTGGCGATTTTGTATTGGGGTTTTTCGAGTTTTTCGAGTTTGAAGAAGATTGATGAAAGCAAAGTGTGCGGATGAGTTTGCGATTCTGGAATAATACACAAAATGGCGACTGAAATGGGTAGTCGCCAAATTGGCGACTGATTTCAGTCGCCAATTGGCTTATCAGTCGCCAATTTGGCGACTGATTTCAGTCGCCCGAGGTTTTATGATAAAATTCTGAGTCTTTGTGGTAGTCGCCAAATTGGCGACTATTTTCAGTCGCCCAATTTTATTTTCAGTCGCCAAATTGGCGACTACTAGTATCAGTCGCCTTATTACAGTCGCCTGAATCAAGATTTCTTGTAGTGAGTTAGCCTTTCATTTTCAGCTAACAAATTTGCACTATGAAATCATTTATGGTTCTTGTGGTTGCTCAAGGTCTCAAGCCTGTATTACGATCAGTAAGTCTAGCTTGAGACGGTATTATCCGTCTTATGTTTTAAGACGAGTTAAATATTGAGATGGTATTATCCATCTTAACCTTTCAGACTGGTCAAATACTATTATATGGTGGTGATAAAGATTAAAAAAATTGTATTTTCTAGACCGTTTTAAATTTGATATATTTTTGATCCGTTTTAAATTTAAAATGGATAATACACATCTTAAATGAAAATTTATGTATTATAATTATGAATATTAACAACGATTTCACCACTTTCCAATGTGTTATAATTGCCTTATGGACCTATGAACACTTAGCTAAGCTAACAAGGGGGTTATTCTTAATTAACTAGAGATCTTGAGTTTAAATTCTGAAAATATAACTCCATTAAAATTATAACGAATAATTTTTTTGCCACCATAATCTACCTAACTCAAATCCGTATAGAATTGAATGGTATAGAATAAAGGAAAAGTGTATCAAAATGAACACATTTTTAAATAATTAACGTACATATGCCCATAGACGAAAAATTCTTGCGTCCTCCTTAGACCTAATAGAGGAGGAATAAAGCGGAATATTATACTCCATCCGTTCCGATCATTTGTTTACCTCTGCTTTTGTAAAAGATTAAGGAGAAGGAGGGACCATTTGTGGATAGGGCATTGGATGACAAGTGAACAATAATCCCATTGGGGAATCAAAATACACATAGAAAACCTTTCTTATATAGAAATGTAAACAAATAAATGAGACATCTTAAAATAGAAATAGTAAACAAATAACCGAGACAGAGGAAATAATAATTTCGGTGTAAGGAGTACCGTATTTCAAGAAAACACCATAATTACTCCTCGTAGAAACTGGGCGTACCAGTTGTGAGAAGCTGCTCCCCTAGTCTGTTCTTGCTACAAAACGTGGCTAATTTTATAAAGCAACAACACACAACTTCGCCTTCTCTTCAATTGCTACTAAACACCTTAACTAATACTCCGTATTCTACATCAACACACTTATAGTTTTTTTTTCTTTGTTTTTTCTAACAAATCAAAACACAAAGTAATACTCCGTACGTAGAACATATGGATGAGTTGATAAATCAGATATATATTGAACATAGTTGTTCCTTCAGTAACTTTGGTAGCAATACTCTTACTACTCCCACCTTTGTTGTTATATAGGATTCTCCTCTCATTCTCCAAATTTGTGCTTTCTGAGGATGTTGCTGGCAAGGTTGTGCTCGTCACGGGTGCATCCTCCGGCATCGGCGAGGTTACTCTTTTCTTCTTACTCAGCTTATGTTTCTTTTATTTTCATAGCCGATATTCGTTAGTCTTAGGTGAGACCGTTGTATGCTTATATGGTACCGACTTTAACATATGGTACTAGTTATTCTATTAGGGAAGTTATTAATCATAGAACTCTTCCTAATATAGAATTAAATGACAACAAATGACTAACACCCCAAAAACAAATTAGACAACAAATAACCGGAATGAAGGGAGTATTATTAAATGACGTTCATGACAAATTGACAATATGAATATATGAGGTTGAGCATTAGAAATGGAAGTGGGCAAGCGGGTCATTAGGCAAGCAGTCTAGAACACCCGAGCCCTGCCCATGGCCCATTTTAGCATGACACAAGCCAGGCCAATCCCCACGACGTGGTCCGTGCTTGGGTTGGAATTTGAGAAAAAAGACCGTGTCTAGCCCAATAAGCACGACACATTCCATCCGGGTACGACACGACATGTGGCACACCTAGGCGCACTCAAAATACAAAGAAATAAGACTAAAGAGGAGGAATTGTTAAGGCACGTCCAAGCACGACAAGCCATAGGCCGTGAGACGTGCCTACGCCGCCATTTTAATTTTTTTTGGCACGACATGGGACAAGGCCCACCTTCTTATGTGTCTGGACAGTGCCATTTTTTTCTCTTAGCACGGTGGGCCGGCACCGAGGCAGACCCACTTCCATTAAATACTTTTTAACAAATGATAATTTGTACATTGTAATTGAAATTTTCTCTCCCTTTTAATGATTTTTAACAAATTAATTCTCGTGTTACCAATTGATACACGTAGAATCAGATGTTTTTTTATCAACTATATATAGAGGTGAAGCCGCTACTTGAATTACTGACTTTAATCAAAAATATGAAAACAATTATGATTTCAAAATAAAATAAGAATAAACTAAAGCCGCTTCATGAAGTAAGAGTATATGCAATGTGGGGACTCGAACTCGGGTCTCTTCGCTAAATGACAAGATCAACTGCTGAAGCACTGCAAAGACTGTTGCATTTGTTTACTTACAGGTTATACTGCTATGGCCTATGGGGATCAGGGGCGAACCCACCTAATAGCAAGGGGTGGCGGCCGCTACCCAAATGTAAAAAAATCGGTTTAGAAGACGGATTTGCGCTACCCCAAATATTGTTAAATAATAAATAAGTAAATGTTATCCCACTAAATGTACAATAAACATCTTGTTGTTCAGTGGTAAAGGCTAGGTTTTCCTATCTACCCGGGTTCGACTCCCTTACTGCTTAGGATAACTTGTCAACCCAAAAGTAATCACATTTTACTATAAAATGGCCACAAAACTCTGTCTTTATTTCAGACAAAAATAGTTCGTCTTATATATATCACAAATTCTCGTTTGTGATTGGCATATCCGTGACAAGCAAGCTTATGATATGCACATAATAATAATGATGATATTACTTTTCTTCCATACGAAAGCACGTTGCTTATGAGTAGAGGTGGCAATCGGGTCAATCGGGACGGTTGCGGGTCGGGTTCAGGCAGTTCGGGTCATGTCGGGCTCGGGTTTGGTCAGGTCAAGTTGCTTATTCAGGTCGAGTCGGGTTCGGGTTGGGTCGCTTACGGGTCAAGTTAATCAGGTCAATAACTACAACATGTCGGTTCAGTTTCGGATCGGTTGACCAATGAGTCGGGATATATCAGGTCAATATGCTTGATCAGGTCGAGACCGGTTTGGTTTTGGGTTACTAATGGGTCGAGTATTTTATATTGTCGTCAAATTTGAAAATTAATCGGGTCAATGGTCGGGTCGTTCTGTTAAAAGATCACTTTTGAACTTATTACACTTTTGAACTTATTATGAATTATAATATTGGATTAGAGAAACTCGATACAAAAGATATTTGTAAAATATAAGAGTATAACACTATAAAAGACGATGATTGTATAATTTCATTGAACACTTATGTTGCTCGACCTCGGTTATAAGTATATGACATGACTGCCTATCCAGTGTCGTATTCGCCTATATTATGGACAAAAAGTAATGTTTTTGGTCTAAATTAATCAGTTGTTTATGTAGTTCATATTTTTGAACATTTGACATATGAAGTATGGCAAGGAACTAAATGAATTACCTATGAAATAGATTTTATTTATTATCTTGACGGTGATCCTAAGTATTTAATTTTGAATAGGCTCTATTAGAATGTGTATTTGAGGTTTGGATTTTAAGATCATAATTAATAACCGAGGTCGGATTGTATGGTCATAACTCATAACTCTTTCTTCCCTTTATTGTTTTCAATGGAGCCAAAACTAAACACTTTTTTTCTCATAAAACGTTAATTTAAAATTTTCTACATATATCACTTGCACAATAATTATTAATAAGTTTAACTAGGAATATAGCGTACTAAATTTAAAACTGACTATTTATTTTAAGATTACATTTTGTTTTGAGAAATAAAATGAGCGATAATTTTTTATATCAAATTTATTAACAAAAAATACAAACTATAAAGGAATTTAGATTCTTAAAAAAGATTATTTGGCAGTCGGGTCGAGTTTAATCGGGTTAAAACGGGTTATATGTCGGTTCAGTTCGGTTTGGGTCAGGTCGGGTTTGTGGGTGAATCGGGTTACGGGTCGGGTCGGGTCGAGTCACAAGTCGGTTCGGGTCATATCATTTCAGGTTCTATCGGTTTATCGGTTAACCTTCGGGTCGGTTCAGATCGGTTTCAGTTCAGCAAATTTACGGGTTCTATCAGGTCGGTTTTCGGATAAGTCAGGTCGGTTCTTCGGGTCGGGTCACCTTTTGCCAGCTCTACTTATGAGTATGCAAGGAGAGGAGCATGTTTAGCCCTGGTGGCCAGAAGACAAAACCGTCTCCAACAAGTAGCGGAAACAGCCAGTTACCTTGGTTCTCCTGATGTTATCGTCATCCCGGCGGATGTTACCCAAGTGGAAGATTGTAGGCAATTCATCCACCAAACGATCAATCATTTTGGTAGATGTAAGTTTGGTATTTAAACATTTAGAATTAAAGGGAAACAAACAAATTTATTGACAGTGTTTTTACATGGATGAATTCCTACTTTCGAAGTGGATCATTTGGTGAATAATGCTGGAATTGCTACAAAAAACATGCTTGAAGAATTCCCCGATGTAACTAATGCTATACCGGTGATGGTAATGCTCAATTTCAACCTCTGTAGTACCATCTATTCCTTTTGAGTACAGGCCAAAACTTCCTGAGGTGTATATTATCTCAGGAAGTTTGGTTGTCTTGGATCATCACAGGCAGGGGCGGAGCCACTAGGTTGCAAGGGGTAGCATTCACAGGCAACGACAACTATTGAGTTGAAGTTTATGATAGTCGCTTTATTAGATCAGACGACCCAAGATTGTCATTTGGTTTTCGGGTAACTAGATCATAAAGTTTTGCAGGATACGAACTTCTGGGGATCAGTATACGCTGCACACCACGCAATTCCGTATCTCAGAAGTAGCAGAGGCAAGATAATAGTCACGGCTAGAGCTGGCAAGTCTGACCCGACCCGAGTGACCCGACCCGAAACCCGAGCAAAACCGACCCGACCCGAGAATACTGCAACCTGAAACCGACCCGACCCGACCCGATGACGACCCGTAACCCGTTGACGACCCGAAAATCAGTGACCCGAATCCGACCCAGACCCGACCCGACATTGACCCGACCCGATATTGACCCGATTAAATTGACGTCCTGACAATTATTAACCTTAATAATGATAAAAATGAAAGTGATTTATTGTATAAATTGATATGTCTGACTTAATAATGAATTAATTAAACCAAATAATAATTTAAAACTAGATTTAATGGAAAAATACTGAAGTATTGCGATAAAATAACCGGACCCGATTACGACCCGACCCAAACCCGACCCGACCCGATGTATCATTTGACCCGAAAATGACCCGATCCGATAACGACCCGACCCGACCCGACCCGACCCGAAAGGGTTGTCTGACCCGATACGACCCGAACCCGATACGACCCGAACCCGATATGACCCGACCCAAACCCGACCCGACTGACCCGATTGCCACCCCTAGTCACGGCATCTGCTGGGGCCTGGTTACCTGTTCCGAGACTAGCAATCTATACAGTATACAAACGTGCCACTCTCTTTAATTTTATTCATAGCATTAGTTCAGCCACCCTTAGCTTGTCATCTAATGGCTCACAGTCGCTTGTTTTACACTAACGGCTCATTTGTTCTTATAGGCGAGCAAGGCAGCAGTGATCAGCTTCTTTGATGCATTGCGAACCGAGCTTGGAGGAGACATTGGGATCACAATTGTGAGTCCAGGGGTGACGGAATCTGAAATGACCATGGGAAAATTTCTCTCCGAGGAAGGCAAAATGGTTTTCGATCAGGAAATAAGAGATGTAATAATCCCGTTTTTACTCTCTTAGTGATCGAGTAGTCCGTATGTCACCTTAAATAGTTTCTCTTAGCTTTGGCTTGCTTGTTGATTGTTGACAGGTAAATATTAGTATAGCCCCGGTACAAGCGGTGGAAAAATGTGCAAAAGCAATAGTGAATAGCGCTTGTCGTGGTGATGCGTACTTGACAGTTCCGTTTTGGATAAGAGTCACCTTGTTGTGGAAAGTAGTTATGCCGGAGACGCTCGAGTGGTGCAATCGAATGTTGCTAATAACTGAGCCAGGTACACCACCAACAGAAGCACCAACGAAAAAGCTTCTCGATTACACCGGAGCAAAGAGTGTGATGTGGCCACCTTCTATTCAATAAGTTCCTAACTTCCTATCTGTCAAGGCAATGTGTGTATATACAAAAACCCTAAAGTGTGTTTGTTGGGATTGAATAGTTCATGTTTCCACTGTCAGTTACTCCTTCCGTCCCGGTCATTTGTTTACCTTTGTTTTTGGCACAATTATTAAGGAAATGGTAGGGTATCATTTGTGGTGGTACTTGGTGGATGACGTGTGGACAATAGTCTTATTGGGTGATCAAATTACTTATAAATTACCTACCTAATATAGAAAGGTAAACAAATGAATGAGACACCATAATATGGAAATGGTAAATAAATGACCGGGACGGAGGGAGTAAAATACAATAACGAACGGGTAATGGTACAAAGGAAATTTGAAAAATGTTTGAAAATGTTACAAAAAAACTTTAAAATTAAGGAAATGACATGGAAATATGTATTGACAATTCAAAACATGGAAGTCTTCCCCAACTTGCTGAAGGCGGTCTTAGAATAGAACCCGTAAAATCAGTGGTGAAGGCACGATTTGAATTTAGGGCGGGTAAAAATTTCTAGGGGGGCGAACAGGTAACAATATATATTAGGAATGTATTGGGACTATGTCTCATTTATGGTTAGTCTTTGAAAAGTCGCATTCATTATTACCGTCATTTATAACGGTAATATGAAGAGCCTTGGTTATGGTTATATAAACCATTGAAATCTCATTGTAATCCTCAACCTAATAAGATCAACATTCTCTCTTCCCCTTCACTTTCTTAACATGGTATCAGAGACTCGTTTCTGAGGTCTCTAAAAATCGCTTCCGCATTCTTACCGGTGGGTGGCAGAAAATTATACACCCACCGATAGGATTCAATCAAAAATCAAAAATAATAATATTTGCTTAGAACTCAATCACACACAAAAGAAATGGCTTGGAACTTAATCTCACAGAAAAGAAATTGCTTACTCCAAGTGAATTGATCATGGTACGGGTTAGCATCTCTCATAAATGATAGTTCTATGAATCATTTTTTGGCATTTGACAGTAACGTGTCATGGGTGTGGAACTGTGAAGAAGGAATCCAGCCCCAAGCATGTAAAATGATCGAATAATAAGGAAACTTTACTCTTTGAAACTTAATCCAAAATAATTCTTCTTCATTTGATCAAGGTGGTACAAAGAGAAATATACTGGCGAGTTGTTACGCACCAAAATTTGGAGTTCGAAAAACTTAACGTTCTCCCAAAAATGAATTGACGGATAATTTTCCGTGTTACCGAAATTTGTTTGGGTTCGATTAGTGTTCTTAACAAATTCCCCCTATTCGACAAGTCCGAAAAGCTTAACGTTCTTGTTCGAATAAAATTTGACTTACGAGTCTTAATACTCGTTTATTTTACCGTGCCACCTTGTAATGATGAGAAGTTTTTTTTTTTTTTTTGAAGAAAGATGAAGATGAAGAGATGAAGACGTTTTTTATTAATTACGATTTTCTTGTTTATCTCCAATCGTAAAGTTCGTACGATGTACTGCCTTTACGATTGCGGGAGGGTATTAGGAATGTATTGGGACTATGTCTCATTTATGGTTAGTCTTTGAAAAGTCGCATTCATTATTACCGTCATTTATAACGGTAATATGAAGAGCCTTGGTTATGGTTATATAAACCATTGTAATCTCATTGTAATCCTCAACCTAATAAGATCAACATTCTCTCTTTCCTTTCACTTTCTTAACAATATAAGGTACCCAAAAAGATTTTCGGAAAATTCAACTAAAATTTCAAAATTTTCAACCGCTGGGGTCCTGCTAGCCCCTCCTAGCTCCACCACTGCGTATAAGAGAGGCAAGTTGATAAACCTATCAAAGAAGTCTGAACTGGCAAGTCTGGTATCCAATCGAATTAACGAATTCACTAAAATAATAAGTAAAGTGATAACAAAAAATTAATAAGCTGATGAATGACGCCCCCTACTAACTCGAATTAGGTTCGAATTCCCCTTCTCTTTATTGTAATTCAACTAGGCGTGAGTTTCGTTAGAAAAAAACACGAAAAAATAACCCAAACAGAGAAATAAAAAATGACCCATGCATGAAGGAAAAATAGCTTGATCCCTATATTATAACTCCAATCACCTATGCAACTAAAAATTTGAAACTTTACATACATTTAAAATATAACCTCCTTAAATTTTCCCAGACATGATCATCATAAGATAATGTATTTCTTAGAAATATTGTTTGAAAAGGCAAACATACATTGAGGAGTGCATAATTTGGTTTAGTTTGATGTATTTATATGTAGTCATGTACATACATTTTTACGTATTTTCTCAACAACCGTGTGAGTATGTGACAGTGACACAACTACACAAGTACATACGTACAAATAAACATTATACCGTAGAATACCGATCGAATGAAAGACTTTTATGCATAAAAGACTGCTACCTCAACTCGGCGAATTGTTGTAGGGATTTGAAAAATAAGAAGAAATATACCGAGTTCGACGTACTTAGTAAAAGAAAAGAATTTATGAAGAAGTAGAGTGAAGTCGTGATATTGACACGGCTCAATCAAGATAAAAGGACTCAGATTCGCCCATGTACTGAGACTCTTTAATTTGATTGAGCCGTGCCAACATCTTCACCCTTATATATTACTAACCTGGCATGACATGACTTTATATTTGTCTAGAGACGAGTTAGGAGGAATCACATCGCTTTATAGAATTGTGTCGTCCCTAAAACGATTTTTGTTTTTTTGGGTGGTAAGTGGCAAGAGCTCAATTTTCATGCTCCTAAGCAAGCTTTTAGTTATGGAAGGTGCTAATTTAAATAATACTCGTAATTAGGAAGGTAATTAGCAATTAACAAAGAAGATTAACACATAAATAGGGGATATAAGAGTAGGGTTAGTGGTGGCAGACGAGATTAGTTGGAATGTCTTGATCTATGTTGTACCTTTTCATTAACTATAAATCTATAATATAATAATGCACCGTAATAAAATAAGTAATTAAAATAAAATAAAATAATATAGGGTCTTCCACGACCAACAAATACATACGTAGCGAATGATGGTAGCAGCAAAGATTGCATTATATCACTGACTTAATTAATTAGAAGCTTCGTCTTTTGTTATAATCACTCATTAATCATAGTAATTAGTTACTGCCAACATGCATGCGTTAGTGTATTACCGATTTAGCGTCGTCTTTATTCCTCAATTATGTGTTTCCTGTGTACCTCAATTATGTGTCATTATACGTAAACAAACAACTATAGATACCTTTTAACTTACACATATATTATCTGTGCTGGAGTTAAAGGTGATTTGAACTTAAGAGGGGCAATAACTTTTATCAGATAACTAGCTACTTCCATAAGGTACATTCTAAAAAAAATTTAAAAAAAATAAACTAATTCGATCTTTTGAGTTTAATTTCAGTTTAGTTTAGATCTTGTAAATTCAGTTCAATTAAGTTTCATGAATTTATCCTTCGGTTAAGTTCAAGTTAATAAGCTAAGG
This sequence comes from Heliosperma pusillum, assembly GCA_022085475.1. NCBI lineage: Eukaryota > Viridiplantae > Streptophyta > Magnoliopsida > Caryophyllales > Caryophyllaceae > Heliosperma > Heliosperma pusillum. Next base: position 118,785 of record JAIUZE010000203.1, on the reverse strand, counting down.
GTTCACTTCATAGAATTTTAGTCGTAAAGAGTTGGATACTCTCTTATAAATACAATGTATTCTTTCAAAATATAAAATGCACAGCCGAGTTAAATTGCCAACTAATACGGATAATAAAATAAGTATGTTAATTAGTACCTATAGCTAGCAATTGTACTAGCGTACTAGCTCAGTAGACTAGTAGTACACACAAGAAATTTGCCTACTTTAGCTAGTCTTCCTTAAATCCAAAATATTTGTAATATCATTTCACATGAGTAAATAAGACATGTCGTTGTATATTCTGTTTGTATTTTATTTTTTTCAAATAGAAATATTTGACTCGTCTTAAAATTTAAGACGTATATGCCCATTTTAAAAGAAAGTTTGCCTACTTAAATATACAAGGCCTTGAATTGGCTATTGTTTGCCTCAACTCAATACACAAATGCATGAATTGACTAATAATTAAGAAACACATCTATCATTATTAACTAGTTGTATTAGACTAATAAAATAAACCAATAAAGTAAACCAAATAATGAGTTAGGTTAAGGGATTGGCGGATTAAAGTAATCCCTCACACGATGGCTAATAATTTAATTACGAAGGGAATATTCTCAAATAATAATTAAGGAGTATTTAATAGAGGTTGTATCCTATCGTGAATGTTTCCATCTCATTTTTTGTTTCGATGACACGAAACCATGCATTATCGTCATGAGCTACATTTATACTAGACGAAGTTAATTATTGAGCAAGCTTTAAGTTAAGTAAGTTTTATATTTGACCTGTTTTAACCTCAAAATAGATATACCCATCTTAAATAAAAGTTTGCCTTATAGATTATTACAGCTTGTACAACACAAGTTGTTTTTGGAGATTTGATCAATGGTACGGATAACACTGTACTGTCGAGTGATTATCTATTCACCTTATAAGTGGGATATAAATTCTCAGTGGTAATGGTCACAAGCTTGTAACCTCTCACCCCGACTAAAATAATGGCAAATGGGAGACTAAGTAGGGGAGAAATCGAGTTGTAAGGAGTTACAAGCTTATCACAGATTCATGTTGTTAGTAAATGCTGTGACGAGACATTAAAAGATCAGAAATACCGAACAGAAGTAGTGACGTGGAAAGAGTCACTGCCTTGAAACTTATTCCGGTACGATCGTGGTGGCGATCAGCTAATGACCGGTAGTTCCCCAAGGATTACACTACTGTCGCCTTTCAGGCTCGCCCACTCGAGACTGATAAACCTAGAACGATTTTTGTACTCTACCTAGAAATTATAGTGACAGAAGAATAAGAAGAGAAGAGAAGTGTGTTGTTGTGTTTTTCTGGTTGTGCAGACTGCTCTATTTATACAGAAAAATAGAGCAGTTAGGGAGCTTAACCAGTCAAGGCTGTAAATGGGGAGAATTAATCTCACCCACTAACAGTTACTTGACTAACTCAATTAGCACATGGGAAATGAATCCGGACACATGAACCTGGACACAACAAAACATACTACTCAGACTTGGCCCAAAAAGATAGGCATAGCCAGCCGCAGGCGATTCCCAAATCCCGGATCCCGGATCCCGGATCTCGGATCCGGAACCGGGCCGGGCTCGGGCACGGGCACTCGCGCGCGCGTGTGCGAGCTGAATTAAGCACCTCGCAGAGTCTCTACAAAAGACCCCATTTACCCACTAGTGATAAGTAAGGGAAGGGGTGTATATATAAACACATACACACTTCATTTCCTCTCCTATGTGGGATAGTAGAAAATATGCTCAAAGGCTTAAAAGCCCATATTTCCAACAATCCCCCACTAGGGGCGCCCGAGTCAGAGAAAGAAAAATTCTTGGGTAAAGGAAGGATTGGATACTTAGGTATCAATATCTTTCGATTTGAATTGACTCTTTAGTGAAATGAGGAAACAACTTACTTACAGCGAGAGAATATCTTGCGATTTGAATTCCTAACTGAGCTTAGGTCGATACCCCCCACAACACATATCATACCTTCAAATTATGATCGTTCCGCAATTTCATCGTGCAACGTGTCTTTTGGAGGCTATGCGTTTACCTTGGTACTAATAGGTATATTCAAAAGACTTCTCATAGTCTTATGATCATCACACCTACGTAGGTGGCTCAAGTGCTTCTCAAAAGCACTTCTCACACGAGCCATTAAGGACACAAGTCCAACCTGGCGTACAATTCATCAAGTGCGTCTCAAAAGCACCGCCGTTAAGGCTATGAATCATACAACGCCATAGAAACAGAACTTTAGACCTAGTCAAGTGTCACTCTATAACTTGACTTAAGGACTTTAGCCCCATTCCCCTCGACGTGTCAGCGACTAATCTCCTAGTCAACCCCTTAGTAAGGGGATCAACAAGATTGCTTTCGGACCTCACATAGTCCAAAGCGATCACTTCATTTTCAAGGAGTTGTTTAACTACAGTGTGCCTGATTCTGATGTGTCGTTTTTTCACATTATAGACAATATTCTTAGCAACATCAATGGCTGCTTGTGAATCACAATGTAAGGAGATCGGAGTCTGCCGTCCTCCCCACACCGGTACATCTGCTAGTAGGTTTTTCAACCAATCAGCCTCTTGACCTGCCAACTCAAGAGCTGTGAACTCCGATTCCATGGTATAGCGTGCAATACAAGTCTGTTTAGAAGACTTCCACGATATAGCACCTCCACCCATGGTGAAGACATAATCACTAGTTGAACAAATCTCATCGTTACCTGACACCCAATTCGCATCACAATATCCTTCTAACACAGCAGGAAATTTACTATAATGCAAACAAAGATCAGCTGTTCCTTTTAGGTATTTTAGTAAACGACGAAGAGCAGTCCAATGTTCATTACTGGGGTTATGAGTATAACGACTCAGTCTACTAACAGCATAAGCAATATCTGGTCGAGTACAGTTCATAAGAAACATCACACTACCTAGAATTTTAGCAAACTCTTCTTGGGAAACACTCTTACCCAAGTTTTTACACAAAGGTATACTAGCATCATAGGGAGTTCTAGGAGATATAACATCAAAGCAGTTACACTTTTTCAACACTTTTTCCACATAATGAGATTGACTTAAAGAAATTCCATTTGAGTTTCGGATAACCTTAACTCCTAGAATAACATCAGCTTCTCCTAAGTCCTTCATCTCAAATTTTGATGACAAAAATTCTTTGGTTTTAATTACCACATCCAAATTATTATCAAGTATTAACATGTCATCAACAAATAGGCATATAATCACACAATCAGATTCTATCATTTTGGAATACACACATGAATCAGAGTTGTTAACCATATAGCCATTACACACCAAAGTGTTGTTAAATTTCTCATACCACTGTTTAGGTGCTTGTTTCAGTCCATAAAGTGACTTGTTTAGTTTACACACTTTATTCTCTTGACCCTTAATCACAAAACCCTCAGGTTGCGACATATAGATCTCTTCCCTTAGTTCACCATTCAAGAAAGCAGTTTTTACATCCATTTGATGTATAATAAGGTTATGAATGGCAGCTACGACGACAAGAGTTCTTATAGTTGATATTTTAGTCACGGGAGAATAAGTATCAAAATAATCAATATCTTTCTTTTGTGTAAAACCTCTAACCACAAGTCTAGCTTTGAACCTTTCTATTGTACCGTCAGGTCTCATTTTCTTTTTGAAGATCCATTTACTACTGATGGGTTTACTACCTTTAGGAAAATCAGTCAACACCCAAGTCTGATTAGACACAATAGAATCAAGTTCACTTTTAATAGCATCTTTCCAAAAATTAGCATCGATTGATTTCATTGACTCACAATACGTTTTTGGATCATCTTCTATTAAAAAAGCTGAAACAAATTCATCACTAGCACAAACAGTGTAACCATGTTCAGACAGAAAGGTTGTAACAAAATCATCACCAAAGTTTCTTGCACATCTAGGTCTCTAACTTCTTCTAGGTTCAGCATTATGATCAGTAGAAGTGCTACTACTAGCATGTGAAGATATATCAGTAGATGCAATAGGTAAACTAGGAGATGATACAACATTCTTCTTTAATGGAAAAACATGCTAAAAAAATTCAGCATTTCTAGCTTCAGATATAGAGCGATCATTCAAAGACATAAATCGATATGCAGAGCTATTTTGAGCATAACCAATAAACACACAATCATAGGTTCTCGGTCCAACGGTAGGTCTCCTAAAATCAGGTAAGCCTACTTTAGCCAAACACCCTCATACCCTGAGAAAGCTCAAGTTAAGAGGATAGCCCTTCCAAATCTCGTAGGGTGTCTTATCAATTTTCTTATGAGGTACACGGTTAAGAATATGACAAGCCGATAAAATCGATTCCCCCCACATATTGTCAGAAAGACCAGAACTTAAAAGCATAACATTCATCATTTCTTTTTATGTTCTATTTTTTCGTTCAGCTACTCCATTAGACTGGGGTAAGTAAGGTGGACTAGACTCATGAATTAATCCATTTTTCGCACAAAAATCGATTAAAAAGTTAGACCCGTACTCACCTCCTCTGTCAGACCTTACCCTTTTGATTTTCCTATCGAGTTGATTTTCGACTTCATTTTTAAACGTTATAAACGATTGTTCAGCCTCATCTTTAGTCCTAAGCAAATAGACTCTAGTGTATCTCGAACAAGCGTCTATAAAAGTGATGTAGTAATTTTTCCCGCCTCTACTCGCAGTGCTTTTAAAATCAGCTAGATCGGTGTGAATTAATTCAAGAAGACTCGTATTCCTAGTTTTGACAGGTTTACTAGGTTTCTGTGAATTTAGCCTCAACGTAGCTAGCACATTTCGAGAATTCTTTACTTGTTAAACTCGGAATTAAACTCATTGTTCTAAGTTTTTTAATATAGTCAACATTCACATGACCTAATCTACCATGTCAAACATCAATAGACTCAGCGATATAAGCAGAAGTAGATGCAATATTATTAAAAACTGAATCAGAGTTCAAAACAAATAAACCCCGGGAGAGATAACCCTTGCCCACAAAATCCCCATTACGCGACATTACAACCTTGTCAGCTTCAAAAACAAGCTTCAAACCAGCTTTGTTCAATAAAGCACCAGACACGAGGTTTCGACACAATGAGGGTACATACAAAACATTAGTTAGAGCAAGTGTTTTCCCCGAGGTGAGTTTGAGAAAGATCTTGCCTTTGCCTGTGATCATTGCAGATGAAGAGTTAGCCATGTAGACACATTCCCCATCAGCTACCTCCTCGAACTCAGCAAATAACTCCTTATCAGCACAGAGGTGTCTAGAAGCACCAGTATCCAAAACCCATTCATCAACATTACCCACCAGATTTGCTTCGACAACCACAGCAGCAATAATATTATCAGTCACATCAACATTAGCTTCAGCGGTTTTCTTTTGAGTGCATTGGTAGGCCTTATGGCCTATCTTACCACAAACGTAGCAAACAAGAGGTCCAGCAGGTTTCTGAATTTTGGCAACTGGTTTAGTGTACTTCCCTTGACCCGGACCATTCTTCTTAGTAGGACCCTGGTTCTTAGCTTGACCACCTTTGGCCTTACCCTTACCCTTACCCTTGAACTTCTTAGCATTGGAAGGACCACCAGACTCGACCACAACCATATTAACCTTAGCAGTATTAATAGGAAGACTAGCAGGTTTATCTTTAAGGCGATTAGCCTCCTCGGTTCTCATATGTCCTACAAGTTCTTTGAGGGACAAATCATTTTTCTTATGCTTAAGGTGGTTTCTATACTCAGACCAGGAAGGGGGAAAACGTTCTAACAAAACATTTGCAAGGAAAACATCATCTAATTTCATTCCCTCATTAATGACATCAGCACACAAGTTTTCATATAAATGCACTTGTTCCATAATTGGTTTCCCATCGACCATCTGAAATTCTAGCCATTTCCCGACAACATATTTCTTTTTCCCAGCATCATCAGCCCCATATTTAGATTCTAATGACTCCCAAATGACACGGGCAGACTTGTGAATCATAAATAAATCGAACAAGGTATTAGACATCTTGTTTAAAAGATGATATCTATCAGTTTTATTGTCCTTGTCGAATTTCTTAACAGTCTGTTCATTATTCTTAATGACAGCAACAACAGGAGGGGTTTCTTCAACAGAAATAGTAGCGGAAAAAGGAATTGGTGGGTCATCAAACAAAACATAGTCGATATCAAGTTGTTCAAAAAACATAAGCAATTTTTGTGACCATCTCTTGTAATTAATTCCATCGAACGGTTCAATTTTGGTCAAATCAGGAAGGTTTTTTGACAACACAGACGACATTGTTACAGCAGAAAAATATAAGTTTTCAAATTGTTGTTAGTAAATGTTGTAACGAGAGATTAAAAGATCAGAAATACCGAACAGAAGTAGTAACGTGGCACTACAAAATAAAGTTCGTTTTGCGACGGATTCTTCCGTCGCTAGATAGGGAATTTCCGTCGCTAAAGACTGATTTGCGACGGATTTGCGACGGATAGTGTCCGTCGCTTATCTTCGTCGCAAACAGTAGTAATTGCGACGGAAAGTCAAGTTTTTGCGACGGATACTCCGTCGCAAAAATTGACTGACTTGAATTGGGGTCAAACATAAAGTCAACAGTTGCGACGGAATTTCCGTCGCAAAGTTTTGACTTTCCGTCGCAACTGTTGACTGAATGTTTGACTTGACTGCCACCTGTTCAGCCAAGTCAAACATAAAGTCAACATTTGCGACGGAATTTCCGTCGCAACATTTTGACTTTCCGTCGCAAAGATTGACTTTGTGTTTGACTTGGCTGTAAGTCAGTCAATGTTTGCGACGGAGTTTCCGTCGCAATAAAGCCTGTATTTTCCAGGACCTGGCTGTTTCCTGCATCCCCTTTAACGCGTTAAAACGACAAAAAACCTGCAAATTACAGAAGTTTTCCAGCAGTTACGCGTCCAACAAAGTTACTAATGTAACACAAAACCGAACAAAGTTTTGATTTTATATCATAAAAGTAATTAAAGTCTTACAAATAAAAGGTTCAAAGTACCAAATAGTTAACTAATCACTCAAGTCAGTGGAGTGATTGGAGGGAAAGGAGGGAAAGGGGTGAATGGGTTGGACCTAGCATTATCGCCCCTATCATCATCAAAGTCGTCTCGACCCTAGTTAGGACCTCCAGTTCTGCAGTTTTGAGTAGAATTTCTTGCAACCTGACTCAAGTACTCTTCGATAGCTGCAATCCTTTGAGCCTGCTCGTCGCGCTCTTGTCTAAGTGCATCATTCTCCTTTGACAGCTTAGTAGCCAAACTTGGGTTGCCCTGAGTCGGGTTTGAGGTAGCAACAGGGTGCCTATGATGGTCAAACAAAAACTTCGCCGCTGGTCCCAATCCGTAGCATCTTCCTTTCTCGTCAAATCCAGTCTCCTCATAATAGATTTCATTATCGTCGATGTTTTCGACTCCTTGAGTTTGAAGCTCAGACTTCTTTGATATGATCTTATTCTGCATCACAAACAAGTTCAGAATTAGTAATTGTCATTTAAATTAAGTAGTTAATGTAATTAAATATATAAATGACAAATTAAACATAAATCACTTAACAAAAAAATGCATAACTTACATAGAGTTGAGCTGGTTTTTTTGATAACCATCCACGGAACGGGTGCTTCTTTGTCTTCTCTAAGACTTGCACGGCATTTGGATACCAGTTGAAGATTTATCGACCTACAATTTAAATACTTGTTAGTATAACATATATATAAGTATTAAATTATAATTAGATAAATAAATAAAAAATGAAAGAAGATTTAGATTTACCATTTCGTCCATGATTCTCAAGGTGTTTTTTCTACCCATAATGTGAGTAGGCAACGCCTTTCCCTTCTCTTCACATCCCGATCTACGATTAGCCGCGCCTGATTGAGATCTCACAACGAAACCAGGATCTTCGACAGGCCTATTCTTAAGCTTTCTAAACAAGTCCAAAGGAATCCAACTCGGCCTGTGCTCCTCGTCTTTCTGCGAGGCTCGGTAGATCATATGACGTAAACGGGTCTTCATGGCGTCTTCCCAAGATTTCCTTACCATATCTGTATGGCGAGGATCGAAAGAAACCTTTTGCTGTCATGATTAAAAACATAAAGTTAGGAAAATATTAAGTGAATAAATAAAAAAATAAAAAATCAATAACAAAGATAAATTGAGAAAAACAAATTTAAATAGATATAATTATAATATTTTAAATAATTATACCTCAAACCAGTTCCACCAAGACGACCGCAAATTATTTGACGCCTCTTTCCAATTTGGCGCATGCTCCTTGTACCCGCAGATTATGGTCTCCGAGATCAGTTTAACCACATCTGCGTCACTGAACCTGAAATTAATAATCATAGTTAAATACATACATTATATATAAATATTATGATTTTTGAATAATCATAATTATGATTAAACAATTAAAGTAAAAATGAACTAGTCTTACCATACACCTGTTTCCTCATCCGGATCGAGGCGGACTCTGCGAGTAGTAGTATTCACCTGTGGCGGTGGCACGTTCCTGTCATTCACTTGTTCATTCTCATCCTCCTGCCTTCTGTTTCCTACATTACTAGTACTACCTCTTCTTCGTCCTCCGCCCGCCATATAGAGAAAAACTAAACTATTCAAAGTTGTCATGAATTAACAAACATGTATGTACAATTAAATGACAAGAAACTATATATTGGTATTAATAAATAATAAAAACTACTAAATAAATTGTTTTACAAACGACCACACATATAGAAAAAGTAGTTTCAACTAATATAAGAATTAGAAATAATCTTATTCATCATCACTACTTAAATATTGGTTTTCGGAAATGTTGTATTTAAAAAGGGAGTCTATAAAATCTTCTTCTTCCTCTTTATCTTCCTCTTTATCTTCCTCTTTATCTTCCTCTTTATCTTCTGCTCCGTCTTCCTTCCGCTTCTGCTCATCCTCCTTCTCCTCCTCTTCTACCTTCTCCTCATTATTGTCCTCTACTTGAGCTTCTTCTTCCTCCTCCTCTATAATTTCATTATCATCTGCCACTTCAATTATTGATAGTAGTGTCTCACTACTAATAACATCTTCTTGAAACGCAGATTCGACAATAGGTGCATCAACATGCGATCTGGCTTTAGTTTTGAATACTGCTGACCACTTATCTTTATCTCTTTTGATATTTGGATATGAAGTATAATAAACTTGTTCAACTTGATAAGCCAACACAAATGGATCATATTTCGGAAATTTTCTGCTTCGATTAACATCCACAAGTTTATAATCCTTATGTATTTGCATTCCTTTTTCAGAATTATCTATCCAATCACATTTGAATAAAATAACATTATATGTGCTTTTTTCGCCTGTGTACGACAATTCAACAACTTCGTTGAGTGTTCCATAGTAGTCAGCTCCCTCAATCGAACTTACACATACTCCATTATTAAGTGTAGATTTTTCCAAATCTAACCCATCTTTGAAAGTGCGAAATTTGTATCCGTTAATGAAATAACGTTTCCATGTTCGCACCCTTTTCGAAGGACCTTGTGCTAAGGCTATGAGAACTGGATCTTTTAAGTTGTTTACCTATCATTGTTAAATTATTAACATATTATAATACCTTCAGGTATTAAAAAAAAATTGAAAAAAAAGAGTAATCTGGTGTTAGTATGTAGTATGTACTTACTTGTCCTCTAAACCATTGAGGAAATCTTGTGTCAAATTTGTTCCAAATATCCTCGGCTGTGAGAAATTGGGGATATTCTGTTTTGATATAATTTTCAAACATCCTATATTCATTATAAAAAATGTCGAATTAAGTAATAGTTTTTACATGCATATTATTATAATTAATTATTAATAATTAAAGTTTCAAAGGACGATTTTTTTACTTACACTTCGTTATGCTTCAATTCTTCTAAATCACAGTTAGATAAAACATATAAGTGTGCACGCTCATATTCGTTGTCTTCTAAAAATCTTTCACGACACTTTCCAGAACAAATTCCCCCGTGATCTTGAAAAATCTCGGTAAGGTAGAATACGTAGGCTCTTTCGAGCGTACGTCGAGATCCTTGGCTTTTGTGTCCACGTTCTCTTCAAAATAAAAGGAACAGAAATTGGCAATTTCTTCAAGCAAATACGCGTTGCATATAGAACCTTCAACACGCGCTTTATTTCCAATCTTTTTTTTCAAATGATTTAAGAACCTATAAAAAACTTGGATAAGATAGACTGAAATAATTAAAGTTAAAATTGGATAATTGTGGAATTAATTACCTCTCAAAAGGATACATCCACCTATATTGCACTGGACCACCCATTTTCAGTTCATACGGCAAATGAATTGGTAAATGCTCCATTGAGTTAAAAAAAGATGGTGGAAATATCTTCTCTAACTTGCAAATGATTTCGGCAATGTTGTTCTCGAGAGTAGTTATTTTTCAACTTGTATCGATGAAGTACACAAATCTCTGAAAAATTGGCTAAGCTCAGTTATAGCATTCCACTCATTCTTCGGAAGAAGGTGCCTTAAAGCCACTGGAAGTAAACGCTCCATAAACACGTGACAATCATGACTTTTCAATCCATGTAGTTTCAACTCGTGTTTATCAACACATCTACTCAGATCTGAAGCATAACCGTCCGGAAATCTCAAATTGGATATCCAATCACACAACACCTTCTTTTGTTCTTTATTCAAAATGAATGAATCCATTTTTCGCTGTTTAGAACAAACGGTCAACATGTCCTCTTGTGCTTGTGGGGTAAACTTTGTCTTGTTTTTCACATTCATCACCGTGTGAATCAGTTGCTCGAAAAAGTTTTTCTCGATATGCATTACATCAAGGTTATGACGAATTAATAGTGTTCTCCAATAAGGAAGTTCCCAAAAAATGCTTTGTTTCCACCACCCAACTCGAGAAACTTTTAACGAGTCCAATTCAGCTTTACTTGCATCCACAATTTTGGGAAAATGCTTCACACAATCCCACACTTCTTCACCCGTTAATCTCGTAGCAGCAAAATCTTTCTCTACTCGTCCTTTTCGAAAATTAACTTTATCTTTGCGGAAAACATGATCAGGTTGTAAAAACTGTCTATGACAATCAAACCAACTCCATTTTTTACTTTTATAAAGCCAAAACGACTTAGTCTCCTTCTCCATACAATATGGACACGCATGTTCACCAGCAGTTGACCAACCCGATAACATGCCGTAAGCAGGAAAGTCATTGATAGTCCATAATAGTACGGCTCTAAGATCAAAGTTCTGCTTTCTAGAGACGTCGTATGTGTACAACCCTGTCTCCCACAACTGCTTCAACTCGCGAATTAACGGTTGTAAATAAACGTCAAGAAATTTTTTGGGACTGTTCGGACCGGGTATAAGTAATGATAGAAACATAAACTGTCTTTTCATACATAGCCAGGGTGGTAAATTGTATGGAGTGAGCATTACCGGCCAGCAGGAGTACGACTTTCCGTATTGACCGAAAGGTGCGAAACCATCAGTACAAAGACCAAGTCGAACATTTCGAGGCTCACTTGCAAAAGAAGGATGAATGCGATCAAAATGTTTCCAAGCCTCGCCGTCACTTGGATGAGACATTATCCCGCTGACACGTGGATTTTCATGATGCCACCGCATCTCTGCCGCAATTAGTTTTGTGGCATAAAGTCGTTGCAAACGCGGTCCTATTGGGAAATAAGTTAAAATATTTTTCCCAACCCTTTTGCCATTTGCATTCTTTTGTTTTTTATATCGATCTCTACCACATTTTCTACACTTATCGAGAAGACTATCATCATCCCAAAACAACATACATCCTATTTCACACGCATCTATCTTTTCATAAGGCAATTGAAGAGCTTTAAGAATATTTTTGGTTTCATAGAAGTTACGCGTCATAACATGATTTTCAGGAATAATGTCCCCTATAAATGACGCGATACCATCTACACATTTGTGGGGTAAATTGTATTCACATTTCAAAGTTACCAACCGGGAAGCTGACTGCAACAGAGAGATACGACTCCCCTCATACACCGGTTTATTGGCATGTTCCAACATTTTGAAAAAGGCTAGTACATTAGGATTTGGAGATTCATCAACCACTTCGGCGTCAACATTTTCCATTATAATTTCATTAATGTTGTCGCGCAACGCATCCTCCACCATATCCCTATAGGGATTGTCAGACCTCTCCTCAACGGGAAAATTTTCACCATGGCACACCCAATCATAATAGTCATCGCAAAAGCCCCAAAGCCCTAGGTGTTTTCGTACTTCTTGTTCGACTAAAAATTTGCGATTTCTACACTTTACACATGGGCACCTAATTTCCTTACATCTACCGTAATCTTCTTGATTCTTAACATAATTAATGAATTCATTAACGCCCTTTACAAACTCCTGCCTTAATTTTTTATTACAATCCAATCTTTCATACATCCATGCCCGTTGTACTCTTTTCATTTCAAATCTACATACACGTTTATAATTATTATTATCGACTTAAATAAATATTCAAAACAATAACAACAAGAACTAAAAGTTTACTAATAGCAACAATAACAACAATAACTACTAATACACATCATATTACACAAACAAACAACAAACAACAAACAACAAACAACAAACAACAAACAACAAACAACAAACAACAAACAACAAACAACAAACAACAACAACAACAACAACAACCTCCAACAACAACAACAACAACAACAACAACAACAACAACAACAACATCTTCCACCTGCAAAAAAAAAAATAATATTCGAGTTCATGGGGTCCTTATCTCTCCAACCTAAACCCATCTTTGAATCTTTCATACCATTAGTAAATACTAATCATTTAATTAATTGTTATGAGACGAAAATTCGGCAGCAATTCCCTACAGTTCTCCAAATACACAATGTTGAATGACTTGTCACTCTCCATATGTATTCAGAGAACATTAAAGGAACTGTCAACCAAACTTAATCGTCAAATAACAATTAAAAAAATGATTAGTATTTACCACCTAAATGGCATTAAAGATTCAAAGACAGTCCCAAAACGGGGACTATTCAAGAATTACACCTAATGCGTAATTCTTGAACGGGTACTAAGTCTATCATATATGAACAACATTTCCTTAATAATTGTGACAAAAGTAAAGCACGACAAATGACCGGGACGGAGGGAGTAATAATAATTATCTATATTAATAATTACAACAATTCAAAGGAGGGAGGGTGGCAGTGGGGTGGGGGCGGCGGCAGGGGGATTTAATCCGTCTTAAACTTAAGTGAGGAGATAAGTGAGGAGATAACCCACTTACACTTTATTTCCCCTTTATGAGGGGGATTTAATCCGTCTTAAACTTAAGACGGGTCGATCCGTCTTCAATCAAAATTTGGGAAAAGGTAGTAACTTACTAACATATTCACAACTTTAATACTCATCAATGAGGGGAAAGGGGCAGGGGAAAGAATGAGGGGTGGTCCGGTGGGTGGCAGAGGGTGGTCCGGCCATGGGAAGGGGAAAGGGGAAAGGGAAAGGGAAAGGGAAGGGGAAAAGGAGGGGGTGGTCCGGTGGTGGCAGCGGGGTCCGGCCAGGGGCAGGGGAAAGGGGAAGGGGAAAGGGCGACCAAGGGAAGGGGAAAAGGAGGGGGGTGGTCCGGTGGGTGGCCGGAGGGAACAAAACACATGAAAACATAAATAAGAGAAGAAAGAGAGAGAGACCTGAGAGAGAGGAGGGAAGAATTTAGTGGGTCGTCGTGGTGGTCTTTGTGGTGGCCGTCGTCGTTGTTGTTGTCGTCGTTGTCGTCGTCGTCGCCGTCGTCAATTTGGGGATTTAGGTTTAATAAAAATGATTTCGGTAAAGGGGAAGAGATGCGAGTTTAGTCATTTAAAAGACCCTGCGACGGACTTTCCGTCGCAAGTCCGTCGCAGAAATAAAGCACGTGTCAGTCATTTATTTACCTTTGCGACGGAATTTCTGTCGCAAGTCCGTCGCTAAATAAGGTATTGCGACGGATATTCCGTCGCAGAAAAAAACACGTGTCTTCTACCTTTGGTCAATTTGTCAGTCAATTATTTACCTCTGCGACGGACTATCCGTCGCAAGTCCGTCGCAGTATCTTATTTAGCGACGGATATTCCGTCGCAATTCCGTCGCATAATTTCCCGCCATGTGAAAAGTTGGGCGCCATATGTGAAAATGAACTGCAACGGAATATCCGTCGCAAATAGTAATTCCCGTCGCAAAATCCGTCGCAAGTATGTTTTTGCTACGGATTACATATCCGTCGCAAAATTTATGTCGCTAATACACTATATTCTTGTAGTGTGGAAAGAGCCACTGCCTTGAAAACTTATTCTGGTACGACCGTGGTGGCGATCAGCTAATGACCACTACTGTCGCCTTTCAGGCTCGCCCACTCGAGACTGATAGACCTGGAACGATTTTTGTACTCTACCCAGAAATTATAGTGACAGAAGAATAAGAAGAGAGGAGAAGTGTGTAGTTGTGTTTTTCTGGTTGTGCAGACTGCTCTATTTATACAGAAAAATATAGCAGTTAGGGAGCTTAACTAGTCAAGGCTGTAAATGGGGAGAATTAATCTCACCCACTAACAGTTACTTGACTAACTCAATTAGCACATGGGAAATGAATCCGGACACAACAAAACATACTACTCGGACTTGGCCCAAAAAGATAGGCATAGCCCGCCGCAGGCGATCGCCAAATCCCAAATCTTGGATCCAGAAGCGGGCCCGGGCACGCGCGCGCGTGTGCGAGCTGAATCAAGCACCTCGCAGAGTCTCTACAAAAGATCTCATTTACCCACTAGTGATAAGTAAGGGAAGGGGTGTATATATAAACACATACACACTTCCTTTCCTCTCCTATGTGGGATAGTAGAAAATATGCTCAAAGGCTTAAAAGGCCATATTTCCAACAATTCACAGTCACAATCGAAATTTGGTGTAACTTGTAAGTGGAAATGCAAGCAATTGTTCATTTAAACAGTGTTCAGGGACCACCCTCTTCTAATTGGACTCAGTATATAGTTTGGGTCTTTTCTGGGGCTCATTTGCGTTTGGTTCTCTTCTGGGGCTCATTTGCTAATTTGAAACTTAAATCACTATTTAATAAACTCCCAAATTGTCCCTCCCAACTAGATTTGTCAAATCCTGACCCGACCTCAAAATCAACAATAAGCCGACCCGTAAATAATAACCTGTGAATAACCCACATATAACCCGGTTTTTTCAACCTGCCAGAAAAAACCCGAACACGCTTTGACCCATAAACAACGAGTCAAAACCCAGCCCATATCGGTTTGACTGTGAGGTCAAGACAATATATCTTCCTTAAAATACACAATATCAAATAAGTATTAACTTATAAGATTTTAAATATGTATATATTATATGTCATCACCTCAAATTACATGTCATCACCTCAAATCACATGTCACCTCATCAACTCAAAGTGTGTCACATCATCACTCTCACTGTACTACGTTGAACCACATTCCATACCGGCACAACACTGCCACCTCATCACATCGAACTGTGTATTATTCAAGTCAACATTGTCACGTCATGTGCCTGAACCTCGTGCCACATCAACATTGACATCTACTTTCCTCAAACCGTGTGTCAAGCATCAGTGTCATCTTATCAACTCGGACCGCATGTCACATCACCACTACCATCTTCTTATTTAAGCATCTCTTATGTACTTTGCGAGTTAGTGAAGATAATAATGATGATTGATGATGATGACAGTAGTGATTGATGATAATGGTGAGCATATAGATAGTAGAAATTACATCATTGTGGACATGGGCCCACGGGCGTTTGAGTCGATCATCGTGCATGGTGCTTGTGGCGTGTTTTTAAATCGGATTAAGTCATTCGAAGAGTCGCCACCAAGTTTTGTGGAAACTTGAAACCATGCAAGTTCACTTTACACCCTTTATCAAAGAGCACAAAGCAGTTTGATATCGATTGATTAGTTTTTTTTCCAATAGTTTCAACTTCTGTTCTTTCTTATGTTTTTCAAATATTTCTTTCTTACTACTGGGGAAAAAAATATTGTTTGGTTCTACATGAGACAATAAAATTCTCGCGAAGGTTATATTCATGTGTTAGTCAAGTGATGTAGTATATTTTTGTAAGAAAATCTCTTTTATGATATGAAAGGATTGTTTTCTTCAAATTGATCCTTGTTCCGACATCTTTGATTTGGAAATAAAAAATGTCCCTTTATAAACTTGTTATGAGAGTTCGGTCAAACGTTTTTAACCAAATAAACTTTGATTGTCTATAGCTCATGGCTTTGAGTTAACAAAGTAACGACTTTATTTTTCAAATTGGTCGTCTTTACAAGATGTTTAGTTTGGAAAAAAAATTGCCGCTTTTGGAGTTCGTTACTAGCTATAAACAATCAGGGATTTTTAGCTCAAAAAGGGGTACCATATATACATAAATAAAAGAGTACCATATAAAATATCCTAAAACATCACCCTTATATATAAAAGGGGAGTTTTTTCAAGCCCTCCTATTGGCTGGAAAAAATTATGTTTTTTCCCTTTTTCTTGGCAGATAGGACCCACAGAAATTGTACACCATTTAATTACTCTCTTTCATGCTCTCTCTATTTAATTACACTCTCTAACACTCTCCAACTATTCTACATATCCTACATTCTTTGTTGGAGTTATATAATATGATCCAATTATATAAATATAAATAAAATTTAAGTCGAAAATTTTTAAAATTACATTCATAAAAATAAAAAAAAGGGGAGTTGATATTTTATAATCCAGAAATAATATACAAAAAATAAAAATGATTTGAAATTTTATATTCCAGAAATAATATTACAATTCCCACAATATGAAATTACATCTCATAAATATTTCAGTCCATACACATTACACAATCAGAAAATTAAAAAATAAAAATAATTCGAAAATTTCTATTCCAGAAATAATATACAAAAAGAAAATACAAATTTTGAAAAAGTAACTTTTTTTTATTGATGAGGTAGGCTTCCCACGTTCTTCATCAGATATAATTACTCATGAAGTTTACTCCAAACATGCATCTCCTTTAAATTAATATACTATACATTTTCAAACCATATATTATAAATTTATAATAAGGAGAAATATCATTAATATAAAAAAAAATGAAAAATATCATAAAAACAGAAATAATTTTGTTCGAGAAATTATTCGACTTATATACTTATGAAAAAACCAAATATACAATGTTAAAAAGTAAAAAGACAAATAACTTGAAATGAAAAAAATCATAGAAAACATAAATAATTTTGTTCGAGAAATTATTCAAGGATGAATTTTATGCTTATGAAAAATCAAATATACAGTGTTAAAAAGTAAAAAGATAAATAATTTGTAAGACATACGCCTTCGATTGCCACCCTGAATAAGAGCTCTGATGACAAATCTAAACTAAAAAATTAGTAAAATTTGATAGGATGCATATTGTTTACAGTAGGTCTTGCTTGCGACGGATCGGATCTTGCGACGGGTATTTTGTGAGAGGAAATGGGTAGAGGGGACAAGGTGGTCACCCCTCATGTGCTTCTCCACTCACCCTTGATTGGTATTTTGTGAGAGAATATGGTATTCGTCTTAAGCTTGCGACGGATAGTGTCCGTCACAAATGAGAATTTGTGTGTTGTTTATGTGATGTTAAGGAAAATTAGAATGAGAGTGAAAATGAGATAAATGAGTAAAAGTAGAATGGACTATTGTGCTTTTTGTACTGAGAACTGAGAAGGAATAAGTGAGAGGGACTGTTGGGGGCGGCGGAAGGTGAGAGACAATCAATAGGAGAGTGATAGTCAATCATACGGAATATAGGGTTAGTAAGCAAGCTGCGTAATTTATATGGATTCTAAGGGAGGTATATGGGCCAAATTAAGCTTCTTCGGATACAGATTGTACCTCTCAAACGAGTCCACCCCTAATAATATGAAGCATACTCCATTTTATTAATTTGATAAACGGATTCTTACTTTTGTTTGACCAATGGGTCAGTTTTGAACAATTGGGTTGCGAGTCAAGATAAGCGGACGGGTCTTTGACCTTTAATACCAGGTCGGGTTTACGAGTCATGTCAAGTCTTGACAGGTATAGGAGTAGTAAATTCGTTAATTAAGTATGTCGACCTATATTATAAAATCTGAACGTACATAAACTATAATGTAAAATAATGATAATTAAGTCCATCAATTTAATGTATATACTAAACAAAAAAAACAGTAATATAATAAAAATAAATGTCAAGTATTTAGTAATTTGAATAAATACAATTTACTTCCAATAAAACAAAAAAAAAATAATAGTGAAAAAGAAAGTAATTTGATCATAAATTTATAATAGCCAACTATTTAATTAAAATAAAAATTTATCATAAGAATTAGTAAAATAAAAAGACTAGATGAAAAATAGAAAGAAATTATTAATACTAAAAATATGAATATAAGAAGCGTAAAAAAAAAAAGAAAAAAAATGTTTATAAGATAGAAATCGATCAAAAATAAAAATATGTGTAGAAAAAAAATTCATGGATAGAGCTATCAACATTAATAAAAATGAATATAATATCATCAAACATCAAAATTAGACGGGGTACTTAAACTTTGTCCTATTCCGTATAAGTGTATAACCCATTAATACGCCAAAAAAATAGAAAGTTTTTGTAATCTTAAGACGCCAAAAAATAAAAAATGCATATATAAACCGAAAAAGTTAATGAAGGATAAAAATCGAAGTAATAAAAATCAGATATGTTTAGTTGAAATTAGTACAACAAACTCAACTGATTTAAATATAGACTATAGAGAAGATAAGGAACTACGCTTCTATGCTTTTAGCTGAGTATCATTCTTTGGATCGTACTCCGTATTTCTAACAAGGAACAAGGGGACCGACCTAATACACAAACTAATAAAAATATTATAATGAAATTTAAATGTAAATGGTCACCCATATATGTGTAATTTTTATAAATGGTTTTTTTTTAGTGAGCATACGCCAATTACTTCCACATTTAGCATACTTAATACACGTTTTTTTAATTTTAAACTATTTAGTTCATGTGTCCAATAATAGCTCATGCAATTATGATAATACGACCCGTGCATTTTATGCACGGGTTTAAAACTAGTTTTTTCTATATGGTAGAGATTGGTGCTCATATACATGTAAGTACAATCAACCTCTTGCCGCAATTTGCGGGATCTCTTAAGGTATTCGGGTAATATCATTACTAGTACTGATCCCGCATACATGCGTTGTATACTTGTATATATGGCTCCTTTACTTTTTAATGTTTTAATAATTTACATGCGGTTAATTTTTCATATTTCATCCCTTTTATTTTAATATGAGAAAAAATAATT
The DNA here is from genome assembly GCA_022085475.1 of Heliosperma pusillum. NCBI lineage: Eukaryota > Viridiplantae > Streptophyta > Magnoliopsida > Caryophyllales > Caryophyllaceae > Heliosperma > Heliosperma pusillum. The sequence goes on along the minus strand of JAIUZE010000203.1, from coordinate 99,322 downwards.
GAACTGCAAAACTAATCAAGACAATTGAGTGAAATCATGAAATGTGTATTTTAATTAAAAATATATTTTTTACCGCAAAACTAATAATTTAAATTTACAAATGGTCTCAAATAATTTTAATGAATTTTTTTATCATGAAACTAATAATATCAGTTTATAGTTTTCCTAATATGAAGTAAGTTTGTATAAGTCATTCTCTAATATATAATGATAGTAGCCCTAATAAAAGATTTAGCCATTTTAAATTTTCTTGATTTATACCAGTTTTATTTTATTTTAATTAAATGATTATAATTTAGAGTTTAGAAGAAATTATAATGATTAAAGAATTATATCTTACTGAAAAGACAATAATTCATTGAAAGAAAGTCTTGCATGTTTCATTATTCAAACGGATTTCTTTTGTAGAGAAAACCTTTAGATAAGTTTTATTTTCTTTGTATATAGGGGATTGTAGAATGATCGAGTTATTAATTTTTATTTTTATTTTTTAGAATAAACAAAATAGTATTCCTATGCTTTCGAATTCCTAATAAGTGCATATCAACTAGACTTTTTAGTTATTATTATTAATTACTTCGTATATATGTTTATTATCGATCTCAAACAACAATTCAACAATATCTTAGGTACGGTTTCATTAAAAAGCATTTGTAATTATAATAATAAAGTGTAACTTTTTTCACAAATTCTCATTTAAGACGGGTCAAACCGCTCTCACAAAGGACAAGTAAGGGTGTAAGTGGGAGGGAAATGAAGCATAGGAATACTAGCTTGTCCCTCTCACTTGTCCCCCACTTGCTCTTTTTGAGAGGTTATTGACCCGTCTTAAAAGGAGACTTTTTTTTGTCGTTTTCTTATATTATATGTTTTTAATTTAACTTCCGCTTGCTTAGTGTTTTTAATTTAACTTCCGCTTTTTTAATAATTAAAAATCTAAATTTTTATGCCTGAATAAAAGAATGTAATGCGCCACCTCTACAAATAGCATGTCAGAATAACAAAAAGATGCTAAATAGTCTTTAAAATTGATAAAAAAAAAAATTAAAAACTATATCCTCTACCATTCAAATAAAGGCTATAAAAACAACAATTCCACAATTCTCTCTCAACTTCGGGTCCTCGTTACTCACCAAGCCACCAACCATTTTTGAGCATGCATGGAAAAAATAATAATAACAGGAAAAAAAAAAACTCTAATTTATGTTTTCTCTCAACTTTTCACTATAATACGTACTACTTTTTTTGAAATAAAAAAATAAACGGCTAGAATTCTATTAATATTTGGAAGACACGGGAGAATTTATTTTCACACAATTTGTAATAGTTTATTATTTTTTCATCAGAATTCCAAGCATGTTAAAAAAATGAAGAGAAATGTTTAACATGGTAGCAAAGAACAAAACACATTCTTCAAATATTTATTGTAATGAAACCAACCCTTGTTTTACCATCAAAAGACCTTCATAAGGATCTACATTAACACAAATGCCAGAGAAGCAACCTATTGGAACTATCTTCGTATGGATCATTCTCATCTTCCTCTCGATATGCCTCTTCATCGGAGGCACTTTTCTCGTCTTGTATATGACACAACCCGTAACTCCAGACACATCTTGGTATCCGAGTGTTGGCATTAGTCTAATTTGTCTTCCGTGGTTCTTTTGGATATTGCTGATTCTTTATAGGATCCTTTCGCGCACCTTTGGTTTTAGGATGGTTTGTTGGGGGGCAGGTGGTTTGCCTGTTGAAAGCGTGCATGCGGGTGCAGATGATGGTAGCACAGCTAAAGCTGACGAAGGGTTGGAAAATGGGAGCTCATACATAACCGCTGAGGGTCCAAGCTCAAGACATGCTACATTTGCGGAGGAGACTTCAAGGGATGAACTTGATAACCACCAAGGCGGATCACAGACATCGGTATCTCACGAGAGTGAAGCGCCTTTAAGGTCGTCAATGCAAACATGACAAACTTTTTGGTGAGCTTTTGTAAACAAGGGGAGTTTTTGGAAAGTTTTCGGAGGTTTGAGAGGCAGAACACACTGCTATAATCATGAAGAAACCTTGATGAAGGCTATGGTTTCCTGCTAATTTCAATGATGTGTATATATAGCAGAAAAGGATATTCCTAATTAATAGTGTAAGTTAAATTAGCACATTTTGTACCTCCCTCTCCTCCTGGAAAGAAGGACGGGAAGCGATACTTTTAGGAAATAGAGAGGATTCTTACTCATAATTAACTGCAATAGATGTGTCTCTTTCATGCATAACAATCCTTGCAGTTGCACTTGCATAAAACGTTGCGGCGCACCTTTCAGGATTTAGAATTTGTTTCATTTAGTTACAATGACAGAACATATAAAATTTGTTTTTAGATCAACGAGGATATGATTTTAATCACAAACTACCGAGTTACATACGCGATGGTTTTGACCAATTTATTACACAATCCATAGGTCGGTATCAACATTCTCAACGATGAGGGTATTGAAATTCAGAAAGGGGGTTATTCAACTCAAGGTATGAAGCGGTGTTCTACCCCCAAAAAAAATTCTAAAAGGGGAACAGTTGGGAGATTATAAACATCTTTAGCCTAGAAATTCTCGAGATACAACCAATGGTTCAACAGCTTGGAAAAAAGATTGAAATCAAGGTGACGTGCCTCAAATGGTAGCCAACCTGTTAAGCTGCCTGCATGAATCTCAGGGTCAATCTGTCTTATAAGCGAGTCCACACACATACACTAAGCTGCCTGTGCCGCCACGGTTTCAGATTCAGTTGCCTCCTCGCTGCAAAAAAAGGGGCACAAGAATGACAGATGTTTACACAAGTATTATCACCAAAATTAGCAGAAAAGATCAACCATGACTACTTTCTGCTGGGCGCAGGAAGAAAAGAAATCAAAAGATTGCCTGCAAGTCAAGCAGTCACCCTTGACCTGTTATATCACGATCCCTTTCATCTAAAACCCTGCTGAGGCACTCACTAGGGTAGTGCAACATCCGTTTCAATGAAACAGGAGAAGTGAAAAGCATCTTTGTTGCCCCTCATAAAAATTATATAAGGTACTGCACGTTCTAAGAGAACCTTCCATATTTTCAACCCCTTTACCCACCCCCAACAGCCTTTACCCTAGCAACACGAAATTATTGGTGGAGATGACCCTTTACCCTAGCTACAATGCTACATGAAAATAATCGGTGGAGATGAGGGGCCGTGGTGATGGTGGTGGAATTTGAAAATGCAAGAAGGTATCTCCACAACAACAACATAGCCTTAACCCCGGAACGATTTGGGTTAGCTAACATGAATCCTGCATCGTGGCAAACATGAATGGCCAAAGAAATACATCGCAATAGCTCAAGCAATCATGCATATCTATTAGTAGCAGATTTATATACCACACTTACGATCCAAAACATAGATTCCTTATAAGCAAGCTGGCGGTCACGACTTTTTTGGGTGCAACTGCTCAACTTTTTAAAGAAGTAACAGAAGATATTGATTAAAAAGACAGGAAGGGGTCACTCCCATATACAAATAGCGAGTGAGAAGATTAAGGTCCAAGCTATCATGAGTAAGCTTATCCTACAAAAATAAGAAAAGTGAGGTGCTTGTGAAAAGAATGACGCCAATTATACATTAGTAAGTTCAAAAGCGGCATTTGAAATTTTGAAACGTTATCGCGTGCATTAGGTATTTAGTATTATTGATCCAAAAGCCAAAAAACACCAAGTGCGTACAAGTCTACAATGTAGTCCTTTCATTTCTGTTTGACAGTCTATCCCACTGAAATATCTATAAGTGGTGTAAGAGGGTCAATCTCGCTTAAGTAGGGTTCGTTTTAGCCAACATATATAATTATTACGCAGCAGTACACACAACAAGCTGCGTCTATCTTATATGTCCCTCCGGGCCTCTAAACCTTGACCAGGCCTTGCATTTTAAAAGGGAAATAGTGTCCACATATACAAACAGTAATGACAGCACTTGAAAGTAGTATACCACTCTGGGTTCTTACCTCTCAATTCCTTCTCCAACTTCCAACCTGATGAAACTCCCAATCTTCACAGGGGAACCGACTTCCTTGCTTAAATTATCCAGCACAGTCTGAAGAATTATGAACATTCAGAGTAAGCACCAATTGATAAGTTTCACAAGAGGGGCAGTTTTCATTGCCTTAGTATTTGCCTAAACAGTCTACATGAACGACAAGGTCATTGCCAGGGATATGAAACCGAATTGATGTCCTTGTTTACTTACCGCAACTTTCATTGTGTCATTAAGAACATACTTTTGCTCCATTAGAACAACCTCCTCAAAGTATTTTCTCATCCGTCCTTCTACCATCTTTTCTATGGCCATCTTTGGTTTTCCTGATGCTTCAGCCTGTTGTAGTAAGAAGGGGCAACACTTAGAAGTGGTTTTTTATATGCAGACATTAGAACAGTGAACGTGGCAAAAAAAAAAAAAGAGTAACAAAAACAAAGCAAAAAATAATGGTAGTAAGATTATATCCCGGTTGGCGGTTAGAAGTTAAACTCCAGGCCAAGTCTGGATATGAAAGGCAGCCATATGCAAGAAATGAGGCATCAAGCCAAAGAAAACTCGTAGAAAGATAATCGACATGCCATCAAGCAGGATAGGGCATCATTATTCAGATACCATTAGGCATATTTAACAACAAAAGGGAAAGCCATATATCGCATATTTTGTAACCTATGGTAACCTACAAGAATGGAAATAGTATTGTGGATCACCCATCATACATAAATGTCTTACTCAAAGAGTCGTTAAAAAGATTTAGAGTAACTTGCACCTCCACTTTTGGTTTGTTCCACAGTCCACACCATTAGCACTGCATTGTGCCTTAAGACTTGACTAGGTCTGCCTTGAATTAATGTGTATTGGATTATGAAGTAGCTCCTCGTTCCATTCTATTATCTCAATAGTTGATCTTACATTAATGTGTACACATAAATTTATATACTTTTGGTCCTAGGAGTACAGTATTACACATTAATGTAAGACATCCGTCTTAATTCAATAATAATGAAAAGAAGTAAGGTTTAGGGATAAATATCTCAAAGTGGAGCAGGAGCAGGACAAAGTAACTGGGTTCCAAGCAATACTATTATTCCCATGGGACTGACTTTGATTAGTTCAGTATGCTACTACACTGTATCTTCAACAGCAGCCCAGGATAATAATTGGGTGAGTATCCCAAGAAAAATTTGGGAATTCTTTCCAACCAAAATCACTTAACTATAAAGTTTACCTGAGATCTGAGAATTTCACGCTCACTCTCTAGAGTATCAGCGGAAACTAGATCCTTTGTGAGGAATAGCGGTTTTGCTGCCACAATATGCATGGCTATTTCCGATCCAACACGCCGAACTTTAGTCAAATCAATATTTGGGTTCTCCACCTCTAGAGATAGAAGTCCAGCAATACGACCCAATCCTAAAGGAAGATGCAAAAGTCAGTGTTACAAGAGCCAAAGCTTTACGGAGATCTTAAGAGCAACTTAGAATAAACTAATTAACCTAGCTGAGGACTTGAATGAAGGTAAGTAGAAATGACACCAGCCGAAGTTTTTGACATTGTAAAACTTCTCCTCAGTTTGACGTTCTCCCCCATTATAGCTGCCAGATCAATGACTGCTTCTGGAACACACTTCTCCCCACTCATTTTTGGATGAGCAAGATTTAGCTTCAACCGCTGCAACACTTATATTTAAGGCACCCACTTCAAGGAAAAGCATATCTAAAGTAATACTGCCTCCTTCCCATTTCCACTGTCCTCATTTGACTTTAGTGGTCATTCTGGTCAACCAACTTACACTTTGACCATCAATATCTCCAAATATAGGTAGAGAGAAAAAATAAAATTTCACCTTTGATTCGTCAAAAATATTTTAGAACTATCATTTATAAATGTTGAAGCTGAGACAGATTGTGAGAAAATATTGGTTAAAATTGACATAGGTTGACCACGAAAACCAAATAAGGGCAATATAAATAGGATCAAGAGCGTAACATCAGAAAAAATTAACAGCAAACTCTCACGTCCAAATAGTCAGGTGACAAGGGCAATGCCTCGGAAGATTGCTGGGAAGGACCCTCGGACAACGCCAACTTTGCTAAAGAAAGAGCCTAATGACAATTAAATGAAACGTTAGGTTGAATGACTGTCTCAGAGTAAGCGCCATTATTCTGAGATAAAAAAAAAAAAAAAAAAAAAAAAAAAAAAACTTTGCGCAGATTTAGGAAGCAAACAAAATAGCTACAGAGATAGAGTTTCTACGTAACAAAGACGCCGTGCATACAAAAATTGAGTGTCGTCTTCAACTTAACACAAACATTAAGGCACTCATAACATTATCCAGAATCCTAGTTCCCCAAGGACGCCCACAATTCCACAAATGAGAAGATAAGAGTATTAGATGTATGCGGCCTTACCCCTATATTACCAATTACCAGCACAACAAAGAGGATGTATCCACGTGAACCATAACAAAAATTGCACGATATTTACATTGAAGTTCGAACTGCATAGTTGTGTCTATAATTGGGACAAATGAATCACAAAATACGGTCCATACTTGGCATAATGTTTCAGGCTAAAACATACACGTGGTTTTCCACCGATTAAACAGCAGTTACTAAATTGAAGTAGGATCAAATACTGACCACATATTGAAATATATCATTCCTCGCAACAAAGTCGGTCTCACAATTCAGCTCAATAACGGCAGTTCTATTATCATCTGAAGCCATGGCAAGCAATCCTTCACTAGCAGTTCGAGACGATTTCTTTGCAGCCAGATAAACCCCTTTTCTTCTCAACTCTTTCTGTGCCTCCTCTACAAGCAAACTACTAACATTAATACTCTAAAACTTCCAACATTTTTAATGTCACACTAGCTTTAAAACAACTGCTGCGAAATACCTTACATTTTCACTATTTACTTGTTTCTTAAATACCTTCCATTTTCCCGAATCTTTCACCATTTCAGATGTATCATTGCAATAGCGCAAACTCTTATTTCAGAAATAAGACGGGGTTATGTTAGCACTTTTTGGTAAAATGTAACCACAACTTATAGCAACTTTTTTTTCAATAGCGCCATAGCGGACACATCTAGCTCTAAAATGGTTACAAAATCCCGTCTTATTGCTTCATGGCCTAATCACCATTATCGTATTTTGGAAGGTATTTCTAAGATGGAATTAATATAAACTAAAGCGAATTATATCGATAAATCGAGGAAATTACCGATATTCCAATCGCATTCCACAAGAGCCGATTTAACATCTTTAATAGGAGCACTAGTTCGTTCTCTGAGTTGCTTAATAAGACTCATTTGATCGGATTTTTCCTGAGATGATGATGCAGATGAATAATTTCTCAAGAACATACCAATTGAATGATGTTCATCAACAATTGATTGATGCCCTCTTCGATTGATTGTGGAAAATCTGTGATGTATGGAACCAGATTTTCGGTATAGAACCCTAATTGCAAGTTTTGCACTCGCGCCTAAAGCCATTTCTGAGATTTGATTCGAATTATTGATTTGAGGAAGTTATAGTCGAGCGATTGGAAGAGGGGAGTGATTAGGGCTTATGAAAATAACGAAGGGTTTTAGGAGAGGGCGAAATAATTTAGGAGATTTTTAAGGGGACATTTCTATATTCGTTTCCGTCAATAATTTATGTTTGCTTTATTTCTAAGAAGGGAAGTTTGTGTTATTCATTTTGTCCATTATCAATTATGTCAGAAATGTTCCAATTTTAAACCTCCTTGAATTTTTTTTTCAAATTCAAGTGGAATTAAAAATCTCAAACCCAATTTTTTTCACTTCGTTGACGCTCCTTCCATGTGACTCGACCTTTCTTTCCATATCGTCGCAATTGGTGATCGATCAATTATGAAGATATATTTGACCTTATCTCTTTCTACGCTTTATCCTCACTACTTCCCCACCAAGTAACACGGCCTTTATTTCCTTTTTCCTTTCTCTTCCAAATTCCCACCCCCACTAGCTCTGACTAGCTCTATCTTGAAAACTAGTCCAATTATTGAAGGTAAACGGCTAGGTGGAGTGGTATAAGGCACGCCTTGTGGTTCTTGTAGCATCCCGATATTGGTAACTGCATTTGATGGATGTATATAACACTTTTCTTCGTGGAGACTTAGTTAGAAGAGGTCGTGTACATGAGGTTGCCGCTTGGATACTCGGTTGACGGATTGGGAAAGTGTGTCGTCTTAGGAAATCTTGATAGAGACTCCACCATTCTGTTGTTGGTTTGATAAACTGTCTATGTCTCTTTTGGCATTTGATTTTACCATGCATGTCTCCGATTATTCCTTGTTTACGTATATTAAAGATGGGGTCGAAGTTTTTGTTCTTGTAAATGTCGACGACTTAGTCATTGGAGGCAATAACGACAATTGGAATGTTTGTGTTAAATAATATTTGAGCAACTGTTTTCACATGAAGGACCTTGGTTCGTTGAAGTACTTTTTTGGGGATTGAAGTTGTCCGTGATTCTGCGGACGTTTTTGTTTGTGCAAAGCCTTCCAAGAGTGGAGGAGTGCTACGTCTTGGTTTCCCGAGGGTATGATATACAAAATTGAAGTCTAAACAAAGTTTAAATAGCATAAATGTAAAAACGGAAGTAAAAAGGTTTACAAGTCCAATTTCAAAACAAGGTCCAAAACAAATAATACAACAATGTTCAAATGTCTAACTCAAACTAAACAAGTCAAGTCCAAAAGCCCAAAAACTAGACACGTCACAAGATCGCCCAAGCCCGAACAAAGCAACCATCATCATCATACATCGTCATCAACCTTGTCAAACCTGCTCACGGACTACTCGCCATACGCCGAAAATATCGTACGGGTCACGGTAGATAAAAACACACCACAATTAGTTTACATGTACATAATTAACATCAACAAAACACAATATCATCATACATCACCGGTGCCATCAATTCAAGAAGCACATCGTCGTGTCCAGGGCACAACGTAGACACCATGGGCCCTACCGCAGTAGGTCACCCCCAGACCCACCCAGGTCATAACCACGCGCATTGTCTCTTACGTGGTGGGACCATGAAGAGCGACCCCAGAGTTTATGGAGCCGGTTCTCACAACCGCTCCATATAACAACAACTCCCAACCACCACAATGACCACATGTACCACAATCACAATGCCACATCCAACATCAAACCACATATTACAACTAGGAATGGCAATGGGTCCAGGACCCGACCCAAACCCGACGGGTCGGACCCAAATGGGTCGGGTTTGGGTATCGTTTTTTCAGACCCGGTGGGTATGGGTCGGATATGGGTCCACTATAAATAATTCGGGTTCGGGTATGGGTCTAAATTATAGGACCCGGACCCGACCCTTAGACCCTTTAATTTGAAAAAAAAAAAGGGAAAAAAAGCTTAATCACTAGAAATCAGACGCCCATTATCAATTTGTCATATACATGACCAAACAAAAGATAGTACTACAGTACTACACTAGTCAGTATAAGGAGTAGTTTCATCTCCTTTGACTCCTTCATCCCCAAAAGAAACCCCTACCAGTTCACCATGCTACTGACAACAATCGACGTGACACTACCAGTCGGCACGACATGTGTTCAACAACCATAACACACGACCACCAGCCGCCACCACACGCGACTACCACAAGTGAGTCGTAACCACCGATAGAGATTCGTTTGTGTGTTCTTTGAAGCAAATAGATGTTAGGGTTTGAAGAATATATTTGGGGAAAATTAATATCGATCTATTTTATGGTTGATTTTTGTAGGTTTTGTTGTGGTTTGCTGTTATTTCAATCAACACCACCAACATTTCAATGGATGAGGATTGAAATTAGAATGTCAGCAACAAATAAGATTAGAACTTCAGTACAAAATTCATACCCGCGGGTAGACCCGGACCCGACCCGGACCCGTCGGGTATGGGTTTGGGTCTACTAATTTTAGACCCTTACGGGTTTGGGTCGGGTAAGGGTTCAATGTAATCGACACGGGTCCGGGTCCGGGTCTTAGTGGACCCGACCCAGACCCGACCCGTTGACATCCCTAATTACAACTAAGGGTGTGCAAAATCCGGTCCGGACCAGAATCGACTGGACCGGAACTGGAATTTTCCGATTTCGGTCTCCGGTCCATCATTTTTCAAGATTTCAGAATCCGGTCCTGACCCGGTATTTTCCGGTCCAGACGGGAAAGACCGGAATTATTATTATTTGATTTTTTTTCTATAGATTTTATTTTATTCCGGTCCGATCCGGTCCAATGGACCTGAATTAGAAAAAAGTGGGTAAGTAGTGTTAATTCCGGTCCAACCGGTCTGGTCCGGTCTTGGACCGGATTTTTTCCAGTCCAGTCCGGTCCTGGTCCCGATTTTTTATCAATTTCGGTTCCGGTCCGATTTTGGACAGATGCACACCCCTAATTACAACCATATCATAACTCATATCAATCAAACATGTACACATAAACCGAGTAGGAATCACCTACCTTTTAGCATTCCAAGCAATAATCCTAACCATCACACGGAGTACCAACAATGGAATCTGAATACTCAACCAAGAACAATCAACAAGTAAAGAAGAGCAATTGACATTTCATCGAACACTTTGCCTACATTAACAATAATAGTACAATCACTACAACTTCTATCAATACTAGACTCATAGAATATTATCCATTCTCAAATAATCTGAATACTCAACCAAGCACAATCAACAAGTAAAGAAGAGCAATTGACATTTCATCGAACACCTTGCCTACATTAACAATAATAGTACAATCACTACAACTTCTATCAATACTAGACTCATAGAATATTATCCATTCTCAAATAATCTGAATACTCAACCAAGCACAATCAACAAGTAAAGAAGAGCAATTGACATTTCATCGAACACCTTGCCTACATTAACAATAATAGTACAATCACTACAACTTCTATCAATACTAGACTCATAGAATATTATCCATTCTGAAATAATCTGAATACTCAACCAAGCACAATCAACAAGTAAAGAAGAGCAATTGACATTTCATCGAACACCTTGCCTACATTAACAATAATAGTACAATCACTACAACTTCTATCAATACTAGACTCATAGAATACTATCCATTCTCAAATAATAGTATACAACATCTCCCACCAAATTTCTAGGTAAAACAACATCAATAGTATCAACTATATCAATTTCTCCCAAATTATACCCTAGTAACAATAATCTAGGTTAAGATAAACATAAAAATCTAACCTTTATAACGTATGATAATCTAATAACACTAATCTCATCTTAATAAACAATCTAACACTAATTAAAACTAATTACTCATAAACCCAACTTAACAAGATAATAAGATGATAAGATGAAATCTCATGAAATAGGATGAACGTTACTTACAAAGCCTTGGAAAGATAGAGTAGATCTAAAATGGAAATCCACCAAAACTCCAAGATACTAAAAAATGTTTTAGAGAGTTTAGAGAGAGATACTAGAGTTTTTGTGAGGTTTTATGTTACTAGGGAATGTTCAAGAGGAAACAAAATAAAAGGAATCATTTTATATGATGGATAGGGCCCACGCGGAGAAAACATCAAAAGTAGCTGACACGACGGTTACTCGACCGAGTTCGTATAAACTCGATCGAGTGCCAACAAGCAGGGTCCCTATCAAACAGCCTACTCGGTTGAGTGAACCCCCACTCGACCGAGTAGCTACCCTACTCCATCGAGTAGCACACAAATTAGGTCGAGTGCCCATAACACTCGACCTAGTATTACCTGAGGTATTACACTCAACGCAAGTATGTAGATATATAGACGAAAACTGGACTTATTCATAATAAGCTTGATAATGTGTCGATAGAGCTACATCATCGCTTAGCCATCGATGGTTTACTTGATGAATCTGAGTCGTAGCATTGTTTGATTGGACGCTTAGAATTATTTGACTAACACACGGCCAGATTGAGTGTATAGTGTGCACATCTTGTCATAATTTATGCACCAATTGTGTGTATCACATTGGTTAACTCGCGGGTCTTCAGGTGGTACGATATCTTTAAGAATATTCAAGACAAAGGGATATTGTTTCGTCGTGGTGTGTTTCTCGATGTGAATGTATATTGTGATGAAGATTAGGCAAATTACCCCTTGAATATATGGTCTTTGTCTACACATTGTGTTTTGTTAGAATGAAGTCTTGTTTATTGGAAAACAAATAAGCAATTCATAGTGTCGCGTCTCTCTGCCGTGACTAAATATCAAGCAATGGTTGCCGCGACATGTGAAATTAAGAGGTCAAATGGGGCGTCGTCTCTACTTGTTCATGTCACGCCCCTGCGCTCTTGTATTGAGATAATGAAGCGGTGCTTCATTTCGACCGCAATCCAATTTTTCATGAACGTATTAAACATATAAAGGTTGATTAAATTGGGAGAAGAAAATGAAAGAAAGACTGGTTCGTGATGCGGCTCAGAGTGAGGTCAACGTCCTTACTTATCTTCATACGTCTCGATCAAATTGCGGATTCGTTGGCTAAAGGTTTGGGGGCACGACCATTCCACTGTTTCTTTTTTCTATTTGTTTTCTTGAAAAAAAGTTTGGTCTTACTTTAAATGATCAGTCCAATTCTATTACTGAGCTAAAAGTTAAATAAATAACGGTAAGTCTTGCTTAAGACGAGGATTATCCGTCTTAATACTTAAAAATAACAATAAGTCTTATTTGTGACAGGTCGATCCGTTGCAAGCTTGCGACGGGTCAATTCCCCCTCACAAAGAGCAAGTGGCAAGGCAAGTGGGGGGATCCATTTACCCCCACTTGTCCCTCCACTTGTTCTTTGTGAGGAAGATTTGACCCGTCACAAACTTGCGACGGGTCGTCCCGTCACAAACGAGAATTTGTGTAAAAAAAATAGGATGTGGATTACGTGCGTGCCTACAATACGTCAACTCGTCAAGGAATCAAAATTTATTCTCAAACAAACAAAAACAATCAAAGAATTAATTAGAAACAACACAAAAAGGCAACACAATAATATTAGCTCCCATTTTGTAGGCACTTTCTTCCTTTAATCCTCCTCCTCCCTCCAATATCATACTCTTGTCGGAATATCATTTTTCCGATCAATCTTTTCATTCCTTCATTTATTCTCTTTAATCACCTCCTTATCTTTTTGGTTAGTCTTTCAATTTCAATCTTTATGATTACATAATTTTACATTTTTGTTGTGTATGCGTATAAAATGCTCATGAATTTTTGTTCCGCATTTTGTATATGACAAATTTGTACGTAACATTTAATTCATTACTCCCTCCGTCTCAATCATTTATTTATTTTTTACGCGGTAGACGGAATATTAGGCTATACGGGGTACAATTGAACAAGACATTAGATATTTTATTTTGTGAGATCAATCTATCAACAATTTAATAATTAAATGAGGAATGTCATATATTGATGAGAATTATAGGGTTTTGATTGATTGATTGATTGATTGTTTGTTTGTTTCGGATGTAGAAAAAAAGAAGAATATAATATTTCGGTGGTAGTGGTGGTGGTGGTGGATTGAGGGGAGAAAATGTCAGGTCCTAGAAGAAGTATTTCGTCGTCGTCGTCTCATTCCAGGAACAAAGCTATTGATAATGGAGGTCCTTCTGAACCGCCTAGAAAGCCCCTCGGTTCGCAACGATCTTTGTATGATTCTGTCTTACCTTCTTTGTGAAATTATTGTTTGCATTTGCATTTATTGTTGTTGGTTTTGAATGTCAATTGTCAAAATTCGCGCACTTATGATTAAGGTTTGAGAGCGATGTTTTAAGGACGGGTTGTGCTATAATATAGGAGGATACAAGGCAACTGTTATTATCACGGAGTTGTAGGAAATGTGCAATTGTGATCAGAAGTGAAATATTGTCAATTTTCATTTATGGTGTTTAAGTTTTGGTGTAGGATGGAATTCCTCGTATTTCTGACTTCACCAACCTATTACAGCATCCATGTCGCTTTCATATGTAGTGTGGCACAAACTTATTAGACTTGTTACAACTTGTAATGCTATAACCAATATACAGCATAAATCTTGAATTTAAGGAACCGACAGTCTGTCTATAACAACCTACCTGTCTGGAATAAATTAGATGACAGTCAGGGTTGTCGTAGGTCTAGCTAAAACCGCTTTTCCAGCTCCAATGTATGCTTCTACTAATGAGTTGTATTACGTTCATACGAGGCAATCAACTTCGTGAATCTTGTATAGGGACTTTACTTTGGTGTGCGGTATTTCTATTGGCATAGTGGACTTGTGGGAAACATTTGGATCTCAGGAGAGTTGGCTTTAGTCTTGCGGTCTAATTTTTTCACCAGTAAAGTTGTCTACAAAAGTGATTATGAAGACAAATGGAATTAAAGTTGGGTGAAGGATGCAAAAATATGAAGTTCTTCTAAGTAATGATATCATGAACTTGCTCTGTGTAGCTTTTTTGTAAGACGAGGATGAGCTTGAAAATGCGAACCTCAATGTAGACTCTTCAGCTCACCTTCGAAAGGCTAATACTTAAAACATGCAGGGGTTTAACCGGGGAGAGAACAGTGAAGCGATTGCGACTGTCAAGGGCTCTTACTATTCCTGAAAGTACAAATGTGCATGATGCTTGTCGGCGAATGGCTGCTCGTAGAGTAGATGCGGTATTGTTAACAGATTCGAACGCTTTACTCTGCGGGATCCTTACAGATAAGGTTCACAGTTACTCTTCTTTGATCATTAGCTTGTTGGCATTAATCCGTGTTATGTTTCATGCTGTATTTGCTTGGTTAAATACTTTCTAACACAATCTGTGTGTTACATCAAGGATATTGCTATAAGAGTAATAGCTAAAGAGCTAAATCTTGAAGAGACACCTGTTTCAAAAGTGATGACCAGAAATCCTACATTTGTTCTTTCCGACACTTTAGCTGTGGAAGCATTGCAGAAAATGATCCAAGGTACGGATAACATCAGAGCTTCTTTAATTTTATCAACTTTTATGATCAGGTTGCGATTTAGAATGTCATCTGATCCTGATGATGTCTTTGCAGGAAAGTTTCGACATCTACCAGTTGTCGAAAATGGGGAGGTTGTAGCTTTACTTGATATAGCAAAATGCTTATATGATGCAATTGCGCGTATGGAAAGAGCTGCTGAGAAAGGCAAAGCTATTGTGGCAGCTGTTGAGGGTGTTGAAAAAAATTGGGGTTCGTCAGTATCTGGTAAGTTTAGTCTAAACTGTTAAGCTGATGAAAATTAGCTCTTTTGCTGCTCTATGGTTCCCAATTAGGTTCTTTTCTCGTAGTTTTTGTTTGCTCGATTGTTAATGATGGATTACTTTGCTGAATATTGGCCGTCTTGTGCTACTTGCAGGCCCTAACACTTTCATTGACGCTCTGAGGGAGCGCATATTCAAGCCCTCCTTGTCTACAGTTCTTTCCGAGCATTCAAAGTAGGTAATATCTCTTATTTTTTTGATGTTTCATCTGGCATATTATGCCTTTAAATTAGTGTTATCTAAGAAACTTGAATGGTGTTTTCTCAGGATCATAACAATATCACCAACTGACACGGTTTTATCAGCCGCAAAAAAGATGCTTGAATTTCGGTTGAGCTGTGCTATTGTGACCGTAGAGAATAGACCAAAGGGAATCTTGACGTGAGTATCTAGAATTAACAGGAATCAGTGTTAGTGATTTTTTTTGCCATTTAGTGCAAATGTTCACCAGTTGCAGTTTTTTTGGTTTTCTTGCCGGATTCTCTGGGCTTTTGGCTATTTTGATCATTTAATGTGATACACAAATTTAGTTTCCTAATAACATTTCATATACTGTTGGTTATGTGACAGTTCCAAAGATATATTAATGCGGGTAATTGCGCAAAACCTTCAGCCGGATAGTACTCTTGTGGAAAAGGTAATGAGAGAAATTCTTCCTGGATTATGTATAGCTTAACTTGAGGCCGTGATTTTAGGTTTCATGAAAAGCAACAGTTCCAACTGTGTTTTGTTTTAATTTAGTATTTTGTTCATTGCACTTATGTGCAGGTCATGACACCCAATCCAGAATGCGCAACTGTTGACACACCTATAGTTGATGCTTTGCACAACATGCATGATGGAAAATTCTTGCATTTGCCAGTAGTTGACAGAGGTATATTTTATTTTGATGTAAATTTGTTTTGTACTAGTCATGTTATATCACATTCCTCATAGCCTTGTGTTACTGGTGTCAGATGGAGGTGTTGTTGCTGTTGTCGATGTGATACACATCACCCATGCGGCTGTTGCCACAGTGAGTCTGCTTGCCTTTTTCTGCATGATGCGTAGATGCCTATAGTATATTTTAAGCTTGGATGACCGGGAATATTAACTGCCCATTTTCTTCACTCATCTGTTCTGATCTGATTGTCTTTCCCTTCTGTGTACTTTTTAAATTAATATTTGTGATGGAGAAGCAACTTGTTATGTTTTTACAATGTCCATTCAAAGATCTATGGGATGGCTGTTTCAATTGGTTGTAAAATTCTTGTCCTACCTTGTTTGGCTTGGAGCCTTGGTGGCGACTATTGTATGGAAGATCATATGGCATGTATTATTTGGCCATGTCAAGACTTAGGCTTGAGCTGCTTTTTCTTATGAAGATATATCCTTTCCTTCACTTCTCTTCGTTGTTATGTTGGTGAAAAATGAGCTTACACTCCCTCCGTCCCAATCATTTGTGATTTGCTTACCTTTTATATTCTTTGTAAGGAGTATTTTAATTAACGGTATAGAAATGACTGGGAGGGAGGGAGCAACACATATTGAACCAGTTCTTATAATGGCTAGAGTAGAGAGCGTCTTATTGTTCTGCGTAACCTTTTAGATCTTTGAAGTTTACGATAATCAGTCACCAGTGGTAGATGCTGTGCTTTGTTGTCTTCAATTGTGTAGCATTATTTAAACATGAAACTATTTTTCTACGTGATTAATTACCATTCCTATGTATTGGACAATTAGGTTGGAAATACCGGCGGTGTAAATACAGAGGCTACAGCAAATATGATGCAAACATTTTGGGATTCCGCCATGCAATTGACACCTGCAGATGATGATGACGACTCAAGGAGGTAACATCTCATTTTGTGACGTGATGTACATCTGGAAATTGTTGATTGTATATTTAAAATATTTAATTTCAGTGAAGGATCTCAGAAACTGGCATCTGAAAGTGGTGAGACAGGGCGATCCTTCCCCAGTTCATCATTGCAGCCAAATACCTTTGCCTTCAAAATTGAAGACAAGAGAGGCAGGATGCATCGCTTCATATGTGGTGAGTACTGGAGATTATTATACTACTCTTTTCTTTTGTTTACTCTTCTAACTTTTAGGTAGCTGTTCTGTACCCTAACTGACAATTTTGGTTGGTGTTTCTAATTCAGATACCCGAAGTTTAGCAGATCTAATCACTTGTATACTTCAGAGGGTGGGTGATGATATTGATCGCAATAATCTACCACATATTTTGGTAAATATAGTTCTTCCCTCTAAACTCTTTTCAGTTCAGTAATAATACTCGATTTTATGTGCCTGACTTGTGAGTCATGCTGCAGTATGAAGATGAAGATGGTGATAAAGTAGTATTGGCTACTGATGTTGATCTTATAGCAGCTGTAGATCATGCTAGGTCGGCTGGGTGGAAGGTAATAAATGCTGATTTTATTTTAATGGATCTAAGAATATTTTGTACTCAGTTTCCTTCTTCAATAGAGCCAAAAGACTAGGTATTTTTGAATTTGGAGTACAATAAACTCAAGTAAAATGGCTCGCTAATGTGGGTTGCTCTTATTTTGTAGTGAAATTTCATTTCTTCGATGTAATTTTCAGTATAGTAATAACAAATGCTCCAAACTTGTCAGCACAGAACTCAGCAAACCAATCTTTTAGTTAGCAGCCTTATGTTCACATATAGAATTCCATGAACCAGATAAGGACTCCCTATGCTATGGACGAGTTCAGCGATAGCAAAAAGTTAGGGGAACAAGATTCAGCAGTAAGCTAGTTATACTCGTATACTAGGTGTTTGATATCTAAGCTTGTTCCAACTATATAAGCTATGGCAAGTCACTAAACTAGAGCATTAAACTACACATTGCATCTATCAAGGTTCCTGTAGAGTGTTTTGGGGAAGGGGGTATTTTTATGCAGCTACATCACTGCTATGCTAAAAGTTGGTCTCTGCTCAACACTCTCGTCAGAAAGGATAGTTATTATCCTACTAGTTAGCAAAGACGTAGAGGGCTATCAGGTAGGAGTGTAAAAAATTTGATTTGGTCCTTTTTGTTTGTGTTTGTGTGTATTTTGTGCTGTTTGCGGTACTCAAACAAAGATTTAGAGGGACTTCTGAACGCCAGAGTCTTAAAAAATTTCCTACTAATGAAGTTGGATAACTGGCTTACTGACCCTTAGAGCATACCCGCCTTACTCACTTATCTAACGTACATTTCGTTTCATGAAACATAAGTCAGGCTGTTGACTTTAATTCTTAACCGTCTCTTTGTACTGTTAGCACATGACAAGATTATGTATTCCGACCCCCTCATTCTTCCATTTGTAGGATCCCTTGAAGGCTGAGGCGTGGGGGTTATTTTATTATTGTTGTTGTTGAGAAAGGCTCAACTGTCTATTGTCGAAAAATTCCGTTATTATGATGATAAGGTTGAAGTATTCCTGGAAAAATAGTTATGTAAAATTGGCTTTTGTTGCTAGATCCTGTTATAATGTTGATTCTCGTACACTGTTTTTCAACAGGGCTTAAGACTTCACCTTGATTTTTCGGGATCACGCACTCGTTCGGGGTCTCTGAGTCTGGACTATGCTCAGACTGATGCATGGGCAACTGCGTATAGTGGGGCTGCAGCTGGTGCTGCACTTGTTGCCGGATTGGGCGTGCTGGCTTATTTGAAGCTCAACCACAATGGTTAAGTGCAATTGGTTAATTTTCTAATTTTGTTCAAGGTTGGGAAAGGATTCGGGTTGGTTGCGTCTTTGTATAGGTCCTCAAGTCCACAACATAGGAAGACAACACAAAATTTCTTAACACAAGCTCATTTGTAACACGTTGGTTTGAACTGTTTCTGGAAGATGAAAAAATTCATGATTCGATTGATGAGAATAAGCCCTGCCAAGTAGGGAGATGTCAGTAATCTAATTTCACCCTAGATTTCTCAACATTTTTATACTAATTTTCATTCGTTTCTAAAGATATAGTCACTAAATAGTCCTTTCGTTCTAATCATCTGTTCACCGTTTATTTACTTCTAATGAGATATTTTATATTATATTTAAAGATAAACAAATGTTGGGAACTGTCGAAGTATATTTTGAAAAATGTCAAGAATCCGATCAAAGTTAACTTGTTAGCTCAATGGCTACAATTTACACTTGATGCGGCGAGGCCTGTGAAATGTTAGCTCCTTGGTTGCGTGACTTCAGTCCTAACCCGTAGGGCTTAAGCCATTCATGCTTCACTTCAGTGACTGATAATCAAAGTCTAAGTGGCTAACCTCAATCACTGAATCAGAGTTGACATGTACTAATGATATGTTTATGCAAAGGTAGTACTTCTAAATTAAGTACTAATCGATACAAATAGTATGAAGTTACGTACTCGTGTATTCTTGCTAAAAACTTATTTATGCATATATAGCTCATCATAAATTTTCCAATTTTCCGGAAGCTATAAGAGTCATGGTGCACTTTGATTGGAATTAATAAAAAAACAATCCCAACTACGAGTTTCTGTTAAAACAATTACGGTTATCATATTCATCTGATTGTGTTTATGCCGATTCATCCATCTCGCTTTGATTTTCTCGATTCCGTTTATGGAGGTTTATCAGTATTATCTTCTAACCTTTATTTACTCAAGGAATTTAGATTTCGTTAAGACTTAAACTTTAAGAGGTTCCCGAAAAAATACGGCGAAAAAAATAATTCCTAGAGTCGTCTGGCCTTGAACTTACGTGCCTATGACTTCGTTTCCGAAGAAATCCATGTAGCCGAAGATCCTAGCAATGGATCCAATATATTATTAGAATCAGGGAGGAATCGAACCTCCCAACCGACTAGCCCGCGTTCCAATCGATTTGCCTCCTTCCTCCACTCCGTCCTCCGTTAGAATCAATAGCATTTTGTCAATACTTTTTTCTCCTGCTTCTGTATCATTTCTCAATGTTTTACACAATACTATCAAAAATACAATTTTTGTGTAAAATAATTATCTATTTTCATTATTGGTAAATCGTAGGGTTGCAAGTTTGCAACTTGACATAAAATCCCTACTATAATAAGATTAAAGTTGAGACAAAGAGAGTAACTAATAAGATTTAAATGTTGAGAAAGTGAGAGAAAAAATTATTTTGATTTAAATGTATAAAATAAAAAATCAAGTGTAAGTTAGTTTCCTATTTGGTTATTATAGACTAGGAGGATAGTAGGATGCACATACACTTTACTATCTAGCATGTCCATGTTCGACACCAATATTGCACAACATATGAAAATACATGTCAAATGTTTAACAAATTGTGTCTAATTTTTTATTATTATATTTAAAGTTTGAACCTGAAGTACATTTCAACTCAGCATAATATAGATAAAATTTAAAAACTTTTCATAATAAAACCATGTTTACCTTCTGTATACATGTCATATATTCAGTCTATGTTGGAAGATGTTTATTATTAATGTAACGGTTATGTTTTAATAATTAGCATATACTATATATTACTCGTATATAATTTGAATTTGTAATATAAATGACCTTTACATAAATTTAGAAAATGCGTGTCCCCGGCTCACGAGATGCCTTGTCACATGTCTGTTTCAGTACTACTTAGATCATGAAAAATTGTTTTTCTCGTGTATATCATCCAAAATCTAGGAGATTGAACCCAAAAACCATGTTTAAGTTAAAATTAACACAACGCCTGGTCAATAGATCATGAAAATTTTTGTATGAGCAAATTGGAACAATCTCATTTATTTAGGGGTGACCTAATGCCACTCCAAAGTATACTTGACCACTCGAAAAATACATGTAAAAAGTTAGGCTATCAAAATAACACTTTCACACGATGAATGATAGAGAATACATTTTGAGTGTGACATTATCAATTTCCTTTATTTATCTAATCACTAATTTAAACTCATCAAACCTTACCGAATATAAATTAATTTCGAAATCCGTTTCATACTTAAAACCGTCTAGATAAAAATTTGTAGTACTCCATATCGAACATCAGTAGGTCTTGCTTAAAACGGGTCGGATCTTGCAACGGGTATTTTGTGAGAGTAAATGGGTAGAGGGGACAAGGTGGACACCCCCATGTGCTCTCCACTCACCCTTGATGGGTATTTTGTGAGAGAATATGATATCCGTCTTAAGCTTAAGACGGATACCTCCGTATTAAATAAGAATTTGTGATCGAACATTAACTAGTAAGTAACAAGTAACAATTGGCCGGTACATCATCTCATATATTGCCTCCGTTGGCCCTACGCCTCTACCCACCCACCGCTACACCGCCCCCAAATCGAAATAAAAGCGTCGTCTTTAATTAAATTTCTAGGGTTTACTCCATTGATTCAATCTGATTCATCAGCCGCCCATTACTTCCTTCATCTCTGTAATTCCTTTTCTTACTCTCAATTATCTGCGTGTTTTTCGTTTGTCTTCAATTTAATGCTTTCGAAACCCTAATTTTTAAAACATGCAAGTGAATTAGGATGTTTCCATTTTTAATTACTTGTTTTTATGCGTTAATTACAGGTTTTCTTTTCATGACTTGCTTTTTTAGGGTGAATTAGTAGCTTGTTAGTGTAAATTTATGGATGCAATGTGGGTACTTTAAATGTACGGGTAATTAGCTTCAGTTGAGATTTTTCGAGGCGTAAACTTTAGCTCTTGGAGTAATTCCTTGCCTAATTTTTTTTCTAAGGTGAAGCTGCCTGTGATTTTATGCTGAATGTGATACATGAAATAGGTTTAGTTAAGATCTGCATTGATTCGAGGCGTAAACCGTAGGTCGTATTTTTCTAGGGTTAAGCTGCTTGCGATTATGTGCTGAGTGTCATACGTAAAATACGTTTTAGTTAAGATCTGGATTAATAAACACTTGTGGTTTAATCGTAGTTTAATGATGTAATTATATCGGTGCTATCCCATGTTTTAAATCTAAATTCCCGAATTTATGTTAATGGCGATCTCGCTTTTGTATGATAATGGCTTAGTGATACTGACAGCTTTTCTCAGGTCACCGGAAAGTTTTGGACCTTTGTTATTCCTATTAACAGCTCTGTTTTCATTCATGTTTGCTATCTGGCTCGAAGAGTCGAAGTATATCTTGTTAAATGGCAGCCTGTTTGCCTTCTGTTACTTGTCTGTTTATTGTAGTTTCGTTGCTATCTTTGCTTTTCGTGCTTGGAATTTTGTATTACTCACTTTATTCATTGTAATTTACTGCATTTATCTTTATGGGCGATTGAAAAGCATTCACTACATTTCTACTTCCGAGTAGACTTTAACTGCTAAAAGGCAAAATACCATTACTCATCCACTTACTTTATACATTTTCCATCCACAAACTTGGCCATATGCAAATGTAGCAAATGGATCTGAATGAAAGGAGGGGCAGTATTTTTTCATTTATCGAACTTGACTTGTGTTATTCATGTGCATATTGGTTGTCTAATCGTAGGTACGACAATTTTGGTAGTTCTCTTTTGCTACACCTTCTGTGCACAAATTGTCTTTAGTTGGTTTTCTTAATTTGAGATTCTAAGTTTCATTTATTTTTATTCTGCTCAGATTCAGGTTTTGTGGACTGCACTTGCGGGGCAGCATCAACTTTACTGCTCTTGTTGAACCTTTTCAGTTGGTGGTATTTAATATATGTATTATAACAGTCATATTCTGGCATTGGTAAAAGCTTCGTGGTTATAGTGAAGGTGAAACGAGAGGAAAGCTGAGATGGATCAATCATTTATACTAATGCTATCTAACCTCCTGCACTTACAGAACTACTTAGATCCTACTTCCTCACTCTTCTCCTCAGATTCCACCTCATTCTCAACTTCCTCCACTACATCTCCATCCTCTCTCCTCTCCACCTCCTCAGCCGCACCTCTTCTTTTCTTCACCATCGCCTCGGTTCTCTCCTTCGTTGCTTCTTCACGTCCTTCGTCATCTTCCTCTTCTCGCTCCTCCTCCTCCTCTCCTTCCCGTTCCTCTTCCCCTTCTGACTACTCTCTCTCTGCCTTCCGTGCCCTCTCCACTGAGCTAATTTGGTCCATGGACCCTCTTGTTCGCGATGCCCAATGGCGTTCATCTTATGGGCTTTCCTACCCCGTCTTTACCACGGTCGTTGATAAGCTTAAACCCCACATTGCCCAATCCAACCTTTCCCTCCCCCCTGATTATGCCGTGGCCATGGTCCTCTCCCGTCTATGCCACGGCCTCTCTGCCAAGACGCTTGCGAAGCGTTACTCTCTTGACCCTTATCTCGTCTCCAAGATTACCAACATGGTCACCCGCCTACTCTCTACCAAGCTTTACTCGGAATTCATCAAAATCCCTGTTGGGCGACGACGTCTCCATGAGACTACTCAAGCTTTTGAGGAATTGACCTCACTTCCAAATCTATGTGGTGCTATTGATTCAACCTCAGTCAAACTTCGTCACCTTCCTACCCATGTTAGCGATCCTTCTTCTTTTCAATGTCAATACGGGTTTCCTGCCATTCAACTCCAGGTTGTGGCTGACCGCAAGAAAGTCTTCTGGGATGTCTGTGTTAAAGCTCCCGGACGTGTTGATGACGCTACCCATTTTAGGGATAGTGTCCTATACAATAAACTCATGTCCGGGGATGTCGTTTGGGACAAAGTGGTTAATGTGAGGGGCCATCCAGTTAGGCCTTACATTGTTGGAGACTGGTGTTTCCCTTTGCTGTCATTCCTGCTTACTCCTTTCGCGGGTAATGGTAGGGGCACACCTGCCCAGAACACATTTGATGCAGCCCTTATGAAGGGTAGATTAGCTGCTGTGGAGGCCATTGGATTGCTTAAAGGGAGGTGGAAAATTTTGCAGAATATGAATGTGGGTTTAAATCATGCTCCCCAAACCATTGTAGCTTGTTGTGTGCTGCATAACATATGTCAGATTGCAAGGGAACCTGAGCCCCCACTTTGGAAAGATCCCGATGAGCGTGGATCTCCCCCAAGAGTGTTAGAAAGTGAGAGGTCATTTTATTATTATGGCGAGAATTTGAGACAGACGTTGGCTGATGATCTACACCAGCGGTTGTCATCAAGATGAAACTTTGATCTTCATGGAGGTAGCTTGGATGTGCAGAACTTATAACGGATATGAAAATATGGGTAACTTTAATTTAAGGATATTTTGCCGAGTATAATCCGGAGTATGTCTCATTTGTCAAAATGAATCCAAGTTTGCTTCATTTATTTTAATGTACTATATTTCCTCGGGGAAGGATCTCTCACAGAATCTATAAGTGGACTTGGATTGCACTCCCGTGAAAATACTTAAACATATGATAGATTGCGTGTAAAATCAGTATAAATGAAGCAAACTTTGTATTTTTCTGGAAGGGACTCAAATCTGGGTTTCATTGTGTCAGATGATGTAAACTTTGGATTGATCTTGGCAATAGTTCTCTAATTTAACCGATTTTTAAGCATATGTTAGAATTTAGGACCTTTCCTACCGGGTATGCTGTCCAAGCCTTGTACTAGCTTTAGTTGCAGAATTTGTGCGCAGTTAAATTTCCGTCAGCTTGGGCAGAAAATGTGTGTTGATTTAGCTTGCCGAAATATGAATATGTGGCGGTATATGCTGTGTTAATACTTTGTTTGAACAGGCAGGAAATTTATGTCAATGTAGCTTTGCAGAAATGTGTGTAAATACTTGGGTAATTTGAGTGCACTTTCTGACCTCTTGACTGATACTGCTGTGGTGCATATTTTCTCTGTTTCGGACTTTGATATCCTGGTTCCTGACGAACAGAATAGCTCATCAGCTAAAACCTGCTGCGCTGTACTGGACATTCTAACATGTATGGAGTAATTCTGATTACTTGCTGATAAGTGATACCATAGTCCAGGGTAGGGGGATTAGAGTTCAAAGGTGCATGCAGAAGCTGATTGTGGATAATCTAATAGGAACTGTGTCGATGATTGTATTGAATGATGACTATTACTTAACAATGAACAGAAGCGCAACCGGTTTGGTGAAACTTTGCTTTATTCATGATAGTCGTATTAATGAAAGGTTACTATGTAAAATGAATTTTCTGTTCGCTAATTCAATTATTAGTCCCTTTTGCTGAACTTTATACGAAGAATTTTCAACATCGCCCTCACCCAACTGCGCCCTACTGACATCCTTATGTCATGCCCCAAACTCTCCCCTGCCTTGCCTTTTTTTCTCCTACCCTGGATATGATTTATTTTTGAGAATAAATTTACGACCCATAAACTGGATTATGTCGAAATTTAGGTGGAGATTGAGTGTCTTGAACAAATCTCTATGTTCTTCTTCATCCGACCAAATCCACGCGATAAGTAGGTAATGGAGAGGGTGGAAATAGAGACTTATCCTAACCAATCTTCAAATATTAGGTAATGGAGAGGGTGGAAATAGAGACTTATCCTAGCCAATCTTCAAATATTATATAAATCGAAAATGTAAAGCAAGATGGTTTAGTCATAATACCATTAAAAGATAATAATATTCGTAAAAACTGGAATCGAATACCGTCAGCATCAATCTCGACTCAGTTTCGAGTATCACCAATCAAAAACCAATGAAATGTTGCCTTTTTTTTTTCCTTTTTAAGAAAATGGTCCAAGAGACAGGAGCAATGAGGTGAACACCACATAGATAAGGCCATAAGTGAATAGGCAAAGATGAGAGTGAGTGTGATCCCTTCTCATCTTCACCCTGCACCAATCAAATTCCATTCATTCTTAAACTCCATTAATTCTCCCAAGCTTTTTGCAGCAACAAAAATACACAATGCAAATACAAGTAATACCCTTTTCACAAATCTCTTATCTTTTTCCATTTCACTCTGCATTACCCTTTCCTCTCCATTACCCTCCTTAGCACTCCCTTCTTTGTTTTCACAGCCTAAACCTCCTCCTTCTTCTTCTTCTTCCACCACCCCTTTCTCTCAGTCCAAGAACTTGCCTATTGGCTTGGAAAACGGGTACTCGTCGTTATTCGATATTCAGCTCTGTAGAAACTGTATTGCCTGGAAAATTCTTATGTTGTTATTGTAGGATAATATGTTGCGTATATTTGACCCCTTTGCATTGTTTTGATCAAGTAGTTATAACAACTTCCCTTTGCGTATATCTGACACCTGTTTACGTAAGTATGTAACTGATGGGTCGTTAGATAAATGGTGTTTTATTGCTAACTTGGCTAATTTGAAAAGTTTATACTGTGTTAGTACAATGAATCAAATGACAATTAAGCTGAAAAAGATTTCATACTTCAGCAGTCCTGGCTCTATTATCCCTGATCGTCGTAGGTGGCAATCTTTGAGCCAGTATGGTAATCTTGCTGTTAATTTTCTGAAATGAGTATGCATTATTTAAGATGAAAATGTCTTTTTGAGAGTACTTTCAACGAGTTAGGGTACAAGTCTTTAACTCGACTTGAAACGTTTTGGTTTTCGTTGTTGTGCAATAAGTTATGGATTAGTCCTGGTTGAGTAGAGTGAAAGGGTCATGTAATGCTTAATGATTGTGGTGTTGCAGTAAAATAAGAGCATGTCCATCAGTTAATCCCAGCTGTGTTTCTACAAACCCAAAGTCTTCCAGTTTCGACTTCCCATGGCAGATTCCTGTCGATGCG
The DNA here is from genome assembly GCA_022085475.1 of Heliosperma pusillum. Classification (NCBI taxonomy): domain Eukaryota; kingdom Viridiplantae; phylum Streptophyta; class Magnoliopsida; order Caryophyllales; family Caryophyllaceae; genus Heliosperma; species Heliosperma pusillum. The sequence continues at coordinate 72,303 of JAIUZE010000203.1, read as the reverse complement.
ACTGAGACTGCTGTCCAGGTATATTTAACTCTATTACAATTTTTATTTGTGACCGTCTTAAAATTCACTGATTGCAATTGTTAAGACGCTCTCATAAGTGGAGAGTAATGACATTTTTCGTATTTATGAGATCATTAATCATGTTGTGTGTCGATTGAGGATAATCAATTTGGAACAGCCAAGGGACAAATACGGTATAACACTAACTCTATAGTTTGCTTCTTTGAAGCTATCACATGGATTGAGATTTACTGCCTGCAAAGCGCAGAATTTCTGAGTTGCCCATCATAAAACTATTTTGTGTCAGTATTGCGGTTACTTGATGTCGGAAAGGTTTATATTCACATATGAATGGGAAAATTTGATGTTTATTGCTTTATAAGTTCAATGTACATGCCAGTGGAAACAAGGTTTGAGCAGCCTTCCAGAAACCGTTGTTTCCAGGTCGGTCTCATAGCCTTTGCTTTAGATGGGGACAGAGCCCAAGCCAAAACTTCCCAACTCTCGAGAGTTTCAGTTAGTTTACAGTAGGCATATAATGATAGTATGATACAAGCCGATGAAGTGTTGTGTATGGAGTTTAGGGACTATCTTACTGGTTAATAATAATAGTGAAATTGTATGACCTAGCTTAGAGCAATGTTGGTTGAGTCTTGTGTAAAAATTTTGATCCACTTGTCGTTCAGTGTACCGAGTTCCTGATACTGTGGTGATGCCAATGATGCAGAAACTGCAAGAAGCAATCTTGAATACACAGAAGAATGCCACGATACAAGCTGTTGAAGACACGCCAAATGGTAACTACAGAAAACGTAGGATAGTATCTAATAACAATAATTACCAAGGAATGAGTATTTTTCGGATAATCTAACAAATGATAAACAGGAAAATACATTAAAGCCGAGATTGATGGAGGATTTGGGCGAGATGTGTTGGAATTCTTGGTGAAAGGACACGTTGCTACCTATCGCTGCATGGCCACCAAAGTAACATATATCTATCCCTTCACGACAGCTTTCGGGGATTCAAAGGGTCAGCAAGAGAGACTGAAGAAAATCGTAGAGGAGCTAGGGTGGTACGCGCCAAGTTTTGACTTAATGGATTAAATCCTCTAAAGATGAGCTCTGCTCTATCATTTTTTTCGACACCACAACGATCTTATCTCTGAACATCGTCTCTCATCTTAAATGCTTTTATCTTTTACATTAAATTTGGTAGCTGGTAGTTGTTGTTTTTGTTTCATCAAGTGAAACTATTATTGGAATTACATTTCTGTTATCCACCAGAATTGTTGGCAACAGTGTCAGAATTATGAGTACTGAGACAGACTGCTGTTCATTTCCCTTATCTTTGCTGTCTCATCAGTATTCAGCATAACCCGTTTCACGGAGCCATTTAATTTCATGTTCACTCTCTCTTTAGAGGCGCTGTTGCTACGTAAAAGTGTGAATCCATGGTTTCCGTCTCCATCTAGGAGATTGAAACAAAATCTTCAACTGATTATTTTCATCAAAATATTTCCTTGCTTTATTCATTAACAATTAAATATAACTACAGTGTACAGACATTCTTTAATCGCGATGATTAATCTAAACTCAAACCCAAACCGATAAATAATTTAATATAAAGCCTCAAAAGACGCCATCGGAAGTATGTGGACTTTAAGTCCTTATCCCCAACACATAAACGAAACTGTCACTGTCATACTCCCCACCAGTCTGCCAAAATGATTAAAACATTATAAAAGATGCTTTCAAATTTCAATCATCAACTACTACTGTCTACTACTTTGGTCACCTTACAGTTTTAGACACACAAAAGAAAAAGGAGTTGAAAAATGTTGACAAGAAAAGAGAAAGTGAAGGCATTGTTGAACAACAGATGGTTAGTATTTGTAGTATCTATGTGGATACAGTCAGTTGCAGGAATAGGGTATATGTTTGGAAGTATATCTCCAATTATAAAGAGTTCAATGGGTTATAATCAAAAGCAGGTTGCTATGTTAGGTGTGGCTAAGGATTTGGGTGATAGTCTCGGTTTTATCGCCGGTGCTTTATCCGAGTTTCTGCCTTTTTGGGGTATTTTGTTAGTTGGGGTTGTGCAGAATTTTGTTGGGTATGGTTTAGTTTGGCTTATTGTTACTGGTAGATTGCCTGCTTTACCTTTCTGGGTGGTATGTTTCTCTATTCTCTAACTGTTTTTTATTTTTCGGGGCGGTTCTAGTTTCGGTTTTTGTACTTAGTTTGATTGATATATTGAATTACACTTACTATGCATTAAGGTCGAATGAACCGGACCAAAGGCCGAAGTTAGGTTAGCACATCATGGTTAGATGAACCGTCAAATGGACCATATTAAACTTTGTCCGGTTTGGTCCGGTCTGGACATAGGTTTGATGGTAGAGGCTTGTCTTTGTTCCGGACCACTTAATGACTTGATGGACATCCTATGTATAATTAAGTCTATAACACCCCAGCCCCTAGTGGCAGAGTCGGGATTTGAACTCAACGGGGGCGGACAGGTAATAGTATAAGGAAACTCGTAAAAAAGTTCAAAAATTTTAACTAATAAGTTTTAACATTTTCTTTCTTCAGCAGGGGCCGACCGGCCCTGCTAGCCCTCCCCTAGCTCGGCCTAAGAACTAGAAATGGCAGTTCGTTAAGTTGCGTATTTACCCCCACTGCCCCACAGACTAGCAAGCATGCCTAAGGGAGTAAGTAGAGAGCTTAGACGAACTGACGGGCTTTGGTAAAGTAAAACAGCTTTGATGGCGTATGTAATTTCGTCAATCCATTAAACATACGTCTGAACTCTTTAAAGCTAGGCCACTATCCTCATTAACTTGGGGTATTATGTAAACGACTTCCTTTAGTATCCTGTAATCATTGGGGAACAGTCGGCCAGTTTCCCTATTCTTTGTGTGATTGTATAAACTCTAGCCTTTGTTTAACTATGGTATGTAACTGAGACAGTTAAACTGGAATGTTGCAGCTTTGCATATGTATATTTGTTGCAACCAATGGTGAGACTTACTTCAATACAGCCGCACTAGTGTCCTGTGTGCAAAACTTTCCCAAAAACCGTGGTCCTATAGTCGGGATTCTCAAAGGATTTGCTGGCTTGAGTGGTGCAATTTTGAGCCAAGTCTATCATATGATTAGTTCCACTAACAACGACTCGATTATTTTGATGGTTACAGTGGGTCCGCCAGTAGTTGTTCTTTCGCTGATGTTCATCATTAGGAATGTGGAAGGTCACAGGCAAGCGAGGCCTTCTGATGCCATGAGCTTCACTTTTGTGTACGGCGTTTGCCTTTTGTTGGCTGCTTATATAATGGGTGTCTTGCTCTTAGAAGACTTCACTGAATTAACTGAATCGTACATGATATTATTCTCAGTCATCTTATTTGTCATTTTGATTCTTCCTATAATTATTCCTATCATATTAACATTCTTCGACAAGCCAGCATATTCGTCCGTTGAAGAGAACCTTATTATGTCTGACTCTCAAATTCCCGAGTCAAGCAAATCAAAACACGATGAACCCGAGATTCTTCTTAGTGAGGTCGAAAGTGAGATAGAAACCGATGATGAGAGAGAAGTAAAGGGAGATGGAAATTTAAATAGAAGAAAGAGAATTTCTCAATTGCAGACTAAGCTCTTCCAAGCAGCAGCTGAAGGAGCTGTCAGGGTCAGGAGGAGGCGGGGTCCTCACCGAGGGGAAAATTTCACCTTGGGACAAGCCTTGGTGAAGGCTGATTTATGGCTAATGTTTGTGTCATTAATGCTTGCAGCTGGAACAGGTGTGACGATTATCGATAACTTGGGTCAAATGTGCCAGTCTCTTGGATACAATCCGAGGATGTTTGTGTCTATGATCAGTATATGGAATTTTCTTGGTCGTGTGGGTGGCGGTTACTTCTCTGAGATAGTAGTCAGGTCTAATTTCTATTCTTTTATCTCTTCTATATCTAATCAGACAGTCTTATATAAGAATTGTCTTGTTACCCGAACTCACCCTTTCCTTGTTTGTCACTCAGAAAGTATTCATACCCTAGGCCGGTAACCATGGCTGTATTTCAAGTTATTATGGCAATTGGGCTCCTGTATTACGCGCTGGCACTGCCTGCAGCAATTTATGTTGTGACAGTGCTGGTTGGACTTGGATATGGAGCTCATTGGGCTATAGTACCTGCTACAGTTTCGGAGCTGTTCGGGTTGAAAAGCTTTGGCGCGCTCTATAATTTCCTGACGATGGCGATGCCTGTTGGATCTTTGGTATTTTCTGGTGTGCTCGCTGGTCGTATTTATGATTATTATGCCGAACAGCAAGGTGGCCATAGTCAACCTGGCCAAGATGATGATGCACTTACTTGTACTGGTAGTATATGCTTTTCTACAACCTGTGGTATATTGGCTGGAATTGTTCTCATTGCAGTAATAACTAGTCTGATCGTCGTCCGTCGAACAAGAGGTGTTTACTCTCATCTGTATGCCAATTCTTAAAAAGTTCATCCCACTGACGATTTTTTTTTCTACTACATACTGTAAAATGCGTTACTTCATTTATACTATATTTTCTCCGTTCCAGTCATTTAGTTGTAAACCTTTTACAATTTTAGGCGTCTTATTTATTAATTTAATATTTTATTTGAGAATGGCTTTAACGAGTAAACAGAACTCAGGGAACTGAGGGCAAAAAAATCAGGGTAATCAGCAAGATACAAAAGTGTTATAAGCTCATTGTGGTTACCCTCGGACTCCGTCTATCTTATAACTTTATCGAGCACCAAGGATTATCGTCATTGTTATCACTGAAACTGTATAAACTTATTCGAGATAGGAAATACAGAAAACATGTAAAATTGGATGATGAAAAACTAACATAACATTCATTCATCAGTTACAGCTCAAACAAAAGGCTTCTCAAGACAGCAACATTACAAGTTTACAACATAACAAGTACAAAAATTCCGAAAGCAGTAAAAACAAACTATAACTTCTTTTCTCTACTGATACACACAAAGCTTAAGCTTCATGGGTCATTCCAGCACCATAAAGTTCATCAGTCGCACATGCAAATCTTAAGCTCTATAGATAGATAAACGGGTTCCAACATCGGACAACCTACTTTTATCAGTACTTGATTCTTCCATCGCCCTCGTTGATTATATCTTTGAATGCCGCTCCACTAGGGATCATAGGCAACACGTGTTCCTGGTGTGGTACGATGACATCGAGCAGGTACGGTCCCGGAGTGTCCAGCATTGTCTGAATAGCGTCCCTCAAATCGGCCACCTTAGTCACACGCGCACAAGGAATGTCGCACCCTTCAGCAAACTTTAGCATATCTGGAAAGATGGCCTCCGTATTCTCAGGATTCCCTAGGTACGTGTGGGCTCGGTTAGCTTTGTAGAATCTATCCTCCCATTGAACCACCATTCCCAAATGCTGGTTATTCAACAGCATAATCTTGACTGGTAAGTTTTCCACTTTAATAGTCGCCAACTCTTGAACATTCATCATGAAACTTCCATCACCGTCAATATCCACAACGACTGCATCAGGCCTTGCTACAGCAGCCCCCATGGCAGCCGGAAGCCCAAAACCCATCGCTCCAAGCCCACCAGAGGTCAACCATTGTCGTGGTCTATTATACTTGTAATGCTGAGCAGCCCACATCTGATGTTGTCCAACACCCGTGCTTACAATCGCTTCCCCACGGGTCAACTCATCAAGAACCTGAATAGCATACTGCGGAGGAATCGCATCCCCAAACTTCTTAAAACCTAAAGGAAACTTCTTCTTCTGCTCACCCAACTCCTCCCTCCACTCAGAAAAATTAAAACTCGACTTCTTCACCCTCGCCTCCAAAATCTTATTCAAACCCAATAGCGCAACCCTAAGATCAGCACAGATCGATACATGAGGCTGCTTATTCTTCCCAATCTCGGCCGAATCAATATCAATATGTACAATCTTAGCCCGACTAGCAAATGCCTCCAATTTCCCCGTCACACGATCATCAAACCTAACACCAAACGCCAACAACAAATCCGCCTTATCAACAGCATAATTAGCATACACAGTCCCATGCATCCCCAACATTTGTAAAGACAAATCATCACTACACGGATACGACCCCAAACCCATCAAAGTACTTGCTACCGGAATCCCAGTCAACTCAACAAACCTCCTCAACTCCTCACTCGAATTCAAACTCCCACCACCAACATAAAGAACCGGCTTTTTCGCCTCGCTAATCAACCTTACAATCTGCTCCAAATGCTCATGATTCGGCAACTTAGGCAACCTAGAAACATAACCACCTAACTGCATTTCCCTCCCCCAATCAGGAACAACAAGCTGCTGTTGGATATCTTTGGGAACATCAATCAAAACCGGGCCGGGTCGACCGGACCGGGCCAAGTAAAAAGCCTCCTTAACAATTCTAGGAATATCATCAACATCCAACACAAGATAATTATGTTTAGTAATTGACCTCGTTACCTCGACAATAGGGGTCTCCTGGAAGGCATCAGTACCGATCATTCGTCTCGGAACTTGACCCGTAATTGCAACGAGTGGGACCGAGTCAAGCAGCGCGTCAGCGAGTCCAGAAACCAAGTTAGTTGCACCTGGTCCAGAAGTGGCAATGCAGACCCCCACTTCCCCAGACGCGCGTGCATATCCTTCCGCAGCGAAAACACCGCCTTGTTCGTGTCGAGGAAGGATGTTTCGGATAGTATCAGAGCGCGTGAGAGCTTGGTGAATTTCCATTGATGCCCCTCCAGGGTAAGCGAACACGTGGCGCACACCCTCGCGTTCAAGGGCTTCGACTAACACGTCGGACCCTTTTCTCGGCTCACCAGGGGCAAAACGGGAAATGAAATGTTGGGTTCTGGTGGGGTCCGCGCGTGGGGTTGGGATTTGCGGCGCGTGGGTTGAGGTTGCGCGTGGGGGGTTGGTTGAGGAGGTGATTTTGAGAGGAAGAGGGCGACGGTGAGGGGTAAGATTGGAAGTAGGGGGAAAAGGGAGGGTAAAGATGGAATTTTGGTGGGGTTTGAGAGGGGTAAATGTGGAAAAAGAAGGGGGTGCAGAAGTGGCCGCCATTGTTGAAGGAAGAGAGAGAAAGGTGGAAATGATGAAGAAGTGAAGGAGAGGGAGTTAATAGGGTTTATGTATGTGGAGGCGCTCAACTTTAGTAAAAGGTGAAATTACGTAAATGACCTTTCAGATTCTTACTACTCCGTCCGTCTAAGTTTGTATGGAAAATGTTGGATTTGTATGGCACGTGGTATGTGTGGTTTTGTGTCAAAGTGTTTGTGTGGATCAAAATTTCTGATATTTGTGGAAGTCGTGGTATGTTTCCTTTTATAAAGGGAGGAAGGATTAGGCAATTTGCCCTTTTCATCCAAACATAGTTTACTTCAAGAGACGTGTTTTTTCACATATGAATTTTATTCTTTCACATACGTTTTTTACAAATTTTACCCTTATTAATTTTTTCATTCCCACCCCAACTCAATTTTTTATCCCATTTCCCTCGTCTCCCTTCACCATCAAACCACCGTCCACCACCACCCTTTCAGCCTCAGGCCGTCCCGGTCGTCCCTGACTCCCAAACATTTTAATTTATAGATAAGTGGTCATCACCCTGAAAAAATAACCCCAAACGCACCCACTTCAGCCCCAGGCCGTCCCGACTCCCAACGCACCACCTAACCTAGCCGTCTCACACCCAGCCGTTTCAGATACACATCAAAGACGAAGACGAATGTGAAATTTCATATATACAGTAAAAAGATGAATTCATCAGATATCAGATGCCATTATTGGCAAAGCAAGTCAATTTTCAAATTAATGAGAGAGTTTGGTGCGTGAGGATTGCAGACCATCAATTGATTCCTTTCTTCGAATCAATGTGTACACCAAGCAAGCATTTTTATAATTTCAATAATGGATAAAACTAACCATTTTAACAAACATATTAATAAATTGTTAAACAATAAAATTACATCGCTAATTTAAAAATTATAATTCATTGTTCAATTTTTTAGAGTAACTAGATTTAATTTTAGAGGATAGGTTTAGTTAAAAGGGTAAGATATGGTAAGTTTATTGATATTTGAATGGGGTTCAATTAAACTTATTGACTTATTGATACTAAAGTTAAGTTATAAATACTTGAATATTAGTGATTAGTGATTCATTTTTCGTCTCTGAATAACGTTCACGTTTTCATCATACAATAATTAAAAATAATTCAGATCTCGTGCAATACATGTAGAGTTTTTAATATTTAGTATATTGCTTATATTAATTGGTACCTCATTAATTGTTCATAATTGATATCATTGTATTTTGCTTTGAGAAAAAAAAACTTAAAACTGAAAATTAATCAAGAGAATTGAGTAAATTGCTGAAATATATATTAATAAAAAAAATAAAAAATTATACCACAAAGTAATAATTGCAAATTATAATTTTTTTCTAATTTGTTATGTCAAAACTAATAATATCATTTTCAGTTTGTTTTTATGCGAAGTATGACTCAAAATATTCTCTTATAATATCATCAAAAAAAGAGTTAACAATTTATAATTAACTCAAAGTTAAGGAAAATATAACTTGATGAAAATGTTAATTTAAATGAAAATATAATGGTTTAATGAAATAAATTATTATTATTATTATCAGTTTTCTTATTTAAGCGAATGCATTTATTGTCAATTTGTAATTAATTTCCTTATTTAAGAAATGCATAAATAAAATTATCTTTGCCAAATAGTGTAATGACTAATGAGCTAAGCCTTAATCGAAAAGATATTCGAAAATATGGCTAACGTGGAACGTTCTTCGTTTTTTGAAAGAAATGGAGAACCCATTCCTCCAATAACCTATGTTTTATAGTACAATATTTCTCCTTCTAATTATCTATTACACATTGTTTAAAGTGTGATCATAAATTTATTCTGGAATAAAATATAAGTTATTAAGAGGAAATGGAGAGTACGCCGACATAAGAGTACTATCGAGTACTTCCTATATCAGTAGCGTAGCCAAGATTTGAACTCATGGGGCGTAAATTTTTAATGGAAATGAATAAGTAATGACGTAAGATACACTCGGAAATATTTCGAAAATTTTAACTAAAAACTTCGGATACCTCATCCGTAAGGGGGGTAAGTGCCCCTTCTAGCCCCTTTAAATCCGCCATTGCCCTCTTTCATTACAAAATAAAGCAAACGTAAACTTAACTTAAACTGAGATACTACAATTTAGAATGCACAAATTCAAATATTAATAAATTGAATAGGAAAAGACAAGGTATTTGTGATTTTCCATGTTTTATCTTATCTACACAAGTGGAAGAAGTTGACCCATTAGAGAGAGACTTACTCTTTAGAATGTGAAAGTTAATGATCGAAGAAGAGCATAAGAGTAATTTAATTTAGAAGATCACGGGACTTGGCAAAGAGTGGTACAGTTAGACATTAGTCGGTACTCGACTCAGTCCAAATTGAAAGAGAGAAAAGATGACAACATGAGATCCGCTTTTTCTCCTCTATTTTTTTAATTTTTTATTCAATTCAAAGTTCCAACCATAATCAAAATTACTTCACATAATCTATACTCGTCTAAATTTAGTTAATTGGTAATGTCAACCTAAATCACAATTTTTAACTCCTATGATCTGCCCCCGTGTATTAAAGATTTTTATCTACGGAGTACGTTTTTGGGGTGAGGGAGAGAAGATATATATAGTCATATACTTGTGGATACATCACGTCACTAAATTTTGGATTAATTCAATGATTGAAATTCTAGAAACTTTATGGGAGTTTAGACTCATTTGAATCCATCCCGTACTCTAGTCGATGCAGCGGAAACCAATATCGACATAGTTAGCTTGAAACCCTTCCCTTACCTTCTTTCAAATGCCTAGAATGGCTCTCTTAGTATTCCCGTATCCGGAAACCAAAGATTTTGAATAAAGGTGATGGTATATTGGTATGTATCATCAGCTTGTCTCACTTGTGACGGGCATATAGCTTGTGACGGATATGTTCGTCACAAATGAGAATTTGTGATGTATTAGGAAGAAAATTTTTTAATCGGACACCTGACCTCACCTTCACTTGACGGCCTCTACTAAGTCAATCAACTAAGTTAACTATTTTTGGTCGATTTGCCAAGTGTTTTGTGAGGACTTGTGAGAAATTTCAATGTGTATTAAGCGCTTGTAAGTCGAACTACAACTATGAAATTATATGGGAGAGGTCATTTTGACCCCGTAATTTAACCCTTTGAGGACTAAAGATCTAAGATCTAAATTTCATCTAACTACTCCATCTACTCCATCTGCGAAAGTGCTAATTAAACTCTTTAAACTTTTATCAATTGTGTAATTAGTTCTTGTAAAAATTTGATGAAAATGTACAAAATGGGGTTGAGTCACTTGGAGTGGCATTTAAGAAGGGGGGCTTCATTGCTATAAGTGAAACCTATGCGGTTTAATTTTACAACTGAATAAATTTAAAGGCTTTAGTTACCACTTTTGCAAACTATAAACGCACGAATAGAAAACTTACTGTACATTTTTTAAAGCGTTGACTATAAAAAAAAAAAAAGCAATTCCAAAATTACTCTGATACTGCAATAAGTCTTTCCGAAGGTCATATTTCGTCTTTTCTAAAAGACTGGGTAAATGTGACTCATATAAGATGAAAGGTAATCAGACCAATTTTCTAAGCTATTAGAGACTTACCGTACATGTTATTTGTCAGATGCTGACATTTGTGGTTAAAACTAGATCTGACAAAAGAAACCTGACCTAACCCGAAACCCGAAACCCGAAATCCGAAATTGACCCGAAGTATAACACCTGAATGTGACCTGAAACCCGATTTGACCCTACCTGACCTGAACATCACTCGAGCTTTCTTGACCCGTTCTGAAACCACCCTACCTAAAAATGATCCGAAAACATAAATCTAATTGAACTGAAAAGACCTGAAATGACTTTTTCTCTCTTATTCATTGACCCGAAACGGTTGACTTGAAAGTAGACCTGACAAACGGGACAATCAGATTGGGTTCGGGTCGGGCGGTCGGGCCAGTTTGGGTCTATCGTATTATCGGTTCGAGCCGTGCCGGATTGTTTTTGGGTAAGTTGATCGAGTCATCTCGGGTTATTTCGGGTTAATGTTTAAGAATAAGAAAAAAATAATATGTTTGGTCATTTGAAGTCTTTTTTTTCTGTTCATTCAGAGTTACATTTTTTCGGGTCATTTTTGGGTTAATGGTTTCGGATTAGATCATTTTGGGACGCCGAGCCAGTTTCGGTTCAACACAGTTCGGGGCACGTTCGGGTCGGGTCGGGTCAATTCAAATTTTTGGTCACATTGGAGGTTTATAGTTCGGTCAATTTTGGATCTCGAGTCAGCCTTTTTGGGTCTCGGGTCATGTTAATTTTGCAAGTATACGTGAAAGATACTCGACCAACAAACCCAAAATGATCCTACCCAACCCAAATTAACCCAAAATCAGTGGGAGACTGAAACTAAACCAACCTAAACCCAATCCGATTAACCCACTTATCAAATCCTATACCTTAAAAGAGGCTGCATGGTTTGCGTAATTTGTGCCTGTACCATTTTACCCCTGCTCAATATAGTATACTACTTGTATGCCCATGTTGCGTGTGGTTAACCAGATTTTGCCACCTGTTGATCCTATTTGCTACATCATCTCTTCTATTCTTATCTAACTAACTCCATAACTCTACAACCATCTCTTCAATTCTTATCTATAACGCCGTCTATTCGCCGTCCTTACTCCGGCAGTCCTATGTCCTCACTCAAATGCTCGATTCCAATTAGGTTTGTGCCTTCTTCTCTAATATTCATTTATTTTGAGTGTTTGTTACTGAGAGATGGACCACGCATCTTCTGATACAAATATACAATACTCTCTCCAATCAAATCCAAACTACCCATTTGCTTTTTAGAGGTCAAACTTTCAAAACTTTGACCGTTTATAGATCGGAATATAAAGAACTTTGAAAGACGGAAGTAATATATTTGGTTTTGTCACGGAAATATCTTTCATAAAATTATATTTTTTGTAAAATAATTTTATATATAAGGGAAGAAAAACGCAGTCAAAGCCTTGCCTCGAAGACCCTAAAAGCAAGTGGGTAGTTTGGATTGGATTAGATGAAGTATATTTTATTATATTTATTATATTATGATATAAGTGTGCTATGGGTTTAACAAATGTGTTAAACAAAGTTAACAATTTCAATTAAAGACAATCTTTTTCGGATTTGTCCGTTAGCTTAGAATAGGACGGAATACATCGCACAACAATTATCCAGTGAAAGCAACAGGGCGAGTGTTTAGATTAACTATATGACACCAGTCTTAACTCTTAATGTTGGTATCGGATGTCTCAAGTTAAAGTTCTTGAGAAGGTCTCCTACTCTCATTATTTCTATGTGCCTTCATCTTATTTTTTATTATTTGGCTTATATTTTCTGCTTTGATGCCAATTTTGTATACCCTTTTGTTAAATTCGTATACACCTTATTTATGTTAAATTACATTTACTAGGGGTCCTTAAACTATTCTTGAACTCATAACAGACTCATAATAGAAAGCCTGGGTTTAGCGCTTTAAAAAGACCTATCAATAAAGAACCCGAGAAAGCCTGATAAAATACCATGATAAGATAACCCAGTTTTTGGCCCTATCTATTCCATCTCTCGAGCCCCACCTCCTCGGGAAAGCATGAAGCTTGCTGGCGCAGTTAACGAGTTGCACTTCCTCTGCTTCCAGTCGAGACAATAAATTTCCTGGACCGCCCCTTTCTTTCTTTCAGAACCTCGTGGCAAAAGCAGCGCACACTAAAAGGTTTTACAGAGTCAATTCCAACTCTGATATCAGGTTGGTGGCATACCTGTTACGTAAGCCTTTCTTCGGCTAGCTGAGTTGCGGTTGCTGAAAGAGAATTACAAGTTTTTGTTGAACAGTTTATTAGTGTATATGTATGTTGTAGTTCTAATACGCAGACTCAAAATTAATAGTATCCTTTAGCAAAGTATATACTCCCTCCAATCCAATCCAATGTACCTGGGTGGTCTTCGAGGCAACGGTTTGACCGCGTTTTTCTTCCTTTATATATAAAATTTTTTTTTACTAAAAATATAATTTTATGAAAGATATTTCCGTAACAAAACTAAATATGTTAATTTCGTCTTTCAAAGTTTTATATTTTCCGAGTTATAATCGGTCAAACTTTTGAAAGTTTGACCTCCGAAAAGTAAATGGGTACATTGGATTGGATAGGAGGGAGTATAATGCTAACTCACCTGACTGAATATCATTAGCTCCCGTTTTCAAGCATAATCTACCTTGTCATTATGTTTTAGCTTACACTTTGATTGTTGTGTTAGTTGTCCTTGTTACTGTTAAGTTTAAACATGTCGACCCCAACAGAAACAAAACTCCCTGCTCCGAGAAAATGGAAATAATAGAAAATGGTAGGCAGATTTATTCGAAGAGAGATATATGGAATTATGGGGAAAACAAAGTGATTCTTACTACATGACAAAACAACTGAACTTATCTTGACTAATACGAAGTAAATTATTACCAATCTCAGTATTTCAATTTGCTGAGTCCATTTCATGTTTTAGATTACTAATAATATTTTGGCAAACTAACAACTGAAATTGTACTCCTTTTCAAACAGGAATAGTTAGGTGGTGAATATTGCGAAGGTGGGTTTTCCCAATTTTTTAAGCTTCTTTTGGTGGTATGGGTCTTTTTGTTTTCTTCTCATTTCCATTTTTCTTTCTTCACTCAAGTTCATTTATTATAGTGGTATATCAAAGAACCAGTTGTACATAGTGGTGTATAATGAGATGTAGATAACCATTCGCAAAGCTTGCTAAACCATCCTCAAAGTCTGCCCTTTGCAGAACATTCGACAAGTCACAAATTTTTTGGTCAGCCATCATCGCTAAGAGCGTCTTCCCTTAGGTAAGAGCACACGTTATTGGCTTACCATCATTTCAGCGCCAAGAATAGGCAGGGCCGCAGGGGTACACATATTTTCTGGCACACATCTCAGGCGTCCACATTTTATTGGTTTACCGTCATCTCAGCTCCAAGATTAGGCAGCGGTACAAGTTTTTGGTTACACACATCTCGGGAGTGCACAGATTAAGCATGTACTAATGTCGTCGGAATACTTTTCTCCACACAAAAATTTTTGTAAGGACATGTGGAAATAGCGTGTATGTATATATGTGACACCTTTGTAGTCTACAGAGTATATATATTATCAGACTATCAGTGTTTTATCAAAGACAGCTGTTTCAGAGAACTTAGACGGTGCAGCCCGAGCATCGCCGGGCCCAAAAACTAGTCTAATTAAAACGGCGACATTAGACTCAGTCCTTTTACTGGGTCTCTTTGAAAAGACGAAAAGTGTCCTGGTCCGAAAGACAGAAACCCCTGTTAAAATGTGCGAAACATACTCCAAAATCCAGATGCGAAACATATAAAGAGATCCCTTTGACTGATATTTACACTCCATCCTCCTCTCTTCATTTCTTCATTCCATCATGTCTGCCACCTCCACTTTCCCTACCTTTACCATTTTCAAACAACCCCTCTTCTCTATTTCCACTTCTACCCTCTCCTTTTCCCCTCTTTCCCAAATTACCCTTCACCGTCGCCCCCTCCGCATATCCTCCTCAACCCCCACCCTCACCCCCCAAATCAACATTACATTTCCCGATTTACCCCTGACCAACCCAGAAAAGGCTCCGACGTCTTAGTCGAAGCCCTAGAACGCCAGGGCGTGCGCCACGTGTTCGCTTACCCTGGAGGGGCATCTTTGGAAATTCACCAATCCCTCACGCGCTCTAATACTGTACGAAACATCCTCCCTCGACACGAACAAGGCGGTGTTTTCGCTGCGGAGGGATATGCACGCGCGTCTGGGGAAGTGGGGGTCTGCATTGCTACTTCTGGACCAGGTGCAACTAACTTGGTTTCTGGACTCAATGACGCGCTGCTTGACTCGGTCCCACTCGTCGCAATTACGGGTCAAGTTCCGAGACGAATGATCGGTACTGATGCCTTCCAGGAGACCCCTATTGTGGAGGTAACGAGATCAATTACTAAGCATAATTATCTTGTGTTGGATGTTGATGATATTCCTAGAATTGTTAAGGAAGCTTTTTACTTGGCGCGGTCCGGTCGACCCGGTCCGGTTTTAATTGATGTTCCCAAAGATGTTCAACAGCAGCTTGTTGTTCCTGATTGGGGGAGGGAAATGCGGTTAGATGGGTATGTTTCTCGGTTGCCTAAGTTGCCTAGACAGGAGCATTTGGAGCAGATTATTAGGTTGATTAGCGAGGCGAAAAGGCCGGTTCTTTATGTTGGTGGTGGGAGTTTGAATTCGAGTGAAGAGTTGAGGAGGTTTGTTGAGTTGACTGGGATTCCGGTAGCGAGTACTTTGATGGGTTTGGGGTCGTATCCGTGTAGTGATGATTTGTCTTTGCAAATGTTGGGAATGCATGGGACTGTTTATGCTAATTATGCTGTTGATAAGGCCGATTTGTTGTTGGCGTTTGGGGTTAGGTTTAATGATCGTGTGACGGGGAAGTTGGAGGCGTTTGCTAGTCGGGCTAAGATTGTGCATATAGATATTGATAAGGCGGAGATTGGGAAGAACAAGCAGCCTCATGTGTCGATGTGTGCTGATCTTAGGGTTGCGCTATTGGGTTTGAATAAGATTTTGGAGGCGGGGTTGAGGAAGTCGAGTTTTGAGTTTTCTGAGTGGAGGGAGGAGTTGGGTGAGCAGAAGAAGAAGTTCCCTTTGGGCTTTAAGTCGTTTGGGGATGCTATCCCTCCGCAGTATGCTATTCAGGTTCTCGATGAGTTGACCAACGGGGAAGCGATTATAAGCACGGGTGTTGGACAACATCAAATGTGGGCTGCTCAGCATTACAAATATAAGAATCCTCGACAATGGCTGACCTCTAGTGGCCTTGGAGCAATGGGATTTGGTCTTCCGGCTGCCATGGGGGCTGCTGTAGCAAGGCCTGATGCAGTTGTTGTGGATATTGACGGCGATGGGAGTTTCATGATGAATGTTCAAGAGTTGGCAACTATTAGAGTGGAAAATTTACCCGTTAAGATCATGATCTTAAATAACCAGCATTTGGGAATGGTGGTTCAATGGGAGGATAGATTTTACAAAGCTAACCGAGCTCACACCTACTTAGGAAACCCTACTAATAGTGAGGCCATCTACCCGAATATGCTAAAGTTTGCTGAAGCGTGTGACATTCCTTATGCTCGTGTGTCTAAGGTGGCCGATTTAAGGGACGCTATTCAGACAATGTTGGACACTCCAGGACCATACTTGCTGGATGTGATCGTACCACACCAGGAACACGTGTTGCCTATGATCCCTGGTGGAGCGACATTCAAGGATACAATCAATGAGGGTGATGGAAGAACCAAGTATTGATCAAATTAGGCTGTCAAAACCGCGTTTATATATAGAGTTTGAGATTCACTTGTGGCAGTCTTGTGAGTTCTAGGTAGGTTGGATTAATCCGTTTATCTATACAGTTTGATGATTGCTTTACTATTATGTCAGATCAGATTCCGTACAACTCCGTCGGTTGTTCCTCCACCTTTTGAAGGGTAAATTAAGATAATACCTCCTCCGCTTCAATTATTTCTTTACCTTTTTTTATTATTATTATTTGTGAGCTTAATAAATAAGCTGATAATGCACAAATAGAGCGGCCAAGTGCATTGAGCTTGTGGAATTTTGGGTGCTCTACATAGAGACGACAATTTCGCAAACTAAGATGTCCGCGGTATGAAAATTGAAGATGTGCAAATAAAAGGACATTAGGGTATCAATTTTAGGTTTGTCAGTCTGACTTCTATAATTCGATTCAATTTACTCCGCACCTTTTTTATTAATGGCTAAAGGCAAAACATAGAGAGATAAACTGATGAAGAGAACATAATGCAAACCGCAATCAAAACTCAAGAGTCCGACCACCTTTACAAAAGTCCAAAACACGGAGATGAACATGAACTATATATACAGGGCCTACAGGCTTACAGTTGAACAAGTGAGTCCAACAATATGACAGCAAGAGTTAGCCATAACTATTAAAAAAGAAAACCACACGACGCATCAAACTAAGGAGCAATGGAGTCTCAGAAGTACTGGCTGGTCCTAATCCTAGCCAGGAAACTCGATAGTGACTCGCAAGCTTCACTTCAAACTACACCAACTCCAGAACTTGTACTTGAACACATGGTACTTTTCTCTGAGAATTGATCTCATAATCAACTATAGCAGCTTGATCTAATCCTTTGCACAATAAATGTAGTTGATATCTGCTCATAACGCACTTGAGACAATCCTCAAAACTTCTCTACAACTGGGTTGATGTGTTCCCGCGGCATTGAAACCATGCAAAAATATGCAGGTCATTAACATTGTGTAAAAGCTCTTTGGGTGTTGACCGGACATCATATTAGGATCTGGACGTATCACCAGCTTCTTGAACACCTCCAGCAGAAAAGGTGTCTGTCCCAATCCGCTGCAAGTATTAGAAAGAAAACATTTCAAAACGAAGATTTAGCGGCAAAAGAAATTCCGTGATGATTCCAATCAAAAAAAAGTTGCATTAAGCGTATGTTTGGATACACTAGTAGGGAAAAAATAGGGGAGGGGAGGGGAAGGGAAGGAGGCGGAATGAAGCACGATGTTTTCCATACAAATGAAAAAGAAAATGAGTATTTTAATTTACCTTGTAAGAAAAAAAATGGAGAAATCCCTCTACCTATTTTACTATCAAAATAACTGAAATTACATCCCTCTATCTCCCTCCAAATCACTTCATCCAAACCCAAACCTAAATGCTACACCATTCAGACTTTAAACATTTACTATATCAACTCAATTGTAATGCAGTCTTGGAAAGGGGGAGGGGTCTTGACGTTTTGATTTTGGTTATACTAGTTTCAAAAGTTCAGTTAAATGGTTCCAATGAAAACTAACACATGCTATTTAAACAAGCATAAGAAACATTCATCGCTCTTCTTTGATTCCGGATTATGAATTTATGATGGAATAAAGTATAATGACTCGCTAAACTCGCTGGGCTTCTTTTTGTTCTGAAATAAGAGTTATGTGATGCAATTTTGTGTTTCTGCAGGTCAAAGGTCGAAAGTAAATTCTGCACTGAAATGAATTCAATTTGGATCCAGTGGCATCCACCATCATTGCAAAGGATTCAACTTTCCTGGCACGCGAGCTATAGCCATAAAGCAGGGAGCTTACCATCCGTTTGCTGATGTATGGCTGTACTTTGATCTCAGCCTCCGTTTGACTATCGGCTTTTAACACGTCGACTTTTTCCTTGAAATCTTTCAATGACTCTTTTCGGCTGCCTGATTGCCAAACACTACCGAAGTTAGGAAGCCAGTCAGGAGATGTATTGGCAACAATCTCGCCTCTCTTTTCCATCTCCAGTTCTTTTTTCCTTCTCTCTGCCCAAGCAGCCCCCACCCTCTTAGGGTTTAATTTACTCGTCTTTCTGCAATTATTTTGAGCAATAATTGATCTGGTTGTCGTGGGTTGCCCATCACTAGCTGTTTCAGCTCCTTCAAGCCAAGGAGGAGGAGCCCCTGAGTAAACATTTCCTTTATCGTCACCCGATTTCCCAGAAGTAATCCTAGTGAGAGTCTGGTAACCTAAAAGGGGAAAATCAGAAGAGCAGTGATCAGGCCTTTGCTGTGGCAGCAACCAAAACAGTATTAGACACAAAACATACACTACAAAAATAAACCCAAGCCACTTCCTCTAACAAGAAACAAGACCACGAAAATATATGAAGGCTGGAGAAGCTATAACCATGGCTTAAAATCGTGGTATCATTCACGTTCATTGTCACAGTAATGGTCTCTCAAAATCGTACATGATAAGGCTGCTGCAGACTAGGCCATAGTTATTGCGGCGGTTTTCTAAGAATGACTATTTAATTGTCTACTGCCAATTGTAAATAAAGTCTATGGTTAAATAACTATTTTGGCCAATATGATAATTTTTAATAAAAAAATTTGTTCCTTCATAAAAAAAAAGGTTCACTAAAAATCTTGGATCCTTCCAGGGTTGTATTGACCCCGGCACCAAGCTAGCCGATTCACAAAGCCAGGTAATAACTTGGTTGGATTTTTGCCATTTCTATTTCTGCCTTGACGTATCACCATGTCTCGTATCAGTTTCTTTTGATCCTGATACACCTCGAAAGAATATAGTTCTGCCAAGTTTTGTGAATCATCGCTGTAAGCCTCAAGAAAGAGAGACTTACCGTTAAGATAGGGCTCCCTGTTGGTTGTGGGTTGATTAATCTGGACCTAGCAATATAGAGAAACAATAAAAACAATCAAGTGCAAAACTGAAGATATTCAGCATGGTCATAGAAGAAAGAGGACAGCATGTATTGCACTTTAATTAATAATTATAGTAGACGACGACGCTATGAAGGAATGGAGTGGAAGCTATATAGTTGTGGCTTTATAGGCAAGCAGAAGCACAAATAAACAAATCAAGTAATTATTTTAGGCATTTCATATAATCCTTTTCCTCATTTTCCTGGCCAAAATTATTTCATGTTTCTTTCTACGGAGTATTTCTTGATTCTTTGGGAAGAGGGGAGGCAGGCAGACAAACTCAGCATGCAAAGTAAGCATACCAAGAACAAAGAGTCACGGGCCACAAATCAAAGCTTTGAGAATTAAACATAAATCACAAGATAATAACAACTGATAAGCATACCTCTCCGTGGGCAGGACCGTTTACGAGCAAATTTGCACCAGTAGAAGGAAGAGGACATACACGACTATAGTCTGAGAAGTGAGAAACGCAAAAGGATGTGTAGATGAACTACTTGATAGATATCTATGATAAAATATTTACAATTATGAAAATAGAATTGAGTATGGATACCGGTGTATGTTGAGCTCCAAGTGTTTAAGCCATGTTCAGAGCCCTGGGGCATCTGTAAGCCAAGATCCCGATATGGAAGACCAGTTTTGTTAGCTTCCGAGATATCTGATTGACATACCTGGTAATTCTTTTTTGTATCATACTGTAAAGGCAAAACATTATTTGACAGATTGGACTCAAGTAAGTTAATATTATTTTTATCAAAATTATTCAAGATTCCATAGTTTTGTTGGATATCATTTGATTCTTGGCATAAAGATCCCTGGTATATCCCACTTGGTGCTGCAGCTTTACATGTTAAGACTTCACACTTCTTCTCCCACTGCAAAAGTACAACCACATACGACTTCAGAAACAATCCACAAAAAAAGAACAATTCTATGAAAGGCAAATAACTGTGAACAACTTCATTTCGTAAGGACCAATTTTGACTCCGAGTAAGCCATCCAGAAATAAAATCGCTAATATGTGATTCTACTTGGCATCGAACGTTCAGGGAAGAAAATACAGGTAAACCAGCAATACAAGACCCTTTACTATTCTAAGGGTATATCATGAGCTGACTAACACGCTAAAGTAGCCTAAGTCTATGTGCCTCTTTGTTGAGACACTTAACCCGAAAACATAAAGAAAGAGAGAAAATCGTATAGTAGGGATAACACCAGCAATTACATATTTACCTCATCTACGGCATCGAATGCATAACCTACAGCATCTCATCATAGAACAGCAGTACAAAAAGAGAAACACAACTTAGCATCACTAAAACGCCAAACACAAATTAATAATCTAACTGGCTCAAACGATAACTTGCCCGTATGGGAGCAACTCCGAAAACTTGCTTTTTGAGCCTTTAGGTGTTACCGAGCACCTGGAGGGAGGGAGCAGGGGGCCCTCGTATTCTTTCCTACAGCTCATAAAATCCGGCGCAGGATAGTAACGGCGCTTATGCGGATAGACGGGGTAAGGGGACGATGGGCCAGGTCGAGGCACGCCGATGTGACTGACTGATACAAGTGTGTCTTGGGCGATGGGCTTATAACCGAATGGTGAAAAGTTACAAACTTCCTTTCTTTGAGGAGTTTTTTTCACTGAGGTCATTGTAAAGCCATCCAGAAATAAGATTGCTAATATGTGATTCTACTTGGCATCGAACATTTTAGGTTCAGGGAAAAAAAATACAGGTAAACCAGCAATAACCCTTTCCTATTCTAAGTGTACATCATGAGCTGATTAACACGCTAAAGTAGTCTAAGTCTATGTGCCTCCTCGTTGAGACACTTCAAAACATACAGAAAGAGAGCAAATCGTATAGTGAGGATAACACCAGCAATTACATATTTACCTCATCTACTCCATCGAATGCATAACCTACAGCATCTCATCGTAGAATACCAGTACAAAAAGAGAACCACAACTTAGCATCACCAAAATGCCAAACACAAATTAATACTCTAACTCGCTCAAACGTTGACTTCTCCCATAGATTCCGTTTAGCATAGATCATCTATCACCATATCTCCAACGATATACAACATGACGTTTAACATCACTTAGTTTTATCCCTATATATTGCTGAGTACTTTTTTTGTTTATGTTCCTTACATTGTAAACTCTCAAGTGCACGAAATCTCGTTCAAGCTGATCCCTTACTTTCTCGAGCATTCTACAAGATATAGATTATAACAGCACCAGTTCTAAATATTATGTTCATACACTGAGCTTAAATATTACAATCTGAACAGAATTTAAGAGACATAATGAACAGTACAATATCGCATTTGAGACCGTCTTAAATACAGATTATACGACGACCTCTTCTCATACCGGTTAAGACATTCACATCAACAAAATCAACTTCACTAATCATCAATCAAACTTTCATGACTATAAGAACCAGACCTCAGCGAATTCGGCCTCGGAAACTCGAAAAGAATCCACCTTGTTACTTCCACCACCATACTTCCACAAAAATTGCTTCACATTGTCCAAATGATCCTTACTTGCTAAATGCTTTATCACATTACCACTTCAATTCAATTCACAAAACACAATCACAATCAATCAAATTAATTCCTGCATAATTCGAAAAAATCAATTAAATTGAAAAAACAACAAAATCGCATGAATTAGAAATTACCTAGCGAAGGAAGCGCCGACATCGTGGACATCGAATTCGCAGAAAATGCACCAGAAAGGGGAGGATGAAGAAGCGTGAGGAGGAAGATTGAAAGTAGGGTTAGAAATTGGGGAATTGAGGAGAGAAAGCTTGTGAAGGAAGCGAGAGAAGAGAGAGGAGAGAGAAGTAGTATGACGAGGGAAGAAGTTATGGCGACGAGCTTGATTGTGATTGATTCTGCATATTTTGCAATACTCGTATTCTTCGCTCTTCTTTCGCTTCATCTTCTCCATTGTTGTTACTTTCTTCTGCACTTCGCTTCTTAGTTCTTACGCTGCTAAATTCTCGTTAAGCCGCAACCGTTTACGGAGATTAAATCGATCAAATTTTAAGACAAAAATACAAGAGATAGAAAAAAAAAGATCTTATGGGTACTAGAGATGGTAGTGGGCACGTGGGTTGTTGGGCCAGCACGTCAAAGCACGGTGCACGGCCCATTTTAGCACGACACGAAGTTGGCACAATTCAGCACGACACGGCATGCTATGGGCCGTGGGCTAAAGTTTTAGAAAAAGACCTTACCTAGGCACGACACGCTCAAAATATAAAAAAAATAAGTTAAAGTGGAGTATTTGGTAAGGCACGCTCAAGCACGGCACGACACGACACGGCACGCATGGGCCGTAGGCCGTGCCTGGCCCCCATTTTCATTAGACTTGCACGACACGACACGACACGAAGCCCACTTTCATGGGCCTGGGCCGTGTCATTTCCTTCCCAAAGCACGGTGGATCGGCACGAGGCAGGGCCCACTTCCATCTCTAATGTTAGGCACTAGGAAAATAATTTGTTACTCTTAAAACGAATATACTTGTAACACCCGCAAATATACCCCTATTTTTATATTAAAAATATTATACGGATACTTTTTAGCGAAATTTAGATTTAATCTAGAATTAAATTTCCTCTGTCTAATTTAGAGAATCCGAGTTCGTTTTCGGACTTTACTCGAAATTCCAAGTGAGTTACGTCTTAAGGCGTTTATGGGCTTTTCCCCATGTTTTTCCACTTAGGCCCTGTTCTTTTGGGCTGAATCGGAGCTGAACTGAACTGAACTGAACTTATAGGAGCTGAACTGAACTTATTGGAGCTGAACTGAACTGAACTGAACTTATAGGAGCTGAACTAAACTTATAGGAGCTGAACTGAACTGAACTTATAGGAGCTGAACTGAACTGAACTTATAAGAGCTGAACTGAACTTATAGAAGCTGAACTAAACTGAACTAAACTTATAGGATCTGAACTTTTCTGAACTTAATTTTAATTAATTGAATAGAATTTATAAAATCTAAAATTTACTAAACTGAACTTTATTACATTAGGTAAGATAATAACATAATTCCAATTTATATACATTGGTTTGTTCAAATATATTACTACGTTGACATCATCTTTATCTGTATCTTTATTTTTTGGAAAGGACTGTCATAAAAAAAAGTATACTCTAAAACATAAGGTAAGATGATAACATAATTCCGATTTATGTACATTGGTTTGTTCAAATAGATTACTACGTTTACATTACGATAAAAAAAATAAATCACATATTACATCGTTTTCTAACCATCTGTTTCCATATCATCATCTTCCTCATCACTTTCTTCTTTATCTTCACTATCACTCGTAACAACGAATTTATTCCCTCGCCAAATATTTTTTACTATCTTGTTTCGTACCTTTAACATGGTTTTTTTTCCGCTTATCATCAAACATGCCCAAATCTACTGTTCCTTGAATATTCACGTCATGTTGTATAATAGGTATTCCAAGAGTATGCATCCTTATAAAATTATGGAGTGTGAATGTATAAAACAATAATAGACATTTGATACTTTTGTGACATTCGGGGCATATTTTTTAACACCCACCTTTTTTTCAAATGACCAAATGTCATTCCACTAATTAATGTCAAATTTTTTTATATCGGTTTTCATAAATAATATATTCCGTATAACTTTTCTGAACTTAATTTGTAAGAATTGAATTTTTCTGAACTGAACTTATAAGAGCTGAACTGAACTGAATTGAACTTATAGGAGCTGAACTGAACTGAACTTATAGGAGCTGAACTGAACTGAACTTATAGGAGCTGAACTGAACTGAACTGAACTTATAGGAGCTGAACTGAACTGAACTTAAAGGGGCTGAGTTTAAGTCCAAAAGAACGGGGTCTTACTCCCTTATAATTATACTCCCTCAAAACCCTAACTCACTCATTTTCACTTACTCCTTCTTCCTCATCAAGTAACCACCAAAAACCTAATATCGACACTACTCCTTCGTTACTTGCTCAAATCTGCTAATTTTCATCGTAATCTTTCCCTCTCATCGTCCTCTATCTTAATTGGTAATAAAATTACCGTCTTTCTCACTTTTCAATTTATCCATCTTTCTCAAAGGTGAATTATATTCATCTTTTGTTGTCTAATTGTAGGTGGTGACCTTCAAAACCTCGACAAAGACTACTACTTAAAAGAGGAGGACCTAGACAAGGATTGAAGACGCAAAAAGGTAACGGTGAAGGGTTACTCGATATCATTACGTGTTTTAATGTGTTTTATAGGTTAGTAATCATATTTAGAATATGATTAGTTTTCATAGCATTTGTGTTTGTTGATGATGGTTATCGTTTGTTGATAATGGTTCATGTTAGTTGATGGTCAGCTGACCGGCTGGGAAGTGGCTGATGTGAAATTAGTATTTCGTGATGATTTTGGTGTTATGTAGGTCTCAGCCGGCCGACCGGCAGCCGATCAGCCAACCGGCTGAGACACACCCTATACTTTCTTCATTTTCTCGTATGACATAGGATCCAGCTGGGTAGCCGGCAGCCGGTCCACTTGACCGGCTGGATCATGCTGTATTTTGGATGATTTTCAAGTGTTACTATGGTGCCAGCCGGGTAGCCGGCAGCCGGTCCACCTGACCGGCTGGCACACATTGGTTTTCTCTTTACTTTTCTTTCTTATGTTTTCATTTATAATAATTCGCATGGTTCGTTTATCGTATAAATTTACGTAATTACTTTAAATATTCATGTTTAGAGTATATGATATTCCATTCGCTTGTATTGCATGTTTTGTGACGGTTTTGATATATCCCACTTTGAGTCGGTTTTGCATATGTTATGGTTTGAGCACTAATTGTTGTGCTATGAACTCTCATTCCCCCGGCTACCTCCTCGCTCGTAAGGCTGGAATGTCGAAACGAGGAGTGTATCCTTACTGCTTAATTGCATGTGTTAGTGGGCATATGACGACGTTGTTGGGAGGCGAACGCCTTGCGTTGATCGACTCGGCCGTCAAATGTTGTATACTTGCGAGGTGGTGTCATTGCATGTAGCGTACCGTTTGTTATGATGCTTGTGCTCTTTTCCGCCTCTTTCGTGAAGGTTGACCGAATTTGGGGTACTCGGCTTCTATGATTGACCGAGCCTTGGATGCGAAATGTTTATCGCATGTCGAATCGGAAAATGTGATTCCGAGAGTCTGACCAGGTTTAGACTAGGACCGTATTATTATCGTCGTTCTACCAGGAGGAAATTAGTCTACATATACGAAATGTTAATCGTGTATGCGTTCAGGGAAATGTTTATCCTGTGGATGCGATTTTAATCATACTTGCCATGTACACGGTGCTAGTGCGTGTCATTTACCGTGAGAGATGTTGTCAACGTATTCGTACGTTTGGATGGATGATTACATGATTAATTATTTGTGATATTTGGATGACTTGACATGGTTTGTTTGTCGAGTCTCAATCTTATCAAACTTATGCCGCTAACGGTGAGATGCAAGCCCTAGTGAGTGTATGGTTGCCTAAGAGTGTCTTCCCCGAGTCTATCTATAATATGATGGTTACGGTTTTGTACTCCATGCACAGATATCTTTATATATATAATTGCCTATTTATTCTTCTCGTATTTCACATGTATATTTATACATGTATGCTTCTACGTATGTATTTCCGTTTAAGTTCGTTATTTGTGATATGGCTGGGAGAACCCAGAGTTACTCCCCACTGATTGTGGCGTTCATGTTTTTCATGGATGAACAGGTTGCTTGCTTGGATGGATTTTTGCCTGTTGTATTTGGGGTTCGGGTGTGAGCTAGCGGGCGTTGGCCTTGACGATTCACCCCTAGACGTTGTTTAGCTAGTTTATTAGTAACTTTGATATTTGATAACATTTTGAGAGAATTCGTCTCTTTGTAGTATATTCAAATTTTAGTTTGTATTTATTTGACATTCCTCGTAATTTTATCTTGGCATGTAAAAAGTTTTAAAAACACCGTATTTTTCGCTATATAAATCGCATGTTTGTTATGTTTTATTTCCGCATTCGCGAGGATTGTCACATACTTGTCTTAAACAATTGTTCGGCGTTTGCACGTACGGGTTCAATTAGAGTTGCCCTTCATTTTCTTCTTTTATTCTCATTTATTTTTTGTCTATATTTTGACCTTTAAGTGTCTTTAAAACTATAATAAAATGTCATATTACACTTATATATTTAGATTTTACTATTTACAAAATTATATTTTCAGTAAAACAATCAACTTAAATGCATTGAAAATGTGGTCAAACTATAACATTGAAGACCGTGCAGACATTGTGGATCTATGGTTGGTGAGCGCCAAGGGAGGTTTGGATGGCTGGATTTTCGGGGTATCTAGGTGAAAGTGGCGGGAAGGGGTGACATCATTGTGGGTCTATGGTTGGTAGTAGTAAATGAAAAAAGTAAATTTAACGGTTTTCTATACACGTCACCAAGAGTCAAAATTAAAGGCTTTTTAAAAAATATGTAATATGCCTAAAAAAAGGTTGAGGGGTAAAAAAGGAGAAAACCCCTAAACAAGCTCAAAGGTTGTAAAAGCACGAGGGATATTTCACATGCACGGCTATGGTTCCAAAAAGGTATTCGAGATGCACTATTTAATGGGTGGGCATCCGTATCTTCAACCCGAATACATACTCTCGCCCCTTACTCTAACCATTTCATGTATTAACCATTTAACCGAGCTCTCTTACATTTCATAATCTAGTTCCATCCCTTTAGAAGTTAAGGTGCATTGATACGTTCCCAAGCACGCAAGCACCCATAGTTTCTTGTTAACGATTTCTTGAATGCCCAAATCCGCCTACCCGTAACGACAACCGACACATCTGAAAGGAACACACCAGATGGTAACCACCGTTTTTTTTTTTGGAACTAAAATGATACACACACCTATAGACTATAGTATCTGAATATGAGCTTGGTCTCCACTCTCCAGCCTGAGGCTGAGACTTCACATCAGGTGGCCTAGTAACCCTTAAGGTTAAGTGTTTCTCCCTCAGTTCTTATTCAACATATGCAACTTTTCTTAATTTGTTGCACGGGATCAAATGAAGATTTACAGTTTGAAATGAACTAAAAAAGTTTTACTACTTCTTTCTGCATTTTGCAGAAACACTGAACATTCTGTGCAAGAGTTATTATCTTGAAACTTCTTCCTCTATAAAAGTGATGGGGTAATAAAAAGTAAATGTCGGTCAGAAATTCTTCCAATAGGGCTCCCCTGCCACTCATTTCGCTCGAATTACCTGCTCGCATGTCTGTATGCAAGTTACAGATATGTAAGTAACGTCTATTCAGCATTAAGTGCCTCAAGTTGTTTCCTTAGCTCGTCCAAGTCGTCAGCTGAGTCAGCACTTTTTGTATCTTGTTCCGACACAGGTGTAGCTATGTAGGCATCTGCAGCCGGGAGCTCGTGAACCAGGCCTTCTGGAAGAGAATCTGAAAGAATCCAACAATGATCGAGGTTAAAGTAATCGACAATTCAAATTTTGCTATTAAGTTTAATAAATGAAAAAGTAAAACACAATAGAAAGGAAAAGCTCTATCAATTTAATTGTTGGCTATTACCTGTAATTTGGCTATTGGATCCTTCTGGCATACTGTCATCATCGACACTGAACGAACAGGGTAATCAAATGCGTAAATTTTAAAAAACGCACCAGTTGAAAATTATCTATAAAAGGGGTGTTATAACGAACACAAATTCATCTAAAAATTCTCTGGACAATAAATTCATCGCCAACCCACCAGACATACGCATTTAATTAAATAATCTTGTAATTGTGTGTATGCTTTGTCTAATGCTTGGTAAGTTATTGTTAGACAGTCATACAGACATCCACTGAAGAGCACAAATTTTCATGAGATGAACAAATTCTCATGAGGAATGCAACTTTTACTACTACGAGACCGTCTCTTTAGAGACCAACTGTTGGAAGAGAGAATCATGTCAATACTTCCCATGAAGACATGTAGTAGAGAAAGTTACATACCTAATATTCCATTCATTGTCATCATGAAGTGGACCTTCTGGTTCCAACAGCACTTCTGCCTCCATCTTGGCCTTGGCTGCAGCATCCCTTTCCGGTTTCGCTAACATGTAATCCTTCTGCAATGGCAGACAACATTCACAGCACGAAACATACAAGCTGAACAGATCAATCCACCAAACACACAATCATTACAATACCTGTCTTTCCAAGCAAGCTGAGTTTTGACATTGCAGATTTGGTTTTATTTCCATAGTAGGAAAATAGTCCTTCAAAGCATTATAACCCTGTCGTATAAAGCAGCGAAGTATAAGCAATGTTATAGGTCAAAGTGCAATTACTTCTGACAATTTGGAGAGTGCAAAGTCTCACACGAGTTGCTCATGATAATATTATCACCAGATTGAACCTTATTATATATAAATGGGATAGTTATTCTTTGAGTTAAGGGAGTATAGGAGTAGGGGTTATCGATAAATGGGTGGATCTCACATTATACTAAAATAATGTTTCAAGAGACCACTGTTAACGGGATCGAGAAATAGAAAGATGTTGAAAGCAATTTAGGTCTAGCATTTGACACAGCGTAACCATGCAATGGACAAGAGCCATGTTGGAAGAACAAATGGGAGAAAAAGTGATTGTTGATCCATGATCCACAGTTAAATCTTTAGGCTATCGATACATCAAATGGGGGAACAGATAGATCAATAAATTAACAATGACCCAAGCAATCAGAGTTTAGAGAGGCTACCAAATATCGTGAAACTTGTCCGAACTTTAGGAGATATTTGAGTGTATTTTGCACAAGAAGTCCAGCAACAACACCCTACAAACCAAGCAAACACATTAAGAAATTTAGCACATATCAGAATGGCAGAATCCTAGGGCTGATCAGAATTTGCATGAGATTGATGTGACAACACAAATTGCACAACTTGGGACAACATATTTTGCTCTCTCAATATTTGGGACACATTCAAGGTTCTTCAAAAAGTTTCATTGAGAAAACCCAGTATCATGATGTTTAGATAGAGATAAGAAGTGTCATGATAAACAAATAATAAATACCTTAATCTTTTAAGACCATCTCCAATCTGATATTTCTTTAAATCAGGGTGATTGGAATAATTACCATGGTTGTTGGGAGAGATGCTGCACAGACACCTTCACGCTTCAGTGTACGCTCATCTACTCCAGATGCCACAACCTGTATGAAATCAGCAATGGCACATCAAGGCTACAGCTGAGTTTGCTTCAAAAACTTGGTTAACATACTCCAACAGTGGTCATTTGCCTTTAATCTATACGAAAGGAACAACATTACTCCACTGCTCAAGGGCTCTTGTCTTAGGCAAGGTAAGAGGGCATTGGATGTATGCAGCCTTTACCCCTATATTAGGAAGCACAAAGATTGTTTCCGAGTAACTCATAAGTCATTAACAATTATTGCGTCATGCATTATATCTAGCTGTTGCTCTGGAGTACAAGAAGCACCTCCAATTTAATGAGTCATTTTCCTTTAATCTGTATACATTAAAAAAATAATGAGGTGATAAATAGCCTACCAAGGGGGGAACACATGCAAAGCAGGCTGTTTCTCCAGGAATAAGCAATTGTATATGACCAGAAACAGCATCCTCTGACACACCTATACATGCAACAATTTCCGAATGAACTTTAAAGATATTGAGCCGCTGAAATATATCAGATTCCCCATGGATATAAGTACAAAAATGACAATCAAGGTTGACAAGCTTATTCATTTTCGCAGGTACACTTTGAGGTTAAGACGTAATTTCTTCGTGACAAAAAGGAATTATTATTCCTAAACCCCATTTGGCTTTCACCATCTGCTTTTGAAAATTTAACAAAGTCCAGAAATAATATTATCATACAAATAAAAGTTGCTTATGAAGTCAAATACAAAGACTAATAACATCTAACGTGGCACCCTAGGTAGCACGAAAACGGACACGGACACGGACACGCGATACGGCATCTCGTGAAATTTAGGACACGGGACACGACAGTTAAATTTAATAAAAAATATATTTTATAGTTATAAATAACGTACGATTTTATTTTTATATTGGTATTTGATATTAAATGTAAATAATTGAAGATAAAATTTGACTTTTACTATAATTTATTCTCATTTTACACCTAACTCATTTTCTAATCAATCTCTTTTAGTTTTTCAACCTTTCATTCCTTATTTATAGGTGTCCGTGTGTCCGACACGGTGTCCGACACGGGACGGCTAGTTAGGAGGAGTGTCCGTGCTACCTAGGTGGCACCTAACAACCATCAGAAGAGAGCCAGAGCACAATAGAAGCTATCGCTCAGAATGCAGACAGTTAAGAGAAATTAGATGCTTGCTAAATTGCAGAGGCTTTAAGCAAATCTTTTTTATATTACGATGCAGGTGATTCATGGACACACGCTTATTAAGCATGTCTTAGTCTTAAATTATCCCTTTATTTCCCACTTTAAAAATCGAATGGCATGAACATACCACGCTAAATTGGCAAACGGCAAGGCAGAACCCGCAACTCAATAAAAAGTAACAATGGAAAACAGGAAAAGTAGTGTAATAGAATTTCATAGAGATAACAAATTTGTCAGACACATAGAACGACCAACAAGTCTGGACCATGTTAGAAGTGGCCTTCTAAACAGCATGATGCTAGAGCCCAACAGCAAATTAAATGTTGCAATAACACCGCTTTTATCAAACAGAACACAAATTGATCCAACAGACAAGAGAATAAAATTCACTTACCCGACTCCATCCATGTTTGATTCAATTCATTGCATGCCTATAGAGTAAAAATATTACCGTTTTAGATAAAGGTGAAACAAAGAAAATGATTGTCTCACGCAAGCACCATAAGCATAAAGAAGAGAGCTGAATGGTGAGGACGAGAAAGAACCTGATTAACCACCATCCTTGCCTCATAATTGTCCACACAGCTTAACACAAGATCTACACCACTGCCTTCCTTCGCCGGGCAGAATTTTTTATTTTTCAAACTAGACATGAAAATTTCAAAGCCTTCTACTGTTGTTATGTTCATCGTATAGCTCTGAAAATAGAAGATACAGTAAGCAGAGCAAAGTGAATAAAAAGTTTAAACTGGTACTCTTATTATGTTAAAAAGTACCAACTGATATATCCAGACTTCGCATCCAATTTCGCAGTTATGCGACATTTATCAGATTAGTCTTTTTTCATCAAGTGCCTTTTGTTTGTGAATGCAGGTTGGTAACTGGTGGGACTATGAGGACAACGGCTAAATAAGATCTCAAATGCAAGTAAGTTTTGACAAGGTCTGGTTGGAGACTGGAAAAAAATTTGATAACTCTAATAAAGCAGCATTTAACAGCAGTTCTTATCCACATAAGAATCACAAGAATACAAGATTGCCTCTTTGGCGACAAAATCTTTGAATCAGGCATATGCAGGAGCTACATAAAGGAAACGAACGAGAATATTGGAGATTGATATACTATAAGTAATCAT
This sequence comes from Heliosperma pusillum, assembly GCA_022085475.1. Taxonomy (NCBI): domain Eukaryota; kingdom Viridiplantae; phylum Streptophyta; class Magnoliopsida; order Caryophyllales; family Caryophyllaceae; genus Heliosperma; species Heliosperma pusillum. The sequence goes on along the minus strand of JAIUZE010000203.1, from coordinate 40,206 downwards.
CCTGCATCAACGGTGCTAATCTAAAGGTTCCGACCATGTATTAACCACACCTGTGACAGTTTTAAATGTTGTAGCAGTTAGGGAGGTCATATTTATGCCACTATCAAGAAAAAGTGTAGCTAGCAGATTGGGGAGCACTTGGAGGGCTTGAAGCCTTAAGAGATAAGTGGCTAATCGCGGGTCTCATATGACTCTGATTTGCATTTCAGTTTATTAGAGACTACATGATTGTGTTACAAAAAGAATACAAACTGTTAAAAAACTAGAATTTATCAAAAGAAAAGCTGGCTTTCTCAGAAATTCCACAGGTCCAAAGAAGCAAATCCACCTCAATAAGTTATGAGTTTATCAAACAAGGTGTTTGTCTAGCAGCTATGTTTGATATACAACCTTTCACATAATAATTTACCACCATGAGCAATTGAGCATGACTTGTAGCATCATTTAGTGAATGTCGTTTTTCTATCCTTAGTTCCAGATTTCACATGGTCAAAGTAAGGAAAATTGATTAGTTCCTTCCGTTTTAACCCCACCCTCTTAGTTCCAGATTTCAGCTGGTCAAACTACTTCTTAAGGAAAATTGTTTAGTTCCTGTCGTTTTATCCCCACCTTTTGCATTCAGAGTTTAGAAACTTATCTAACTTTGAAAGGACAAGTCTGACAACTCAATCAGCAAAGCAATACAGAGAAAACAGAAGTGAGAGATGCATATCATTAGTTTTACAAATTTATTATACTCACCTCAAGTACAACATCAGGATTTATATCTGATAGAGTCTGAACAGCAGCATCAGTCTTTGTCATACCAACCTGTAATTGAGAATCCGCCACGCAGATGTAAATTGGCAACTGGACTATATATCTCTCTTAAAACAGCGCTATACAATTCAGTCGTAGTGAAATTAAAATTTAGATATCCCATAGGCTCTATATTACTGAAATGATACTACCAAGACCAACTTCAAAGTAAGCTAAACAAGAAAACTTATATAGAGAACAAATGAAAAAGATCATATATGAGGCAGACCTGCTCTGGACGGAAAAACAACCTATTCATGTTAGCCAACTCCACTGTGTCGTAATCATAAAGCAACAATCGACCAATGCCGCATCTAGTAAGCATCTCAGCAGCAACACTTCCTACCCCACCAATACCCTGTATTGCCAAACCATGTTCTTTAATAAAAATTAGAATTCTAAGAAAGCTATCTCATCAAACAAATTAATGCTAGATCATAGATGTAACATTATCTGAAAACCAAATACCTGAAAAAATTGCAATATAGCAAAACCCAATTGCCACAACATATGAAATATGCCGAATTTAATTTTCATTAGTTGAGCAAAAAAGTTCCCATTCATAATTAATTAATGTACACATTTATTTCTAGAAGTGAAATTAATGGAGAAAGTTCAAGAACACACCACAACTGCCACAGAAAATTCTCGTATTCTTTCATAATTAGCTACAATACCCATACGTTGAAGTGCCATTAATCGACTATAAGGATTGCTGTCAACCACTTCAGCACTCATATCCTGTTACATTTTATCAATTCATCAGTATTTGAAACATAACTTACTTATTGCAAACTTAAAACTGCAAATCAGATATAACTCTGAAAACGATATATATGACCTTGACTTTGGATCGTTGAACTGGTGCTGACTTCGCTAGGCTGGTAAGATGTTCTACTCGATGTTGCAACTGTAAAGTAAGCAAATAATGACAGAAGTGAAGTGTATCAATTCGTCAGCCAAAGATCAGTACAACAAATAGATATATGAGCAAATGCCGCAGCAGCTTGTCGACTGTTTCATTTCTATCAAGGGAGCTTCAGCGCACCCTAAAGCCATAATTTTTTACTCATAGTTTGTGCTGCTAAGATTTAAATTACGTACGTATTGCATAGGACCTCAAAAGACGTAATTTCTGGATCCGCCATTGATGCCAATATAACACAACAACCAGTCACGTCGAAGTACCAGCAAAAACAGGTAGAAGAAGTGAATTTGAACTCAATAACAACTAAAATTCTAAGCACATTGTATCTTTACCTTACAATTCTTCATACAAAAACATTCACATTTGTAAAAAACGACTCCCTCCCTCTCGATCACTTGTTTATCTTTGATTAAAATACCGCAAAGGATTGAGACGGCGGGCGTGTATAAAGTAGGCGATTTATAAAAGGTACACACAAAACAATTCAATTTAGCATCAAATAACGAACATGTGCACCAATTTATATCAACATTAGCAAATGCATGCAAACATTTCTATAATAAAGCAAGAAGATTGATCAAACTACTACTAGTACCTTAATTACAATCTGAATTATAAAATTCAGCAATTAAAACACAGAAATCGATAAATTGTTCCGGTGAAAAGGAAGGAATGATGAGAATCAAGCAAATCACCTTATCAATTGAATTAAGAAGAGTTGGATCAAGAGAAGATTGCTTAAGGGCATCGAGATCGGCGAACAATTCATGGAGTTCGACCTCCATTGTTGGATGATTATTTTGCACTGTTTTGGACTAATTAGTAAGCGTTTTCAGATTATTTAGCTAAGACGGGAGAGACAAAGAGAGAAGGTAGAGAGAAACTAAGGGAGGCGGATAATAGAGGTATATATATACAATAGGGGTTAGAGTTATTATAAGATAATATATAATATATTCTAGTATCCTATAAGATATGTACATCCATATAATAATATTCTATAACATTCCCCTTTGGATGTCCATTACTGAAGAACATGTCTCGTTAAAAAACATACTAGAAAAACCCTATGGGAAAAACCCTAGAAAGGAAAAGAGTACAATAATCTCCAAATACGCATAACAAGCTGCCTCGTTAAAACCTTTCCATGGAAAGCCCAGTGGGACAAAATCATAGATAAGGAAAAATAGTACAGCGCGTTGTCACGGATTGCGACTCACCAATCCGTAAACGATTCTTTGTTCGGATAATATCGCATGGTAGGCTAATTTGGTGGAGCATTCTAGAAGATACAAGGCTTTTCTAGGGGTTTCCGGAATTGTCTAGAGTTTACTAGAAGTTTCTAGAACACGATAGAGTTTTCTAGAATATTTTAGAGGTGTCCGGAATATTCTAGAATAGTGTGAAAGTGTCTAGATGTTTCTACATATTTATTGTATGTATAAGGATATGAAAATATATGAAGATTGTTCTAGAATAGGTTCTAGAATGTTCTAGAGCGTTGTAGCATGTATTTATGTAGAACTTTCTAGAAGGTTTAGAAGTAGGATTTGAGGTCTATAAATAGACCAAAGCATGTACATTTTTATTGAAGTGTTAAAGAGTTTCTTTCAAGCTTTAATGAAGAAGTCTTGAGAGTTCTCTTCCTTCCAACCCCAATCCCGAAACACTTAGTCATCTAAAGTGAGTGTGAGGGATAACCAAATGGTATGCATATCGGGCATCGATCTTTGGATCGTGGGTGCATACAAACGAGAGGCTCAATCGAGTCAACTTGGGAAGCCTGACCCGCCAACGACGGGACTGTTGACGGGTGGCGCACGGAGCACGGCTTGCTTGCGGGTGTCAAGAGAAGTCGGCCCGTGACAGGTGGTATCAGAGCCACTTCGATCACATGGGAAGTGGTGAAGTGGTACATAGGGGTCGTGAACAAGCCGACGGGACTGGCTACCACGACAAAACTTGATGTTTAGCCGACATTAAAGGCTACTATAGGCGTCGAGCCGACGTTAATGGCTACCATGGTCGTGAAAAAGCCGACGGGACTGGCTACCACGACAAACTTGATGTCGAGCCGACACTAAAGGCTACCTTATGCGTCGATCCGACGTTAAAGGCTACCGGGGTCGTTAGCAAGGAGCTTGCGGAGCTAGATGCTACGACAGATTGAGGAGTCGAGCCGACTTAAAAGGCTACCGAGGTCGCGTGCGAGGTGGAAGCGACAAATGAAGAGGCGGGACGCAAGTACTAGGGGCACTTGTTGACTGTCAATTTCGGGAGGGCGTGAAAGGGATCACGCCAAACAATCACGAAATGGATCTCGTAAAGTCCATCTTCGAGATGGAGTATCGAGGATAGACCGTGACGAGGACGTCTACGGTTTTGGTGGGGAAGAATGTCACGGATTGCGACTCACCAATCCGTAAACGATTCTTTGTTCGGATAATATCGCATGATAGGCTAATTTGGTGGAGCATTCTAGAAGATTCAAGGCTTTTCTAGGGGTTTCCGGAATTGTCTAGAGTTTACTAGAAGTTTCTAGAACACGATAGAGTTTTCTAGAATATTTTAGAGGTGTCCGGAATATTCTAGAATAGTGTGAAAGTGTCTAGATGTTTCTACATATTTATTGTATGTATAAGGATATGAAAATATATGAAGATTGTTCTAGAATGTTCTAGAGCGTTGTAGCATGTATTTATGTAGAACTTTCTAGAAGGTTTAGAAGTAGGATTTGAGGTCTATAAATAGACCAAAGCATGTACATTTTTATTGAAGTGTTAAAGAGTTTCTTTCAAGCTTTAATGAAGAAGTCTTGAGAGTTCTCTTCCTTCCAACCCCAATCCCGAAACACTTAGTCATCTAAAGTGAGTGTGAGGGATAACCAAATGGTATGCATATCGGGCATCGATCTTTGGATCGTGGGTGCATACAAACGAGAGGCTCAATCGAGTCAACTTGGGAAGCCTGACCCGCCAACGACGGGACTGTTGACGGGTGGCGCACGGAGCGCGGCTTGCTTGCGGGTGTCAAGAGAAGTCGGCCCGTGACAGCGTGCTACTCCCCTGATGATAACATGATTGTATATAACTTCAAATGAATCATGTTTTGATTCAAATGAATCATGTTTTGATGTAACTTCTCGATCGTTGAATAGAATCCATTGTAATTGATAAACTTGATATCTTCATATGGTTGATAATTTCAATCTTCACATTACTTTAGAACTCGTAATCTAGATGTAGCCATTTATGATAACTCTTAAATCTTCATTTCAAAATAATACATCACAATAGTGAGAGAAAATAATTCTAGTTCTTCTCATAAGATGACATACTATTATGTCTAAAACAATTGGCATCTCAACAATTATGATGATCATTACTATAGCGTAATAATTCGCTTTTATTGCTAGCTCGTTAAGAACCTTCCTAGAAAAAACCCGTTGGGACAAAAAACCTAGTTGAAGGGAAAAAATAAATGTAGCAATCATCCATATATTGGATCTCTACTGGAGAAGCAATCAAATTGTTGGATAATAATAATCCACTAAATACCTTCAGTAATTTTCTTTGCTAAACCATTGGATTGACATCCTTATTATAGACTTTGACTACATTATTTTTCAATCATTATGGTACTACCATAAACTGATTTCAAGTGTTTAACCAGAAATTCATTTAGAATATGCTCAAACTTCAGGTTGAGAAATCAAATAAACTCAAAAGGAGTTTTGATGTTCCATTTTGGAACTAATTAGTAATTACGATATCTTTCAATCGTATTTTAGAGGTTTATATATTTCGTCACAAGTTCTCAAAACTCAATTGATCAACCATTTAACAAATGATGATCATTCATAAGAGGCTCCTTCAGGAAGATATCCTCGTAGGAGTAAAATATACTTCTCGTTTTAAACATTTATCAACGTAGAACAATATAATTAATCATGTACATGCAAATGATATGTAACTAACTGTAAACAACATAGTCTAACAATAATGCAATGATATACTCCGTATTAAAACTAAGATGCAATGGTGAACTTATGTCTATATGCACATGATGATTATTCGATAATGCAAACTGTATAGTTTTTTTTCCAATATTCATAATTTCAGTTGACTTCAGGTCAATAGATGGACTTTAGGTCCATGAGCTCATTTATAATCAAAGATTATATGTTGACAATCACAATTGAACTTGCATAAAATATCCCCATTTTCTAGTCCATTTAAGTCCGCGCGCAAATGCATATCGGTTCCTTAACCATATCGATATAATTTCAACATCTCAAGATATTGTCAGTAGTGATCAATGATATCTGAATATATATGGTACCATTCGTCTTCTATATAGGCCATCGATTATGATTCAGATATCTATGTCACTTTAAGGAACATACAAATTTCTTTACTCCATAGGAGTACCAACTGCCCATTCTTGCCATTTTTCTTACTACTTGAAATATGTGAACCGATATGACTCTCACACTACATTTCACGTGTGGTTACTATTCAATTTGGCAAGAATCCAATTTTTCATCACATATATTATGACTAATTTATAGCTCTCTATACCACATATAGGGTAATCTGTCTATAATCAAATCATAGTTTCAATGTATTATCTTACATTTTGATAAGGTGATTAAAGTGGTATCATAATACATCTCCATAACCAAATGAATACCATTATTTCTAATTCCATGAACCTCTGTTTGATGTATTTTATATTGAAAACAAACCGCTGAACTTCAGGTCCAGTTGGGGATATCATATTTGTTTGTTTTTACCAGCTTCTCCTTATCATTCTCCCCCTGATGTGGTAAAAACTATCAACAAAAGATAGATTTAATGGGCAACAGATCATCATATCCACCTTAAATCTAATTTTCTCATATCATAAATCATAATGAGACTTTGATATGGGCACTTTTATACAATAATAAAATGTTTCGGGGAGTAACATAAAATGCAGTTGGATTTAAATGTGCTGAATCACATTGCCCAATTTAAGAGATCAATGATTTCATTAATATCAATATCTGATTTTTAATCACAACAACTACCCCAAAATCAATATGTGGCTATATGGCACACAATATAGCGTCAATGCATACATGAACAGTGACATTCTTTATTCAATATCAAGTAGTGTTTAGATTTACAGTATCATATATACTCAATCTCAATGTAGTGTCTTGCCTTTAATAAACATTCTACACGAGATAATTTCAGCACTTATATTTTCTTTAGGATAAACTTCAGGTTTATCAAAACGGGTGTAATTAATAAGAACCCGGATGGCCTAAACCGTCACATCTTACCATTTTATGTCAACTTTCTTAGTTTGGCCCAAAATCATGGCAAGTTACACAAGCACTTGGTCGTGTTTAGATAGTATAATTTATCACACGCCACTTTAATTTCTAGTTGACAATTCAACGTGCTAAACTTTTGGTTAGCAATGTCATATCACGTGCCAAATTTCTAGTTGACTATATTTACATTGCTAAACTTCCAATTAGCAACATTTCAATATATGACTTCAAATTAAGTCTATTGTATCTAGCCAGATAAAAATAGATGTGATATAAGACACCAACTGATGTATTTTTTTTATTCTTTATTTTTATATTGGCAAGACTAAACATGTAACACAATATTCTTTCAGTGAATATAATACATTGCTCTTTTTTGTAGTACGTACACAAATCATACATCAAAATTATTACTTTTGGGAATAAAAATCATAACTGATTCTTTTAATAATTTCAGTTCAACTCAATTAATAATTCACCCGTCCCTTCAGGGAGGTGGTGAAATCAACGAATCATAGTGATAATTCTTTTCATAATATTAAATAATTGATCATATGTCACTTGTATACGAGATACCACACATAGTGTCTACATGACTACATCATTTGTATGAAGGATTTATAAATTTCATACTCAAAACATGCTATCTCATTCGCTTCAGGGAATGACTATCTCATGTTTTGAAAATATTCATGTATAAATATCGATCGAGTTTATTCTTAATTATGAAACTCAAATAATTCTCACTATATGAAATGTGAGAACCGAGAATTTATAAACACTGTGAACTTCAGGTCACAGTTTCATCTATAAATATTATGAACTTCAGGTCATAATTTAGTATATGAAAACACTATGAACTTCTGGTCATAGTTTCGATATCTTTAAATATTATGATCTTCAGGCAATCAGGCCATAGTACAGATATTAAAATTTCAACTCGTAGATCATTTTCCTTTTCTCATATCAAACTTTAACATATACTTCCTCCATTCAACTCCACTCTACCAAAAAATTTTTTCACATTTGCCGAGACGAGTTTTGCACGGTAAATATCGTTAGCTACGTGTTTGCAAAAATTATAAAAGTTAGATATTAATAATGTACTCGTAAAGACGAATCAAACAAGATCACACATGAATATATTATTTTTTACTTATATATTGAGAGAAAATTGCAATTATATGATCGCTTGTGAATAGTGTACAAAAAAGAAAGTGGTAGAGTGGAGTTGAATGGAGGAAGTATGAGTTACACATGACTTTTCATGAGATATTGTCTTTTAGAGTTTTAGTAAATAAATTTGGCTTAAATATGGCCACATCATTAGGCTCAAGGCCGCATTCCTTGGCTCACCAAATGCCACATTATTAGCTAGGCTCAATTAAGGCCGCAATATTTGGCTTTACATAATGTCATATTCCGATTCTGCTAAAGGCAGAGTTTTTATGAGATGTTACATTCACTTCAAAGAATGGACCAAATTTCAAATCTCATTATATTGTTCAACTTCGGGTGAATAAAAAATCAGTTTAAATAAGCTTCTTTTTAATAAAGACCGCTTTATCAATTTGAAACTCAAATGCGGTTCATAAATTGCAGCTGTGAACTTCTGGCCACTAGCATTTAAATGTGAACTTCTGACTACTTACACTTAAACAATATGAATATATTGTAGTGATGAGCCGGTGTTAAATTATAATACACCTTTTAAACTTTGAACTTCAGGCCAAAGTCATATCGTGGACATATTTTCTCATCTTTATGAAAGAGATCTTTTGAAACTCCGGATCTAAAATTATACTCTATGTCCCTTCTCAAAACTTGTTCACATATAGTGAACTAGTGTATGTCCATTCTATATTATTAATAGCATGATAATCCAATAACAAACTATAAACACTTACCATGAATTTGTTTTCCTCTACGGTACCACAAAATACTTACGAACATGATAATCCAGATATCATTCACTATCATGTTAAAAAAAGAGCTTTAATACTAAGATTTCACAAAGCTATGTAAAAATAATGTCAATTCCTGAGATTAAGATTGTCGCCACAAACATATAGTCATTATAGAATACGTAGTATGTTGGAAAGACCAACAAATAGACTTGTTTACATGCAATAACATTAGAAATTACGCATACAAGCAAACCCACTTAAAAATTCATAGGCTTATAAGTTATAACATATGACCTAATAACCCGAACATATCATACGCCTTTATTATTGCACTAATTATAAGAACCACAATAACATACCCACTTAAAGCAAATTAGATGTTGGGAGAATAAGGTCAACAAACCAAAATGCCTAAGCCTAATTATGTATAGATAATTAAAATCAAAATTAAGCAATTAAGGGATGTCCATCATGTATTCATGTCGTCAATTTGCTGATAGTTCTGCCGTCATAACTGTAAACATAAATTATAGGATCTTGATTAAAGCAATAATTACTGAAAGGTACTTACGTGGTGCAACCATCAGATCTGATAATAAAGTTACTTGAGAAAGATAAAGAATAAACCTTTATTGCTTTGCCTTCTCCTACTTTCCTTATTCTCTAATTCACTTTCTTTCTGTGTGTTGCTGATATGAATGAATTAGGTTAAAGCACAAACAAGTGTACTTATATAGAGAGGTGGCAGGAGGGGCTTAATAGAATAAGTAGTCAGATATGTTAATAGCCTGTAACTATTAACCGTAATCTACCTAAATTAGGACTCCTAATAAAAACCCGAAACAATATATTTAACCATTATTTAATTAAGATAACTAATATCAGTAATTAGGTCCACACAATAGAGAATTAAATAATATTAATATAATAATTCTTACATTCTCCCACTTGGACCATATTACTGATTAAAACATAATGTCACGTTTAATTGTAACATAAGGCGCGTAGACGGTTAAATGAATACATAATGGGTTTATCTTAATTACCCTGATCATCCCTGAACAACTGGTTGAGTCATGGCGGAGACACTACTATAAAAGAGAAGTGGTCCTTCCATGTACTACAGACCAATCACTTAGAATAATCAGTCTGTACAAGGAGCAAACATAATCCCCAAATAATGTCCTTGAGGAAAAGGACTAATTCTGTTAATCGTGCAACAATAATGTATACAATAACAATAATACGATACAGAAAAGTGTTCGGAAATCATCATCATAATAAAACATAAATCGATTAATCAAAACATAAGTGTCATTATTACAAAGCACTAGCATGATCCAAACATAAACGAAAAGCCTTAATGATTATCCTCCAGACCCATATCAATAGCATGCTTCAAAAATGTCTTTGGAGGTAATCCCTTAGTTAAAGGATCTGCTATATTAGCACTAGTCATAATGTGCTCAATTGACACAGTGTTTTTCCGAACTTCCTCCTTAACTGACAAGTATTTCATTTCCATGTGCTTTATTCCTTTAGAATACTTGTCATTCTTCGAAAAGAAGACAGCTGCGGTATTGTCACAATAAATTCTCAACGGCCTTGCAACAGAATTCATAATGCTAAGCCCTGAAGAAAATTCCGCAACCATAAAGCTTGAATAGTAGCCTCAAAGCACGCTACAAACTCAGCTTCCATAGTGGACGAGGCAATAATTGTTTGTTTAGCACTTTTCCAGGAGATTGCTCCCCCAGCTAAAACAAACACATAACCAAAAGTGCTTTTCCTTGAGTCCACGCATCCTCCAAAATCTGAGTCAGCATATCCAAGAACCTCGAGCTGATCAGTATGTCTATAAGTGAGCATTTTGTCCCTTGTTCCCTTCAAGTACCTTAAAACCTTCTTAGCCGCACTCCAATGACCCATTCCAGGATTGGACTGATATCGACCCAACATACCTACTGCAAAACTTATGTCAGGTCTTGTACAGACCTGCGCATACATTAAGCTTCCAACCAGAGATGCATAAGGAAAGTTTTTCATGGTATTTCGTTCTAGCTCAGTCTTAGGACACATACTTAAGCTGAACTTATCCCCTTTCTGAATAGGAACATCATTGGGATTACATTTTACCATGTTAAATCTTTCTAAAACTTTACTGATATAGGCTTTCTGAGACAACCCTAATGTCCTTTGTGATCTGTCTCGAGATATTTCCACCCCGATCACATAGGACGCCTCTCCCATATCTTTCATCTCAAAGTTGCTTGATAGGAAATCTTTAGTTTGACGTAATAGTCCCAAATCACTGTTAGCTATAAGTATGTCATCGACATATAGAACCAAAAATGCAAACTTACTCCCACTGATCTTCAGGTATATACACTGATCAACAGTGTTTTCTTGAAACCCAAAGGAGGTAATGGTATTATGGAACTTAATATACCATTGTCGAGAAGCTTGCTTAAGTCCATAAATGGACTTCTTTAATATACAGACCTTGTCCTCTTTGCCATCAATAATGAAGCCTTCAGGCTGAGCCATGTAGACTTCTTCTTCCAAACTCCCATTCAAGAATGCCGTTTTCACATCCATTTGATGTAGCTCTAAATCAAAATGAGCTACAAAAGCTAAAATGATCCGTAATGAATCCTTCTTAGAAACTGGAGAGAAGGTTTCATTATAATCAATGCCTTCTTTCTGATTAAAGCCTTTAGCTACCAGTCTGGCTTTATGTCGTTCAATATTACCTGAGGAGTCGCGCTTGGTCTTAAAGACCCACTTGCAGCCGACAGCCTTATGACCTACTGGTAAATTGACCAACTCCCAGACCTCATTCTTAGCCATAGACTCCATCTCTTCTTTCATGACATTAATCCATTTATCGGAATCATTACAATTCATAGCTTGTGAAAACGTAACCGGATCATTATCAATACTAATGTCAAATTCACATTGTTGTAGATACACATAGTCATCTGAAGTAGTTGGCTTTCTAGGTCTTGTGGACCTTCTTAATACTATTTCAGGGGCTGTATCAACAACTTCAGTGGCAATGTTATCATTCGGGAGTGGAGGGTCATCAACGTTAGGTTCCACAATATTGACTGGGTCAACATTATCATTATGTGGAACTTCATCAATTGAAATTGGGGGCAAGAAGCTGGAATTGCCACCCTAACTTCATTGACTATGACATCCCTTACCTGATCACTCCCACTAACTTCGCCATTCTCAAGGAATTTGGCATTTCCGGTTTCCACAATTCTTGTTCTGTGTGTAGGACAGTAAAACCTATACCCTTTAGACTTTTCTGGATAGCCGATAAAGAACCCACTAATGGTTCTTTGATCGAGTTTCCTTTCATGTGGATTATAAATGCGTGCCTCTGCTGGGCATCCCCATACATGCAAATGTTGAAGACTCGGTTTCCACCCTTTCCACAGTTCAAATGGTGTCTTTGAAACTGCCTTACTGGGAACCCGGTTTCCAACATACACAGCAGTCATAAGGGCATGCATCCACAACTTCATGGGTAAGTTGGTATTACTCATCATTGTCCTTACAGCCTCTAATAGGGTTCGATTACGCCTCTCAGCTACACCATTCATCCATGGAGAACCAAGAGTTGTGTACTGAGGGACAATACCCAAACTTTCAAGGAGTTTTGCAAAGGGACCAGGATGTTGTTCTGATTCATCATATTTGCCATAATATTCACCACCTCTATCTGACCTTATGATTTTCACTTTCTTTCCCAATTGCCTTTCCACCTCCTTAATGTAAACCTCTAAGGCGTTTACTGATTGAGATTTTTCATGCAAAAGGTAAAGGTAACAATAACGTGAATAATCATCGATAAATGTGATGAAATATTTCTCTCCACTCATGGAGGGAACATCAAAAGGACCACAAATGTTTGTATGTATAATTTCTAATAACGCAGTGCTTCTTGTGGACCCTTTCTTGGTGTGTTTGGTTTGCTTACCTTTAATGCATTCCACACACGTCCCAAAATCCGTAAAATCAAGAGAAGGTAACATATTATTTTTAACCAATATGTTCATTCTTCCTCTTGAAATATGGGCCAAACGTTTATGCCAAAAGAAGGAGGAACTTTCATTAGATCTTCCACGTTTCGAACCAACATTATTATGCAGAGAAACATTATGAGAAACACAAAGAGATTCTGAAAACAATTTGTCTAAATAAATACGATATAATCCGTTTTCTAAAATCCCAGAACCAACTAAAATATTGTCTCGATACATACTGAAACAACCTTGTCCAAAACATAATTTAAAACCACTATTATCTAACTTAGAAACTGAAATTAAATTGCGTCCGAAGGAGGGAACATAAAGTGTATCCTCCAAAATCAACTTAAATCCAGTGCTTAATTCCAAGCTAAATCTTCCAATGGCTTCTACTGAGGCTTTTTCTTTATTCCCCATGTATAAGGATGCCTCATTTGGATTTATGGTTCTTGTCATAAGGAATCCCTGCAAGGAATTCGAAATGTGTACATTAGAGCCTGTATCTAGCCACCAAGTGTTAAAAGGAACTTCAACATAATTTGATTCGAAACATACTAAAGCCAAAGGCTTACCCTTCTTTTCGAACCAATTCTTACGCTTTATGCAGTCTTGCTGAAAGTGCCCAGGTTTTCTACATTCCTGCTTCTTAATTTCCTTCTTTACGCCAGATGCAGACGGTTTATCAGAAGGGCTTGGCTTAATGCCCTTCCTGTTTCCAAACTTACCTTTAGATTTCCCGCTTACATGATGCACATGATGTGCCTGGGGTAAACCACCATTCTTACTTGAGGCATCAGCCTCATCTTTCTGTTTGATTCTTGCTGCTTCTTGAACCAGTTTATTGGTCAATTCATTAACACTCCAAATTTCTTTAACAGTGTTGTAATGAAGGTGAAAAGCATCAAACTTATCTGTCAGAGAGCTGATTATAAACTGGGCAAGGAACGGATCCTCAACATTCTTGCCCAATTTTCCCAACTTAGCTGCCAGATTCGTCATATGCAGCACATGTTGCTGCATGGTGGTAACATTCTCATTATACTTAGCAGTGGTAAGTTCAGACATAAGTCTTCCAGCTATCGCTTTATCGGTAGTCTGAAAGCGTTCCTTAATGATTTCCATATACTTACTGGCTGTAGTACAGCCTGTCTCCGAAATGGAGGACTTAATGTTTTGTGCAGTGGTAAGTCGTAAAAATTTTAAGCAAAGGCTGTCACATTTCTTCCACCAGTTATACTCATCAAGTACTTCTTTACTCGCATCTGAAGCTGGTTCAGCAGGAGCTGTTCCAGTAAGCACCTGATCAAGTTCAAGAATACCTAAATAGAACTCGAGATGCTCCTTCCATTCAGAGTAATTAGTACCATCAAGTTGCGGTACTGCTTGGACACAGTTATTGAGGGAGCTTTGCAACGGTACTGCATTATGAACAATGCTCATAACATTAGGCTTTGAGTTTATCACACATTAGCAATTATGACTAAGACTTGAAACTTAAATGAGTAACTCATAAACATTCATTAGGCAATGTTCAATATCTGTGGACAACCTACGCATGCTTAATTACATAATCAAGAATACTCTCTTTAATGGGTGTTTTACTTTAATGTTAGGTTACCTGTGGGTAAAACCTTAATACGAGTTATTTCACCCCATTAGATGCTTAGCCGGATATTCACTGCATAATTTGAGTCCACTGTGGTGAACATCAACATAATGTGAATGCCCAATTTAAATACATTATGAGATCTTATCGCGTACGAGATGAATTCACTGTGGTGAATTTCAACACGTCATAATGCGGAGGTCTCCTTTAATCGATACATAAGATATAATTAATGTATAATTGATATATAATAAGAATGTACGCTAAATAAATTAATTCTATAAGCATAACGACATAATATTATACAAGCATACAGTAAAAACAAACAATAAGTATCGAAACAGCACGGGAAGACCTCGACCGAGTACAAAAACAGCTCGATCGAGTAGAAAAATAAACAAAGCATCTCGATCGAGAAAAACTTTAGCTCGATCGAGAACAAGGCAAAACGGACCCACTCGATCGAGTACACCATCAGCTCGATCGAGTAAAAGCAAAAGGGAAAAACCTCGATCGAGTACTCAATAAGCTCGATCGAGCAACAGTAAAACAGAAAACCTCGATCGAGTAAAACAGTAAGCTCGATCGAGCAGGAGCAAAACAGGAAAGACTCGATCGAGTAAGCATTAAGCTCGATCGAGCAAGAGCAAGAATAAACCGCCTCGATTGAGTGAGCATTAGCTCGATCGAGTAAGTTAGAGATTAGACGGCATTCAAACGTATAATAATCATAATAAAACATACAAATCGAATTAGGGCAGCGCAAATATTCATCATAAATCATATAGAAATCATCATAGATCAATTAAAACGAAATAATTCGATTATGGCAGCGGAAACGATTATGGTATAAGGATACAATATCTATCATAAGGGTATACAATCAATTATGAATGAATGTTACAACATCATGATTAAAACATTAAATTCATTCATAAAAACATAATTAGAACATTAATCAGAATTACAACTATAATCACAACCTGGCTCTTATACCACATGTAAATATAAATTATAGGATCTTGATTAAAACAATAATTACTGAAAGGTACTTACGTGGTGCAGCCATCAGATCTGATAATAAAGTTACTTGAGAAAGATAAAGAATAAACCCTTATTGCTTTGCCTTCTCCTACCTTCCTTATTCTCTAATTCACTTTCTTTCTGTGTGTTGCTGATATGAATGAATTAGGTTAAAGCACAAACATGTGTACTTATATAGAGAGGTGGCAGAAGGGGCTTAATAGAATAAGTAGTCAGATATGTTAATAGCCTGTAACTATTAACCGTAATCTACTTAAACTAGGACTCCTAATAAAAACCCGAAACAATATATTTAACCATTATTTAATTAAGGCAACTAATATCAGTAATTAGGTCCACACAATAGAGAATTAAATAATATTAATATAATAATTCTTACAATAACATGCATAGGTTTTTAGTGCATCAAGATAGATGGATTTGGAACCTTACTCTCGAACATATATGACATCTAATTAACGCATTAACGAAATAAAAAGTTCAGATAAACATACCTTAATATTTGTGCATTGTATTTAAGTACCTTAATTAAGCGAGAATAGAAACATACATCGATTAACTGAATAAAAAACTAAGATCTGATATGAACCTCCTGATTATCAGACCCAAATAATATTTCAATAAATTAGTGTTATTAATTCCTTTTTGCTCAGTTTGGTTAAGACTCGTGCTGATAACGTGTTGTGAAATAAAGACGGGAGAGACAAAGAGTGAAGGTGGAGAGAAAGTAAGGGAGACGGATCTCTGTTATTATTCCATTATAAGGGGTATATGTATACATACAATAGGGGTAGAGTTTCCATAAGATAATATATTCTAGTATCGTATAAGATATGGACATCCATATAATAATATTTCATAACATATATGGGGTTTTCGAATCACTGTTTTGACTGTCCCCAATTGTGTTTTAAGTTCGGATTAAGATCTGATCCATAACTCTCCTATAAAATCGTACTAATGTCCCTTATAATTAAATAAGAGTCCTGATTTTCGCAGTACACATTTTAATCATCTTAGTACACTGTTGACAGTTATACCCCTCTCATTTCTCATCTCATTTTCCTTCCCGGATCGTAAAACACCGACGACGTTTTAGAAAACATCGACGACGTTTTTCATAAAAAAGACGTCTCTTGCCCATGCCCTCTCTCTCTACACTTATTCTCTCCCAATTTAAACAACTAAGATCAAAATCCATCAACCTTCACTTCACCCACCCCCACTGCCACCACCTGCCGCCGGTATGTTTCCCTTTTTTTTTTTTTTTTTTAATTTCTTAAATCTAGTTACTTATCCTTTGATTTATTGTAAATTAGATTGTTGTTTTGCTTTATAATTTCCCCATAGATTATATTGTTGTTAGTTTCTTGGTTTTAATTTGTAAACTTTTAGTTAAACTAACAGATTTGTTGTTGTTAGGTTTCTTATTGCATATATTTTTTTTTTTGTTTTGTTGTTAGATTTGTTGTTGTTTGTTGTAAACTTTTAGTTAAACTTTAGATTTGTTGTTAATGTGATGTTGTTTATTTGTTGTTTAGATTTGTGTTAATAGTTTGTATAAAGAAACAAAATCACGATTTTTTTTCCTCCAAATCCCACCATGGTTGGACGAAGAAACTGGGCGTCCAACCATGGTTGTACGTGTGAATTAGACGTCCCACCATGGTGGGATTTCCAGTTTCTTTATCCCACCATGGTGAGATTTTCATGAAAAAAAATCGCCCATAATTTGGATTTTTAGATTAAAAGTCCGTCCATGGTTTCTTTGAATTTTTTTTTATAATTTGTTAATTAAGTTGATTAAATTAATTTGTTGGATGAAAATATGTTTTAGGAATATTATTACCGCATATTCCAACGTTTTAAATTGTCTAATGCAGATGGGAGATCGAGGAAAGAGCGTTATGGTTCCCGAGGATCGTACGGTGAACCGGAGAGTCACAGCTTCAAAGCGCCGTGCTCGGGAGGAGCCTTCTAGTGCACGGATACCTCGCATTGTCATTCGGTGTAGATCTGATCCCGTTGGTAGCGGTATTTCCGAGAGGGAGACGTCACATGAGGTACGAGGTAGTGTTCGTCAGATCGATGAGGGTTTCGAGGAAAAGGGTTTGGTCGACGACGCTTATAAGGGAGAGGGTTTGGTGGACGAGGAGTCGGAGGGCGAGGAGGCTATGGTTGATTGGTCCGTACCGAACCCGAGATCCCAGTTACCGTTGTCTCAGAGGTTGGCTCGGGACACCTTAGGCAGCTACTCTAGGTTTCAGGATGGTTCGGAGAGGGAGCCGCGGAAGAAGCCGCGTAGTGACACTGATTGGCTTCTTAGAGCCCTAGTTTCTGGTGGGCCCCGTAACATTTCTGTGTTACAGAGTTTTGGTGGGCATGTGGCATTTAGTAGTTGGACCGAGACCGAGGCGCCTAGATCCTTTATTAAGTGCTACGAGAGGCTGGGTTATGTTGATGGGTTAAGGAAGATGAAGGTGTCGGCTGATATTGTTAGGAGGTTTCAGCTGACCGGGCTGAGTGGTTTGACGATGTGTTCTACGACGGCTTTGGATGAGAATCTGCTGAGTGCTTTTATAGAGAGAACACATTTCATATGCCGTTCGGGGAGATCACCATTACGCTTCACGATGTGGAGGAGATTCTTTGGATTGGGCCTCCTGGTTCGAGGGTGTTTGTGCAGGGTACGTTGGCTGCGGGTTCTTCAAGGGAGTAGATGGGTTTGAAGAGGTATGTGGCACGATTTTTCGGTATACTTCCCGACGACGTGGCACCATCGTTATATGAGGGTGGTGGCTTGTTGGTGTCGTCTTTGAGGTCCCATGTCACGTAAGGGAACGGACATGACTCCCTCCGTGCTTATTTGTTATTGTTGTTGGGACAGACGTTGTTTGTGGACAAGTCCGGGGATATATAGGGTGTCAGCTCAGCTGTTACCCTTGCTTTATGATCTCGAGCGGGTTAGTGAGTATGCTTGGGGTACCGCTTGTTTGACTTATTTGTACCGGCAGCTAGGCATGACATCGCGACGAGAGGCTCGCGGTGTTAGTGGGTGTTTACCCTTATTGCAGGCATGGATCTACGAGTACTTCCCCCAGTTTCGACCACACGGGGGAGATTATTTGGAGGGGAGGCCACGGGTCGATGCTTGGAGGCACGTTCCTCGGTTTAAGGGCGACCCTGACCATTTTCAGATGTACCGTTACAGGTTGGACGAGCTTAGGGCAGAGCATGTCAGATGGACGCCTTATTGAACGCGTATGCCGAGTTCTTCGAGATACTTTCGCTATTCCGGCTATATCAGATTTCAGTCCATAGTTGAGCTGTACCAGCCTGATCGGTGTATGCGCCAATTTGGGTATATTTAGACTATCCCGATGCCGATGCCAATCCCATGTACCGAGTACCCTCCGGCGAAGAACGGTTATACTTTGGACTTTGGGCACGAGCCCGATACGATGTGGGGCCACGAGACTTCCGTGGTCAACTTCTAGAGCCGGTCCCGACGAGCTATGATGCCTTTCGAGGTATCTCGAGACTACGAGAGATGGTACAATGATCTTTCTCACCGGTTCTTTTTTCCACCTTCAGATCGTCTCGATTTTAGCCGTCCACCTTTTCACATTGAGCCGGAGGTAGCCCTCGCACTTAGTCGCCAGTTCTCAGATGTCTATCGACACCATACTCCGGAGATGCAGCGACAGCAGCTAGATGTTTTGTTTAGTCAGATGAGCATGTACTACGACACCCATGATGAGGGTAACTAGTAC
Source organism: Heliosperma pusillum (assembly GCA_022085475.1). Taxonomy (NCBI): domain Eukaryota; kingdom Viridiplantae; phylum Streptophyta; class Magnoliopsida; order Caryophyllales; family Caryophyllaceae; genus Heliosperma; species Heliosperma pusillum. The sequence goes on along the minus strand of JAIUZE010000203.1, from coordinate 20,787 downwards.
CAGATAGTTATGCATCAGATTTGTTTTTTTAATTGCTTTTTATGTAGTATTGACTTATCTTTTATTTTTTTATTTTATTAGTTTTTTTTATGTAGTGTTGACTTATCTTTTATTTATTTTTATTTTTTATTGGCCACAACGTGAAAACCCTAGCATTTCCTCTATTTAAACCCTTCACCCAACAAAAGTTTTTCACACAACTCACTATCTTCTCTCTACTCTTAAAATATATTACCTCTCTTATCATATACTTTAATCATGGTGATGACTAACATACAACTAGTAAATTATCATCAAAATAAAATTAATGAGGTAGTTAACGAGTTTCCCTTACTATTCGACCGCCTTATGATTGTGTTGAATAATCATGTAATTAATAATTTCACAAGTCGTGGCAATCCTCCCCTTTCCTCGCTTCAACTAATGCGTGGACGTATTTACGGTCTAAACAACCCTTCCATTCATCCTAGGAACGTAACAGAAGGTATCATTAATTTTAATCTGTTGACTAATTCATCTAATTAATGATTTTGTGGACATTATTATGAAGATTAATTTTTGTATACAGAAAGTGTCATCCTGAAGCGAAGTGAGTGGGAAAAAGTGAGGGTGGAGATAGTTGAACTGTTCAAGAGGTGTTTGATAATTGTTCCATATAGAACCTTACACTTTCTATGTTCGGCGGACGACCGGATGTTCGTGGGGCCATTTCAAAGTCTTAACACCTATGAAATGTATGTAACTCACGAAGAGGAGGAGTTTTATAGACCTAATGGTCCTTCAATCGAAGGATATTCAATTGATTAAGTGTTTGTGTTATTTGATTAAGTGTATTAAGAGGAGAAGTTGTTCGTAGTTTGTTTACTTCTAATTATTAAGTTGTTGTCTGCAATCAATGTTTAAGTTTTCATTATTAAGTTGTAATCTGCAAAAATCGTTGTAATATTTTCAAGTTTTTAAGTAATGATTAAAGTTGTCAGTTGAGTTGTCCGACCATTTTCAGAACTTTGTTAAAGTTGTCAGTTGACTAGTCCAATCATCTTATTGATTAATATTAAACTAATTTATTATTAATAAAATAAGATTAACTAAATTACATTACAAATATTAATAAAGTTGTTAACCAAAGCTCAACTTCCTTGCAACTTCATCATCAGTGCTGTCATTTCTTCTTTTCCGACTTCTTCCCGGGGTGGATCCCATGCAAGTGTTCCAGTTCTCGATGTTTCTTTGGTACAAAGTATCGAGGTGACTGACACTCTCGTGTCTGTAGGTAAGCCAAGCGGGAGCAAGTGGTGGCATGGCAACATCCTTCTGCGGCTCTATTGAATGCAACCGCATCCAAAGACTATGGTAGTTTACAATCCACATAACACCAAATGGTTTTGACCTGGAATCGAGGCCCTAAGTGGTAAAATTGTCTCACAACTACCGGCCCAAAATTTCTCACCATTGCCGCGACGGAAATGACCGATAACACAAATAGTCCAGTTGAAGGTGATTGCAAATGTAAGTAAGTGGTCACCACACATCCAATGTTCCGGACCGCATGCAATCTCAAGAAAGAACTCGACACGCCTCAAAGTGGACTCAAACCCTGTCAAACCGGTCGCAGCCAATGGATGACTACCGAACATGTTTTTGTAGACATCGTCGCTTCTAAGCTCTCGGCCACACCATATTGTCATCTGAAGGTAGTCGCCCTCTTGCCCCCGTTGGGCATGAGATATAACGCAGAAACCAAAGTGACCATCGTCTCCGACATCTACCCATCCATCGAACTGGCCCCAAAGCACCTCTGGTACGACGTACCGTTTAGCCCAAGTAGAGATAAGGCCGAGGGTGTAGTTTCTTTCTAACGGAGTACAAGGTGGTCCTGGAGGAAAGTCCCCGAATAAGTGAGTACGAGCAGTAGATCCATCGGTGCTAGGTGTCCCATATTTCCTTTGACTATGCTCGAAAGACGACTTGTTCCGAGTTGTAGACTTTTAAGGACGACGGCCTTTCGGGTTCTCATTATTAGGAGGTGGCATAACTTCCTCGTCCTCCAGATGAAGGACGTCATGCATCTTCTCTGAGACCAACCTATGTGAAGCCGGATCACTCTTTCTAGCTTCCTTTACCAACCCATCAAACTCATCATCATCTGTTCTCGGCATTTAATCAACATTATCAAATACCAAAGTCTTCAAAAAAACATGAACATCCTCAACATGGACCCTCCTACCTCTCCTACTTAAATCAACAAATTTGCATGCACAAGGTAGGCCATGACTAGTCTCAAGCACATGTCCACACCCCTCCTCTAACCCGACACCAAGACCAAGTGATGTAGGAAATAGTGGTTGGTGGGATTCCAAAAGGATTCACAAATTCCGCGATCGACACAAGACCCTCCCAATTCTCTACCCTTGGATGCTCAATTTCTACCTCGTTACTTTCCCGGATTTCCCTTTCTTCAATCGAAGGAAGAGGCTCCTCCGTTGTAGTAATTGGATTCGAAGAAGAGCTTCTATTTGCGGTTTTGAAGACTTTGTGAAGTCTCCTAAAGGTCCTTTCGATCTCGGGATCGATTGGAGGTTGATCCTTTGGGGGAGCTCGCCTGGGCATACAGGAAAACTAAATGTAAACGGTGAGAATGCCTCGAGAAATTAGGTTTCTCAAGACAAGAGGCAAAAAACTAAAGCAAACTAAAAACAATCAAATTAAACATACACCGTCCCCGGCAACGGCGTCATTTTGATGTAGTAAAATAGTGGTGTGGTAAGAGTGTCGATCTCAGGGACGGTTGGTGTCTAGAAATGATCTAATAGTCTACTAAGTCTCTTGCAAGTCACAATGTAATTTTGAGTTTGGATTTGTTGACTAAACTAAATAACAACAATTAAAAACAACTAAAAACGACAAAAGGAGTCTAAGACGAGAAATATTGGATTTTTATCAAATAAAAAGAAAAACTAGGGTGAGTGGGTTCATATGGGTAGTAAAGTCGAGTGCAAGAGCCGGGTTTAATAGTTGAAATGTCGTCTAGTCTAGGAAAGTGAATTGAGGCTTTCGTTCTTACAATTCCTCCTCAGACCGACTCTAACTAGCTATCACGTCACTAGATACGGCTTGCCAAACTAGCGGTTCTACGAAAAACCACGACTTTCGATCTTATGGTATTCGAAATAAGCGAGAGAATCATGCAAACTCAAGTAGGCATTTCATCAAATATGTTATAAGCATAGCTTGGAGACAAGACAATAATCAACTATTAACCCCAACAAGAACACATTAACTCATACTAGAACCCATAATCCCCCACATAACCCTAGCAAGATTTCTACTCACTCATATTCAAAGGAAATTCAACATTAACTAAGAATTGCAAAAGGAAATCAACAAAAATAAACATTTTCTAATTAACAATGAGTAGATAACAAGAATTGAAATGAAAACTTAATTAAAGACAAGATTAAGTAAAGAAATTGTACCAACTTAGATAAAGATGAGAACTTTGATATCAATAACCAAGATTTTGTCACAAATATTTGAATATAAACCAAGTTCCACACTAAACCAAGTCGAAATGACTAATTAACCAACTAATTTGCTTAATTATGGAAGATTAATACAAGATTAAATACTAATTCTATGAGGGTTTTAGATCTAGGGTTTCGAGCCCTTTAATTACATAAGTAAGATTATTTATAGGTTTTAAAAATGGAGGAAAGATGGGCTTCGAAAGGCTTCATGGACTGGCAAAGTCATGACCGTTACGTCTCACGACCGTGAAACTGCAAGTCACGGTCGTGAGATAAGTGGCAGAGCATGGTCTTCTTTCACGAACAAGTCACGACCGTGAAACAAGTTTCACGACCGTGAAACAAGTTTCACGACCGTGAAACAAGTTTCACGACCGTGAAACAAGTTTCACGACCGTGAAACAAGTTTCACGACCGTGAAACAAGTTTCACGACCGTGACTTAGCTTTCAAGACCGTGAAATGAGTTTCACGGGCGTGAGCTGAAATGCTCGAAAATCCTTCTTCTTGGAAAGGCATATCGCAACCGTGAGATACCTTTCACGCCCGTGAAATGCTCCTTTCCCTTCTTCCTTTGCTTAACTTTGTTGCTTCCTTCCCGATTTCGCTTGCCTTGACTCGGGAGGGCTTTGGCGCATCGAGTAGGGCCCCCAAGGGTATGTGGGGCCCCCAAGGTATGTCGTGGGTCCTCCGAGTGATTCACCTTCTTCTTTGTCGATCAAAACTAGGTAGAAATTGCCTCAAATGACGGTTTACCTACAAAAACACGATAAAAGCGAGAAATATGCTAGAAGAAGGTATAACACTTAGAAACGCTCTTAGGGAGCGTTAAAGGCAAGCAAAACGAGACTAAAAGGGGTGAAAATGTAGGGTGAAATGACACTATATCAAATCTCCCCAAACCAAACCCTTACTCGTCCCGAGTAAGGATGAACAATAGTCAAGACCCTTATTTAACTACGCTAAACCTAACCAATACAAGGCAATTAACGGGCCTTGCTCCGTCCCTTCAACTCGCAATAAGGTACCCATGAGGTAGGATACCTGCTTGCATGGCAAGTGGGGTCTTGCCAAAACTCCGATGCATTCTAGGCAATAAAGAACACAAAACATATGAGAATGCATCTATAAAAGCAAGTGGCAACATGCGTCATCCATGCGCCGGGATTCATCTAAAATGGAAAAATTTCAAGCATGCAAATTCCTACGTACTTACTAGTTTTACAAAGAACTAGGCCTAGAAAGATAGAAATAAATCACCTCTTTATTGTGTAAAACTAGTATATTCGTTCACGTTCACTAGAAAACTTTGTCAAGGGTGATAAGGCAGGATGGAAAGTGAGGGCCCCATGGTGTTAGAAGACACTTTAGGATCGGATTTCCGCCTCTCACCTAAGTGAAAGGAAGGGTCGTCCCCTCTTAGCCAAGTAATGTAGGAGTAATCATCAAAAAGGTAAGGAAACGAGATGTTTGAGTTCTTATTTGATTTCTTTTTCTTTTCTTTTTGTTTTTGCGATTTTTTTTTTTTTTTCTTTTTGTCTTTGATTTTTTTGCTTGATTTGGGTGCCTTTTGAAAGCAAGGTAGCCTAGCAAAAGGTGTGCGGCGGAGACCAACAATAGGCAAATCCTCGCCGTAGCGACATCGAGAGCGACCCCTTATGTATTGAGGGTACTCTAGAAGAGCCTAGAAGTCTCCATATGCACTCCCGAAGCTAGGACTAAGGCAAAGATATGCAAAACTTCAATCTTTTCTTTTCAATTGTATTTGAACTCAATTTTTGGACTTGTGATGGAAAAATTTCCTTTTTGTCAAATGTAGTGAAATGTGATGATTGGACAATTACATGGCCTCGAGAGTCACCTAGGAAAGCGTTCACCAAAGAATTTTCACACCGTGGGGATGGTCAAGATGGTAAATGCAAGCCCTTGACTAGGCTCTAGTAAACGGTGCAAAAATTATACTAAAATTACACATTAAAAGGTGTTTCAAAATCTATTTTAATAGGCAAAGTGCTAAGCAAAAAAGTATCTACAAGGGCTTATCCAAGCTTGTTCAATTTCCAAATTAGGCATTTTAAAAAGTTCTCCTAAATGCAACTATATGCCATGATCTAGAATTAAGTAACATATATACAACCTAATGCAAATGCTCTAGTGAACTACGTGACAATTAATCTAATGAAACCCCCTAACAGCACATAAGTCACACAACCGCCAATTCATCAAAATCAACATCGCAATCATCAACAATTCCTCCAAACTCCTCATGCGATAAGAAGTAAAGAAAGAAAGAAGGGGAAGGAATAAGAACGATCATACCATGGCGGTCTTCTTAATCCCTTCTATAAGTCTCTTAAGCGATGTGTAGCGGACCTATGTATGGAGGTTAGAAGAAAAAGCAATGCAAATATATACAAATTAAGATATAAACAAGCTAATTTTTAGGATTTTTCAAACTTTTTCAAAATTTTTTGGATTTTTGAATGATTTTAAATGCAAAATAAAACATGTTTTTGGATTTTTTTCAAAATTTTCAAACTATGAAAATAGTTTCCCATCCCCCGCATAGGAACAAACATTGTCCTCAATGTATGAAATGAGATTATTGAAAGTAAAGAAATACATGTTTTTGGATTTTTGAATGATTTTCTAAAAGGAAAAGAACATGTTTTTGGGTTTTTTTTTAATATTTTGAAAAATAAAAACTTGTTTTTGGGTTTTTTTGATTTTTGATGAATATTCACAATATTCACAATATATACAAGAGAGTTAGTTAAGCAAATGAACTAATTCTATATGAAATGCATGAACTAATCAATATTCTTAAAACTAAATGCAAAATGATATAATACAAAGTGCATGATCTAGGTAAATGCAAGCTAAACTATATGCTAATCTAGAGTTTCGTTGCGGTGGTAATGTGCATAAATGCAATGCCCCTCATGGGGGTACCTCCCACAAGAAAGTCTAGATAAAAAGGAAAACAAGGTGTGCCATATCGGAGTCTCGTCGCGGCGGTAATGTGCATAAATGCAATGCCCCTCATGGGGGTACCTACCACGGGAAAGTCCAAAAATGGCACCTAAATGTGCAACTACGTGATGCATGAGAATTATCTAAATGCAATGCATGTGGTTTGTGAATTTGGATTTTCCAAGAAGGTGCAAAAGATTGGTGTCCGATGGGATGGACACCCGCCTCCAATGTTATCGAGGCCAACCAACACAACAAAAAAAAAATTACAGGTTAAAAGAGCAATTTATATCAATCAAAGAGAGGAGAGAAGGAAACACGCACTAGAGGGGAAGGGGTAGATGCTAAACAAGCCACCTAGACACCACTCCAACTCTTCCAATTATCAAACAAAACACAAAATCTCCTCAAAAGGTCTCCATCTCATCCTCATTCTCATCCCCACCACCACCACCACCCTCTTCCTGATCCCCGCGGTCTCCCCCGGTCTCCATGCCGCCTACCCCTCCCTGGTTTCCATGGTTGGGGAACAACACATCACGTTGTGCCCAGCTTGGCAAAAAACCATTTGGGTCAATGTACCCTTGGTTAGCCAGCAAGTAATAGTTGGGGTAGAAGGCTTAATAATTGTTCACCCGGTCTTCATGCATGTTCAAATGCATGTTTTGCATGAGACCGGTCAGGTAGTCGCTTTGGGGGGAGATGGTAGGGTCGGGGTGAACATACCCCTGGTACTCAAAGGGGTAGGGGGGAATATTCACAAAGCTGGGTGGGGGATATGGTGCTTGCAAATGTGGTAATGGAAAAGGGGGAACATGAAGGGTTACATGAGGTGCACTCTGACTCGGTAAAGGTCTGGGTCGGGGTCGAGGTTGCTGGGGAGACTCTCCCTCCTCCCTAGCGCCACTAGAAGAGGCTCTACCGCCTGCCATCGTCACCGGTAGCAGGTAGCTAGGTCGCCTATCTACGAGGTTGCTCCTCGGCGCGAAAGTCGGGAGTCTATGACAAGGTAGGTAAAAGGGGGTGGCATCCTTGATTACCTAAAGAAATCCCTTAGCCCGGTCAATCCTAATCCAATTTGAGTGGATTAGGGAAGTCTCGTCTAGAAGTGTCCCCCCGGGTAAAGCCTCATATGCCCCATCACTATTGAAGTCGGGGTCAAAGTGCTTAGCCAAAAAAGTTACCAAACCACCTATGACTACCGTCTGCTTACGAGCTACGGCGGTCTTTCCCAACTTCCTCCACCTCCTAAAAATTTCACTCATTAAGGGAAAAGTGAAATCTTCCCTCGACCCTTGCACATTCATGTGCGATTCTAAGAGGGTCAGGTCAAGCTGAGTCAGGTTGTTTGGCTCTTGCCGACAGAGGAAGGTGCCCGACACTATCCTATTCCAAAAACGGGGCACGGGGTGGTGAATAAGGAGAGCCGAATTCTGCCTGAAATCGGTCAAAACCCTCCCGGTCAAGGCCTTCCAAAGCGGGCTTAAATTATATCCCTTAGGCTCCTCAGAAATCCCTTCTAGTTCTAGAAGGGATTTCTAACCCCAATATGGCAGCAAAATCATCCATGGGGACGACATGTGAAGTGTTGGCAAGACGGAAACTAAAACAAGGTTTATTTTCAGCATTCACGCAACTATTTAAACTACTCAAAAATTCAAGCGTGAGACTCCGGTAAGAGAGCTCATGCATAGAAAATAAAGTAGTCATACCTGTAGCCGCGAAAAAAGTCTGCATATATTCCGTCAAGCCTAAACGACGTATGACGTCGAGGCATAGAAAGACGGTATGCTCCATTTCCAACCCCTGAATCTCTTCAAAGGCTTGCCGATGAGCGTCCATCTCAAAGACGACTTCCGGAAAATTCGAAAGTTTCTCAATCTCTAAGTCTTCATCCGGGTTTGGGTTGTTGGACCCGCTTCCCCTCCTTCTCTTTGTAGTCCTTGATGCTGCTGCTTTGCCTTTCCCTTATCCCACCATTGTTGTTTAAAAACACAAGCTTTTCAAAAAGAAAAATTGCTAAAAAAAAGTTTCTAAAAACGATTACAAACACTTGCAAAACCTTCAATTAACCCCAAAACTACTTTCTATTGAAGCAGAAAGCTTGAAAACTAACCCAAAAAATGGATCCCCAAATTCGGATTTTTGAAACCCTAGGTTTGAAAATTGATTTTTTTGATTTTTTTGGTGTTTATAAGGTGAAACAATGGCTCTTTTTGTGTTTATAATTGAAGAAGAAGAGTTTTTGTAGCAATTTGGGGAAGATTTGAGGTGATTTGATGAAGTTTTGAGGGAGTTTTGTGTTTTTTTGTGAGATAAGGGTGTTTGTGTGGTGGGTGAAGAAGATGAAGTGAAAGGATAAGAAAGAAGAAAAGAAATAAGGATGAACACGGCTTAAGAGGTTTCACGACCGTGAAATGGAAGTCACGGGCGTGACTTGAGTTTCACGACCGTGAAATAACATGCAGAGCAAGGCTAAGGTTTCAACAATATTTCACGACCGTGAAATGACTTTCACGACCGTGAAACAAGTTTCACGACGGTGAGATGTCTTTCACGGTCGTGAAGCGGTTTTCTCGTGATTTCACTTCCATTGCTTCACTTTTCACGGGCGTGAAGCTCATTTCACGACCGTGACTCGACTATTTTTAAGCCTTTGAACCAAAATTCTTCACTCTTGTTCGATTCCCGCTTCTCCATTAGCATTTCACCATGTTTCCTTTATTTCATCTTACAAAACAATCACACACCACATTAAATCCCTCCCTCACACTCTCATTGACAAAAATTGCACCAAAAATTTACAAAATTAACTAAGTAATGGGAAATTGATTTAATTAATGATTCAATTGGCCAAACAAAAATTCGACCTCATTATCGTCAATTTAACCAATTTCCATGCAAACTAATATCTACCAAGCATTAGTAAATGAGTTAGAAATATATACAAATTTGTGATTCTTGGGGGACTTCACAAAACCTGTTTTTTTTCAAGAATTAATGAAGGGTAGTCGGCTTGAGGTACAAAGCCTCGACTACCCCGATGAGAGAACTTTCCTTGTAGAGCTTGATTCGTTGCACATTCACTTTGAATCTTTGGCCATCTTTGATTGCCAACTCGAAGTCTCCATATCTCCCTACCTCGGTGATCAAGAATGGTCCCGACCACCGGGATTTTAGCTTCTCGGGAAATAACTTGTACTTCGAGTTGAATAGAAGAACCTTGTCTCCACATTGGAGATCCCTTTTGAGGATCTTCTTTTTGTGAATGAGTTTGGTCTTCTCCTTGTAAGATTGGGCATTTACATAAGATTTGAGACGGAACTCCTCAAGCTCTTGTAATTGGAGTAATCTCTTGTCACCGCTAAGTTTTGCATCAAGATTTAGTTCTTTGATCGCCCAATATGCCTTGTATTCGAGCTCTATGGGCAAATGGAAAGACTTGCCATACACCAACTTATAAGGCGACATTCCAATAGGAGTTTTGAATGTCGTCCTATATGCCCATAGTGTGTCGTCGAGCTTTGAACTCCAATCTTTACGGTGCTTTGAGACCACTTTTTCAAGGATAGATTTGATTTCTTTGTTGGAGATTTCGACTTGCCCACTTGTTTGGGGATGATACCCCAAACCGGTACGATGATGAACACCATATTTAAGAAGTAGTGAGTCAAGTGTTTTTCATGAAAGTGCTTGCCTCCATCACTTATTAAAGCTCTAGGTACTCCAAACCGGGGGAAGATGATCTTCTTTAGGAAATTGATGACAACTTTGGCATCGTTGGTAGGGGAAGCCACCGCCTCAACCCATTTGGACACGTAGTCAACGGCCACTAGAATGTACCTATTCCCTTTTGAAGAAATAAAGGGGCCTTGATAGTCTAGTCCCCACACATCAAACACTTCCACCTCAAGAATCCCTCTTTGGGGCATCTCATTCCTCCAAGAAATGTTGTCGGTGCGTTGACAAGCATCGCAACATTGGACAAAGTGCTTAACATCTTGGAACATAGAGGGCCAAAAGAACCCGGATTGAAGTATTTTTGCAACGGTCTTACTTGCCCCATGGTGCCCTCCATAAGGAGAGGAGTGGCATCCTTTCATGATATCTTCATACTCCCATTGAGGAACACATTTTCTATACATCCATCACCACACTCCTTGAACAACAAAGGGTCATTCCAAAAGTATCTCTTAGCTTCAAACAAAAACCTCTTCTTTTGATTGTGGTTGATGCCCGGTGGAAGAACACCACCCACAATGTAGTTGGCAAAGTCCGCAAACCAAGGTGCTTGATTTTGGATGGTTTCATTAATGGCAAAGAGAATATCATCCGAGAATGAATCATTGATAGGCATGTCATCTTTACTTCCATTGTAGCATAGCCGGGACAAGTGGTCCGCCACCGCATTTTCCGCACCCTTCTTATCTCTTATCTCCAAATCAAATTCTTGTAAGAGAAGGATCCATCTAATGAGGCAGGGCTTAGCTTCTTTCTTGGCAAGCAAATATTTAAGTGCGGCATGGTCCGTATAAACAATGACTTTGGAGCCAATCAAATATGAACGGAACTTGTCAAGAGCATAAACAATAACAAGAAGTTATTTTTCAGTTGTTGCATAGTTAACTTGTGCTTCATCAAGGGTCTTGCTAGAATAGCAGATGGCATGCAAAGCTTTGTCCTTCCGTTGGCCAAGAACCGCGCCAACGACATAATCGCTTGCGTGGCACATCACTTCAAATGACAATTCCCAATCCGAGGATTACATGACCGGGGCCGTGATAAGAGCTTCCTTTATCCTAGCAAATGCCTCAACACACTCATTAGTAAAATGGAAAGGGGTATCCTTGAGAAGAAGTTGTGTAAGTGGTTTAGCAATTTTGCAGAAGTCCTTGATGAACCGACGATAAAAGCCGGCATGACCAAGTAAGCTTCTCACCCCTTTGAGGTTTGAAGGTGGGGGTAATTTCTCAATCACTTCCACCTTTGCTCTATCAACTTGGATACCCTTTTTCGAGATGAGACCAAGAACTACCCCTTCATTTACCATGAAGTGACATTTCTCCCAATTCAAAACAAGACTCACTTCTTCACATTTTTCCAACACCAAAGTCAAGTTATGCAAGCACAAATCAAAGTCTTTCCCATACACACTAAAATCATCCATAAAAACTTCCATGATAGACTCAATGTAATCGGAAAAAATACTCATCATGCATCTTTGGAATGTAGCCGGGGCATTGCAAAGGCCGAATGACATTCTCCTATAGCCAAAAGTGCCATAAGGGCATGTAAATGTAGTCTTAGGTTGGTCAATTGGGTCGATTGGGATTTGGAAGAATCCCGAGTATCCATCTAAATAACAAAAATACTTGTTTGAGGCAAGTCTATCTAGGAGTTGATCAATGAAGGGAAGGGGGAAATGATCTTTTCTTGTTGAGCCATTCAACCTCCTATAATCTATGCACATTCTCCATCCCGTCACTACCCTAGTAGGCACTAGTTCATCTTTATCATTCTTCACTACCATGGTGCCACCTTTCTTTGGCACCACTTGCACGGGGCTAACCCAATCGGAGTAAGAGATTAAGTAGATGATCCCGGCGTCAAGTAGTTTCATGACTTCACCTTTGACTACCTCTTGCAAGGTGGGGTTTAGTCTTCTTTGAGGTTGCCTTCTAGGCTCATGATTATCTTGCATGTGAATTCTATGCATACACAATTCCGGGCTAACCCCCTTCAAATCATCCAAGCTATAACCAATAGCTCTCTCATGTTTTCTCAAAACACACAACAATGCATTCAATTGATTATCATCAAGGTTAGCATTTACGATCATAGGTTTGCACTTTGACTCATCAAGATAAGCATATACTAAATTAGAAGGAAGGGGTTTAAGAGAAGGAGCTTGTACCTCTACCGCAATATCTACCGCACAAGAGGTGTGGATGATAGACTCGAGTCTTAAACGTTGTTGTTCATCAAGCTCTTCTCCTTCCAAAGTTGCTTCAAGTAAGTCGAACTCAAACCCATGTAGCTCCTCCATGATATCCCTTGCCTCCAAAGTCAAGATAGCCTCCAAAGGGTCCCTCATAAAGAAGCTAGGTGTCACTTCTTCAACAAAGGCATCGATGATATCAATGAAATAACAAGATTCTCCAAGATTTGGAGCTTTCATGGCATTTTGCAAGTTGAATGTAATTTTTTCATCTCCCACCTCAAGGGTTAGCCTCCCGTGTTTCACATCAATCACCGCTCCGGCGGTGTGCAAGAATGGTCTCCCAAGAATAATGGGGATTTGAGAATCCTCCGCCATATTAAGAACTATGAAGTCCACCGGAATGAAGAACTTCCCAATTCTAACCGGGACATCCTCCAATACACCCAAAGGTTTCTTTGTAGATCGGTCCGCCATTTGGAGTGTGATGTTTGTGCATTTAAGTTCCCCCATGCCAAGTTTCTCACATATGGAATATGACATTACACTCACACTAGCTCCCAAATCACACAATGCCTTGTCAATTGTTATGTTGCCTATGGTGCATGGGATGGAGAAACTACCCGGATCTTTCAACTTTGGAGGGGTTGGGTTTTGTAGAAACGCACTAAACTCATCGATGAATGCCACAGTTTCAACTCCACTCAAGGACTTCTTCCTTGTAAGGATGTCTTTCATGAATTTTGCATAGGCGGGGATTTGAGTGATGAGGTCGGTGAATGGAATGGAGACCTCCAAATTCTTGACAATATCCATGAATTTGCCTAATTGCTTGTCAAGCTTTGTTTTGGCTTGTCTAGAAGGGAAAGGTAACCTTATCACAATAGGCTCCTCAACCTTTTTGTTCTTTGTTGCCACTTCATCCTTCTTTTTGACAACAACTTGCTCACTTGAAGAGCACTCTTCCTCCTTGTCATCCAATTCAACAACTTCATTTTCAATTGGTCCATCATCTTCCACTTTGTCTCCCTCACCATTATCATCTTCAATTGGCATTTTTGGTCCCTCATAACTCTTTCCACACCTCAAATGTATGGCATTGGCGGTTTCATTTCTAGGTGGGTTACCTTGAGGAGGTAATTGACCTTTTCCCCTAGAGGAACTCCCCGAGGCTATTTGGGTCACTTGAGTTTCAAGCATTTTATTGTGGGCAAGGATGTTATTGATGATAATATCTTTGGCTTGGTTGTCTTTTTGGAATTGGAGGATCGCTTTTTGAATGTCCAAGTTTGGATCCCCAACTTGTGGTTGCATGGAAGGTTGATTTTGTGGTGGTGGGTTGTATTGATTTTGGTTGTATTGTGGTTGATTGTAGGAAGGTTGGTTTTGATTGTATTGTGGTCTTTGAAAGTTTTGTTGATTGTTTCTCATGGGTGGAGCAACATATGGTTGTGGTTGAGGGTTTTAGATATTTTGGCTTTTGTATGAGAGATTTGGGTGGTTCTTTGTATTCTCATTGTAAAAGTTGGAGTAGGGGGCTCCTTGCCTATAAGATTGAAAGGCATTCACTTGTTTCACGGATCCTCTACATTCTTGAGGATCATGACCAAATGTTCCACAACATTCACAAACCTCTTGAGGTAAGCTTGGTGCCATCACCATAGCATTCACTTGTTTCATAGGTGGTTGAGTTAATGAGCTTTGAGCTTGTTGGAATAGAGCCGTTTGTTGGTCCATTTTGAGGTTCATTGCTTCCATATAAGAGCTAAGTTTAGCTCCAAATTCGGCTCCCATTTGGGTGACGGAGCTCACCTCATGCTTTCCCCTAGGAGTTTGTCTTGTCCTACTAAATTGTGAGTTATGGGCCGCCATCTCCTCTATTCGTGCCCAAGTTTGAGCATCATCTACTTCCGTGAACCTTCCATTTGATCCCATATTCAAGATCCCTCTAGCATCTTCATAAAGTCCATTCCAAAATTGTTTTACCAAGAACCACTCACTCAAACCATGGTGAGGGCAAGATCGAATGATCTCCTTGAATCGATCCCAAGCTTCATAGAGTGACTCTTCATCCCTTTGCTTGAAGCCGGTTATCTTAGCTCTCAACATATTTGTCTTTTCCGGTGGATATAACTTTTGATAAAAAGCTAGAGCTAGCTTCTTCCATGAGTCAATACCTAGAGCAACCTTGTCAAGACTCTTCAACCATCGTTTTGCCGCTCCAATAAGAGAGAAAAGAAACAAGACCCATCGAATTTGGTCTTGAGTCACTCCCGTTTGAGAAACGGCATCACAATAATCACAAAAAGTCTCCATGTGTAGATGAGGGTCTTCACTTGGCATACCTCCAAATTGATTCCTCTCCACCAATTGGATAAAAGCGGTTTTAGCAATGAAATTTCCGGTTAGATTTTGTGGTACGGGGGTGGTGTTTGGAAGAGTATCTTCCGTGGGAATGGAGTGAGATGAGAATTTAGGCATTCTTAGGAGAGTGGGTGGTTGGATGGGAAGTGGGATGGTTGGTGGGATTCCAAAAGGATTCACAAATTCCGCGATCGACACAAGACCCTCCCAATTCTCTACCCTTGGATGCTCAATTTCTACCTCGTTACTTTCCCGGATTTCCCTTTCTTCAATCGAAGGAAGAGGCTCCTCCGTTGTAGTAATTGGATTCGAAGAAGAGCTTCTATTTGCGGTTTTGAAGACTTTGTGAAGTCTCCTAAAGGTCCTTTCGATCTCGGGATCGATTGGAGGTTGATCCTTTGGGGGAGCTCGCCTGGGCATACAGGAAAACTAAATGTAAACGGTGAGAATGCCTCGAGAAATTAGGTTTCTCAAGACAAGAGGCAAAAAACTAAAGCAAACTAAAAACAATCAAATTAAACAAACACCGTCCCCGGCAACGGCGTCATTTTGATGTAGTAAAATAGTGGTGTGGTAAGAGTGTCGATCTCAGGGACGGTTGGTGTCTAGAAATGATCTAATAGTCTACTAAGTCTCTTGCAAGTCACAATGTAATTTTGAGTTTGGATTTGTTGACTAAACTAAATAACAACAATTAAAAACAACTAAAAACGACAAAAGGAGTCTAAGACGAGAAATATTGGATTTTTATCAAATAAAAAGAAAAACTAGGGTGAGTGGGTTCATATGGGTAGTAAAGTCGAGTGCAAGAGACGGGTTTAATAGTTGAAATGTCGTCTAGTCTAGGAAAGTGAATTGAGGCTTTCGTTCTTACAATTCCTCCTCAAACCGACTCTAACTAGCTATCGCGTCACTAGATACGGCTTTCCAAACTAGCGGTTCTACGAAAAATCACGACTTTCGATCTTATGGTATTCAAAACAAGCGAGAGAATCATGCAAACTCAAGTAGACATTTCATCAAACATGTTATAAGCATAGCTTGGAGACAAGACAATAATCAACTATTAACCCCAACAAGAACACATCAACTCATACTAGAACCCATAATCCCCTACATAACCCTAGCAAGATTTCTACTCACTCATATTCAAAGGAAATTCGACATTTACTAAGAATTGCAAAAGGAAATCAACAACAATAAACATTTTCTAATTAACAATGAGTAGATAACAAGAATTGAAATGAAAACTTAATTAAAGACAAGATTAAGTAAAGAAATTGTACCAACTTAGAGAAAGATGAGAACTTTGATATCAATAACCAAGATTTTTTCACAAATCTTTGAATATAAACCAAGTTCCACACTAAACCAAGTCGAAATTACTAATTAACCAACTAATTTGCTTAATTATGGAAGATTAATACAAGGTTAAATACTAATTCTATGAGGGTTTTAGTTCTAGGGTTTCATGCCCTTTAATTACATAAGAGGGTCTATTTATAGGTTTAGAAAATGGAGGAAAGATGGGCTTCGACAGGCTTCATGGACTGGCAAAGTCACGACCGTGAAATGGGTTTCACGGTCGTGAAACACGTCTCACGACCGTGAAAATGCAAGTCACGGTCATGAGATAAGTGGCAGAGCAGGGTCTTCTTTCACGAACAAGTCACGACCGTGAAACAAGTTTCACGACCGTGACTCATTTCACGGCCGTGAGCTGAAATGCTCGAAAATCCTTCTTCTTGGAAAGGCATCTCACGACCGTGAGATACCTTTCACGCCCGTGAAATGCTCCTTTCCCTTCTTCCTTTGCTTGACTTTGTTGCTTCCTTCCCAGTTTCGCTTGCCTTGACTTGGGAGGGCTTTGGCGCATTGAGTAGGGCCCCCCAAGGGTATGTGGGGCCCCAAAGGTATGTCGTGGGTCCTCCGAGTGATTCACCTTCTTCTTTGTCGATCAAAACTAGGTATAAATCGCCTCAAATGACGGTTTACCTACAAAAACACGATAAAAGCGAGAAATATGCTAGAAGAAGGTAAAACACGTAGAAACGCTCTTAGAGAGCGTTAAAGGCAAGCAAAACGAGACTAAAAGGGGTGAAAATGTAGGGTGAAATGACACTATATCACCAAGACCTCTCTGAAGCTCTACCTCCATTAGTCCTATTTCCTTCGTCAACACAACCCCTAACAACAATGCGAACAAACGATTGGTTATCCGAGGCCGACTCCTTGAATCCTCGAGTTCCTTTCTAATCTCGGAGTGTTGACTTTCAAGCATGTCATGCATCTTCGACCACATATTATCAAGTGTCAAATTCGCGCATTTCAACCATGTCTTAAGTAGAGAATGAGCCGACTCGACACGGGAAGTAGACGTGTTACCGAAATGTAGGACACCGTTTGTATAACATCGCACAAACTTCTCCTTGTATTGACCCCAAGTGTTCTGAACATAGTTCCATGAGGCGACCCACTTGATGCGAAAATACTCCCAAGATCTTTCAAACTCTTCCACGGTTAATGCATCGATAACCCGTATCCAACCCGATTTAGAATTATAGTAGACAAGATCTCTGTACCACTTCGTCTTGTAAATGTTCAGGGTTTTGGCATTGATGGCGCGGTTCACGTGCCACCGACACAAGAAATGACTAGAATAGGGATACACCTCCCCAAGAGCGGCGATCAAACCCAACTCCCGGTCGGTGACGAAGACGGTAGGGGAAACAAAGACACATGCGAGAATGTCCGACAACCGCCTCAATATCCACGTGTAGGAAGCCTCGGACTCCGTAAGAACGAGTGCACAAGCAATTAGAAATGAATTCCCGGTCGGGCTAACACCGACAATCTCAACTAGTGGATTCTTGTAGGTGTTTGTCTTGTATGTCGAATCAATGAGCACAACATAAGGATAGGCTCGGAATAGCTGCACGGCTACGAGATGTGCCATGAAAATATGAGAGATTTGTCCTGTCTCGGGATCACTCTCATGCCACTGCAAATAATGCGCTTCGACGACAAGAGCAAACATTTGTTGTGCGGTGTTCCTTCCACCCCTCAATTCCCGCCTCAGTTGTTTGGTCTCGTTATAAATCTGATTATTTGATGGTTGAGGTTTACCCGGCGTTCTTTGGCGAAGAGCGTTCTTTATATCTCTTGGGAGCACACCGGCCTTAACCTGTTGCTTCACATATGCTTTCTCCTCGTCATCCAAAGCCGCAAAATGACGATCATCGTCCTTGTAAACCACCTCCCCATGGTTGTGAAACCCTTTACCCTCGGCGGTGATAATGTTCCAAACTGCGCCGCTATCGTCTCCTTGACGAGGGTAGTTCTGCACGGCTTGGATACGGAAAATGCATCCACACTTATTCGACCTACGTCGCTTCTCGGGATCATCAATTAGAGGAGGTCTACCATACCTTGAACATCGAAAGTAAGATGCCAACAACCCGTCCCGTCTTCTGTTTTTTGGCCCATTATTTGCTTTAACCAAAGCAAAACCATGCTCCATTGCAATCTTATTTGTAACAACCCGAAAAGTGCCCAATTTTTCTAGTAAAAATATTTACTAACACTTTTCAGTAGAACTTAAGTTTTTAAAATAGAATTTATTGTTTCGAGTCGTATTTTGAAATTCCGCGTTCGTATTTGGAATTTCTGGGAGATTTCATGAAAATACCGTTTTTAGTCATCTTTGACTTTTCTTGACTTTTTAAGTCGTCTTTGACTTTCCTTGACTTTTTAAAAGTCGTCATCGACTTTTCCTGACTTTTAAGTCGTCATAAACTTTTTCTTGACTTTTAAGTCATCTTTGACTTTTCTTGAATTTTAAGTCGACTTTGACTTTCGTTGACTTTTCCCGACTCGCCTTGTAAGTTTGAAGACCGAAATTTTATTTAAAAAAATAATACTTTTGATTTATTTTTATAAAGATTTATTAAGATTTATCATAATTTAATATAATTATTTTGAATTTATTCGGAATTTAAAGAATAACTTTTACGGTTTTTAACCGAACCTCATTTAACTATTCCCGACTCATCGTAAATCCCGTAACAAACTCGAAACTCGACTTTGGCATGAGTCACGCGCCCATGTCATCGTTTTTCCACTCACTTGAGATATTTTAATTCTTTCGATTAAACTAATACAAATATCTTAGATATTTGTTACTTTATCGATCCGTCAACGGAGATTTCGCAAATCGTTTACAAAACAGACCCGACAAGCCCCTAACCCACACGGCTCTCCTCTCCTTTCCTCTCCTCTCTTAGACCTTGATATTTCATTACTTTTGATTACAATATCATAATATCTAGATATTATTTCACTTTATCGATCAGTTAACGAAATTACGCAAAACGCTCGAAATCAGATCCGTCTTCTCACCATTCCACACGGCTCCTAAGTCCTCTAATAGGACTAGATATTTGTCTTTCTTTTGATTATTAATAGCATAATATCTTGATATTTAGTTTAATTAAACTTAGCGTTAATTATATTTAAAATCGTGTACCTTAAAATAATTATTAAAGCGAGTCAATTTACGTAACAACAATTTCAAAACCCGACTCTTTATTTTGCCTATAATTACACAGCACACACACACCCACATTACTCACTAACAACTTTTCATTTTACAATAAACCAAATAAAGATCAAAATATCACTTTCTTTAATCTTTCTTCGTGTTCTTCGTCGTTCATCAACCGTTCTTCATCGTTCTTGAGCAAAACCTCCATAAAACCTTCATTTCTTAATTAAATCCGTCCTAACTTATAATTCTAGAATCTCCTCTTCGCTCTCCATCTTCTAGTACGGTTTATTTTCAATTCCGTCAAAATCGTTTTCAACATTTAATTATGGAAAATTAAGTTTAAGTTCTAATAATGTTTCTCTTGTCATTTCTTATAGGGGAAGATTTTGAAGACGAGTTTGGAGACTCGTATATTTTGGGTGAAGATTAGTAGAAGGGTTTCTTATTTATATACTTCTTATTATTTTGGTGCTAAGTGGTTTTGCTAGCTAAGGTAACAATTCCGTTTTACTCGACGAATTAATGTCACATAGCTTTTAGTTTTTGATTCATGTTATGGTTATTTATGATTTTAGTTAGTAACATAGCCTTTAGTTTTGTTTCTTTTGATTTTGGTTCATCTTTGTTTATGGTTCATGTTTTATGATTTAAGGATTTTTAGTAGTAATATGATAAGTAGTTGTTTTTATTAGGTTGTATGAATTTATAATAAGTTAGTGTTCTTGGCATATTTTTATGGTTTGTTCATAATCATGAATTTTGCATGGATGGATGTTAAAATGGTTGTTTGATAATTAAAACATGTTGAAATTAATTTGTTGTTTGATGTTGTTTGAACCGTGGGAATAGGCTGGAAAAACCAGCCCAAACCGGACCAAACCAGCCGGTCCAGGCCGGTTCAGACCCGGTCTGGGTTGGTTCATGGTGGGTCCGGGTTTTGGTCTTTGGGTTGTGTCGATGTTTGATTGTTATGTTGTTGTTTTGACGGGTTTTAATTATGTTAAGCATGCGGGAAATAATTAAGAAACGGTTTTTGTAAAAAGTGTAAAATCTGCCAAAACAGCCCAATTAGGCCGTGGGCCCATTCAGGCCCGTGTTGGGTTCGGCCCAAAAGTCAGCCCGTGGGTCCCACTTTGGGACTTGTGACGGTTTTTGAGTTATCGTCATTTTTATCGCGTTTTGTAATAATTAGCAAGCGAGAAATATTAATAAGTAAAATATTTTAATTAAAAGGTTTTTCATTAAATTATTATTTCTCACATGTTAGAAATTATAAGACGAGATCGTAGTTTAATTTAATATCCGTTTAGTCAAACGGGTTTTGGGTATGATATAATAATTCACATGTTAGAAGTTAATAAAATAACATGTAATGAATATGTTGATTTTATGTCTAAGTCTAATGTGTAAAGACTCTGTTTCTAGCCGGTTTGACCAAAC